>QAOA01007940.1:88766-99197 GCA_003255065.1 Cercis canadensis | reverse complement strand
AAAAAAATAAATTATTAATGAAATAAAAAATTAAAAAGTGCATGAGTAAATTCTTAACAAAAACACATACCTTGAACCATGGATAATAAATTGGGTTAGCTTTAATTTTTGCAGGCAATTCTTTAGACTCTTGTTTGATTAGCTCTTTTCCTAATCGACATACTGCTCTCAAAACTTCTTTAAAATAACGAGAAATTGTTTCTGTTGAATGTTGAAAACGGTCTGCTACTACTCTATAGCGAACGTTATGTCCTATAATGAACAAGAACATAGCAACTTGTTCTTCCACCAACAAATCTCGTGAATCATCTAAGTAATTTTTCCTCTTCAGTTCATCACAAAAATTCAAAAAACACTCATTTTCCATTCGCAACAACTCAAAACAAGTTGTTCCTGAGCCATTTAATAACTCAAAAATAAACTCACGTCCAGTTAATGCAGATGTTCGAACCTTGGTTTTGTTTAGAAATTTGTGCTCATAATCAAACATCATATTAATAATGCATAGCTCAGCTAATTCATCGTCAGAATCTGATGATGTCTCATCAAAACTACATGTATCACTATCTGATGACGTATTATTTTCATCCATCATGGTGAAAACCTGTCACACAAATAAAATGTACATAACTATAATGTATTCAACAATTATAAAATCAAATGTTTACAACAAATATATTACTCAAAGTAATCAAATATTGTTATCAATATAACATTAATTAAAGCATAAAATTGTTCATGACAATATATAAATAAGTCTGCCCATGTGTTATCTAACACCTTTAAAATTACTTTAAGACATATAACATAAATACTGCAAAACAAGCCACCCAATAAAAGAAAACTCTCACTGAAGTCTACCTAGCCATGCCCTCTTCCTATCACTAGGCATTGTAAGGAACATTTGCCTCCAATCAGGATTGGTAAATTTTTCTAAGGCTTTCATATAAATGTCATCTGAAACATCTTCAATCTCATCAAGAGCGGCCACACACTTAGGAATAGAATAATCAACCGTTACAACCGTAGAACTAGTGGCCTCGACACTCTTTGCCCTAAACCGCTCAGCCTTAGCTAATGAAACTTCTGCTTTTGCCTTTGATGCATCAGCCCATGCTTGAAGTGCATCTCCCATTTGTAAAGTCCTACGTTCCTTCTTGGACTTACGCTCTTTAACTTGAATTGTGCGTTTTCCACTACGTGTGGTGCGCTCAATTGTTTGTGTGGCAACATCATCTAAACTATCTTCATCAATATTAACATGGACACCAGCATTAAGGTATTCATTTTCAAGCTCATTTTCTTCATCTGTATTTGGTGGATCTTGGGTAGATAAATGATGAAGTACTCCAGTTGTAGTACTTATGTTGAATATGATTCCCAACAATTTATAGTGCTCACAACCTTTTTTTTGAAATTGAGCAGCATCAGGATGTACCTATAAGCATTTAAAAAAAATAGTGAACTAAACATACTTAAAATAATGGTACTAAAAATAATAATAAATTCACAAGTTGTTATATACCCGAATATAAGTTTGCCAAACTGTTTCATCGGCAGTTACAGTGTTGGTTTCTGCATCCCACCCAAATCCAGTGTGTTGCAACAGTAAAGAGAACTAGGAATGCTTTGATCGCAATCTATTAAACTTTTGCTTTATTTGTTTGACATTGAAAGAGCGTTGAGTAATTGAATTAAGTTTATCTTTTATAGAAACCCATATCTTAGTATGAAATACACCATTTGGCATATTTCCTTTGGTGACCTCTTCAACCATAATGTCAATGTAAGTTTTAAGTATTGAATCAGGCCAAAGCTTGCCCTCATTAGTTTCCATCTATATGAACAAATATTAAAACAAGATTCATCACCATTGAGTTTTATTGACAACAAATAACACTAGATAAAATTCAAAGAAAAATAACAAACAATAAGATTAAGATGAAACAACTCACATATCCTAAAATGCTCAAACCCTCATAAACCATAAAAATGTGAACTTCTATAGCTCATGATTCATTTAAATTGTACTTCTAGCTGATGAATAACAACAACTAAGGAATGTCAAACCATTCGTAGGAAAAAAAAAAAAAAGGTTCTGCAGAATGGGAATGTGGTCAAGCAAGCATCAAAATTGATTATTAGACTGACTAAGCTTCTTTCAACTAAAATAACTATGATTATTGAAGTGGGTATGGTTTAATTCCATCTATACTGTGATTATTGAGTGAAATATGTTATTTCTAGACCCCAGCGCCTAGCGCTGCGTAACCAGCGCTGGGCGTTGGCACTTTAACCTCGAAGGGTGCTGTCGTTGGACCTCCAGCGCTGGGCGCCAGCACTCCAGCGCTGAGCGCCAGAACCCAGCGCTGGGCGCTAGCACCTTGGCCTCGAAGGGTGCTGTCGCTGGACCCCCAACGCTGGGAGCCAGAAACCAGCGCTGGGCGCCAGCACTCCAGAGCCTTTTTTTTCTTTCCAGTAAGCTCTTAAATGATTATCTGTGAGTTTGATCAAAGGGTGACTATGATCCAAATTGACCAGACCTGAAAATCTAAAAGGGAACTCATTCTAAACTAAAACACAAATATATATATCTATATATATATATATAATTAACTGGAGTAGTAAAAGCTGCAGATTTAGCTTCATACTTCCAGTAGAGTCCCCACAAGTAATTTTTAAAACTCTTCAAGTAAGTCTAGATCCTAACATATCAATTGAATCAAATATAACCACTATTTCACATCCCACTAACTAATAGCAATGATACTAACACCAATAGAGCAACCCCAAATGCTAATGGCTATCATGCAAGGGACCAAAAAGGATGGGGAAGAGAATCAAAAAATCTTTTGAAATCCCAACCCAAGATGAATTACCCGCAATAAAAATAATTAGTTAACTAGTGAATTTACACAGAAATGACAAAGAAATATAGAAGGAGGGGGATCAGATAATCTTTGTGCGAGAGAGATAGAAACAAAGACAAAACCTGAGGCAAAATTGAGCTCTATGAAAGCAAAATACAGTCTACGTCAGTAATGGCGGCAGCAGGAGATGTCGGCTGGCGAAGAGGAACACTTGCGAAGGTAGATTGGTAAATCGGAAACCTTGAAGGGAAACCTTGAAGGGAAACCTAGAAGGTTGAGGTGCAGTTGGGGCTGCGAGCTGTAGCTCGATGGAGACCAGAGAGGAATCTAGAGCAGTGTAAAATTGAGAGCAGTGTGCGAGCTAGCGAGATTGGGTGCGGCTGAGAGTGAAGGAGCGATCGGTCTGAGCTTAAGGCCTCTATATTGGGGTAACTTAGCAGAGCCCTATGGGATGGGAGAAGAAATTGAACAAGTGTAGTGATAGGAGAGAAATCAATCGAAGGAAGAAGAAAAATGACAATTGTTTATAATTACAAAATTGTCATTAATGAAAACAAGTTGTTCTCCGGTCAATGAGTTGTTTTGAGAACAAAAACAAGAGCCAGCTGTTTCGGTTTTCTTGTTTTTAAAACAACATTTTGAGAATAGTTTTTAAAATAATGAAACAAAAACAGCTAAAACCAAACAAGTTTTTTTGTTTTTTTTTAAAAAAATAGAAAATAGTTTTTAAAAACTGATTTCAAACAGGCCCCAAGTCACTATCATCTCATTACTTTAATAATACTTTGTCACCAAAATAACTACTAAAACACAATTTGATAAAGGTGAGTGATAGACAACGTTAACATGAAAAATCTATTGGTTAAATTTAGAAACTACAAGCAGAATATTATTGTGATTAGAACTAGTGGCAACCGAAATCTAGATGGACCAAACTTCTGTTCAACTCTAAATTCTTTAATGAAAGTTGTTCAAAATCAATCATCAGGTATAGCTCAATTGGCAAATTAAGGGGGTGTTTGCTTTAGGAAATGTTTTCATATTTTCATTTTCAATTTTCATTTCTTGAAATGCATTTCTATTTCCTTATTTTTAGTTTTAAAAAACATGTTTGGTTTGTAAAATTGAGAATTGTTTTCTATTCTATTTTCAACCAGCTTTGTTAACCACTTCCTCTCTTTCCCTATCCTCTTCCTCTACAATTTTTTGTATCATCTTTCCTCCTTAACCACAACCATTGCAGTTTCAAAAGCCAATTCTATTCTCAAAGAATTGGATTTGAACTTGCCAGTGAAGAGATTCTGAAAGGCAGCACCAAATTCTCGAAGCAAGGGATAACTAATAAGGTGCTCCCCTTTATTTGAATACCCACCTACGGCTTTGATTGTTATTACTTCTCCAAGAGCTACTACCGCATTCCTTGCGGCAACCACGACGAAGACTGGAGCCTCATAACATGTTGACGAAGACCCCCGAACTGAGTGAGGGTTCAATCAGTAGAGAAGACGACTTTGCTTCTTTATCTATGTTTGGTACTTGTACTCTATGTAAGTCTCATTAGTTAATAGTTGAACTCAGCTGGACTAAGTGAGGCTGTACTCTGAGCCATATCCGAGACCATTAGCATTAGTTCCCCTCTCACCAAAGCTTCCGAACTTGCCAAGAAGTGGCCTATTCCTACGGTACAGGTCTTTATCAACTAACTCAAGCACTAAAGAGAGGTACATCGATAGAGAATAGACCAAGGAGCGAAAGCCACTCAGTTGCTTGCTAAATTGAAGAGAGCAAAAGGCACCTCGCCTAACATTTTAGGAGAAGGGGCTGAGGCAGTCAAGGGATTTCCTTACTTAAATAAATTTCTATTTGAGTCAATTCGTTAGGAACTTGTGGCAATTCTTCTCCTACCCCATTTTGTGAAATTCTTCAGCATAGCATGTGAGATGGAAGCTGGATGGAGGTCGAAGATGGCAGCTGGGAAACGTGTGTGTGCAGAAGAAATAGAAATTTAGGGGAAAAAAAAGAAGTAACATGAATTACAAGTATGTCACCGGTCATTGATAGAAAACAATGAAAACGTCTTTTAGACGTTTCCAATTTTTCATCAATTTTTAGAAATTTTTGCAATGTTTTCAGTGAAAACATTTTCATATATCTTCAACCAAACGTATTTTTAGATTTATTTCCATTTTCAATGAAAATGGAAACAAAAAACAGTCATACCAAACAGGCCCTAAACTTCATATGAAACGAATTTTGAGATAATGTTAAGAATTAGTCTTACACAAAAAGTGTAAAGATCACCTCGTGAGAAACAAATAAATTGTTCAAAATTAATTTACCATATAAATTGAATTCATCAATACTTAATTTTATATATTATAATTTTTTATTAGATTTAACAATCATATTCTTTAGGAAAATTATACTAACTCTTTCTGAATGATTATTGGTCCTTATCCATAATTTCACCAATTTCTGATCTTTGACCATAATATTCTCTAATAAAAATGTTGGCAAATACCAAGTCAAAGAATGGGAAGAAAAGTTGCACACATGCATACTTAACATATTTTAATAGAAAAGAAAATTAGAGTTTCTTTGTCACGTATGGTTACAAAATCAAAGAAAACCAATGGCAATGTTCTTTTAGGTCAATTACCACAATATTATTGGTTGCAACTTGCATGGGAAACTTCATTCAATTCATCATGTCGTTTTTGCTTGTGGGTTGTGGCAAAAAAAAAATCATGTCATTTTGCTAATAAACTGTAGATACCCAATATCTGGCCCAATATCACTAGGCCTATCCAGCCAAAGGCCCATACCAACAAATTGGTATATGCCTCTCATATCCTCTAGACTCATGTATAAAAGACTCCCTCCAGGATAGGTATGGGACTTTTCGCAAGAACCCAATAGAATATTTTTATTAGCTCGGATATAACTAACTTAAGCATTGGAGCTCGGGTCATACACCCACTTCCTGGCTCTTCTTTGTTTGTAGGCCCAGGGCAGGTGCATCGTGTTCTCCGAGTCCGCATGTTGGTCCAAAATAGGCATCGTCATTTGGCGGCATCTGTGGGGACTTTTTCCTTCATTCCCAAGAAACAAATCTCATTGTACGATCCTGCTTTGACCGCTATGGACCTTTCCAAACAGCCCGAACACCCACCTTGCGCATCCGAGGGTACTCCCCCACCTGCAGGACCTCCTTTTCAGCCGGGCACCGCCAGGAAGTTGCCACCGTCTCCCCTTCGCCAAGCTCCTTGCAGTCTAGGAACCTCCCAGGAATCCCCTGCGCAGGATAGCACACAGTAGGCCACCCTATCTTTCTTGCTCCAGGAAATCCAAGCCCTCAAGCAAGAAAGAGCAGTGGACAAAGCCGAGATCAAGGAGCTGAAAAGGTTTTAGCAGCGCAACGACTCACTAAGGGAAACTCCTATCCGAGAAGGACCTCCACCACCTAGAGTTTATCTCCAGGAAACACCATCCTTGGCCAGGCGTCAGAGAAGCCACCCAACAAAGGAAGTTGCTGAGAGTCAATCTTCTTTTCGCGCCCACAGCCGAGGAGCTCCCCTGCAGGCATCCCTCCACAATCAACCCTCACCATCGAGCGGGGACAAGCAGAAGCGAGCTGTGAAACACCCATTTACTAAGAACATTATGAATTTCCTGTTGCCGAGCAACTTTAAGCAGCCCAACCTCGATTCATACGATGGGTTCAGCTGAGGAAATCATATGCCGAACTTTCCCCACCATTTTGCGTTGGGCAGCTCTTCAACGGTTTTCTGGCCTTCCGCCCAATAGCATATCACATTTCGACCAACTCGCCGAGCTCTTACAGGCTCGCTTTTCTACAAGCATGACCCACCAAAGGTCCTCTGCCATCCTAGCAACGCTAAGGCAAGCAGAATCTGAGTCCCTCAAGGAATACATGGAGTGATACAATAAGCATTCTCTCCAGGTTCACGACTTGACCGAGTCGGTCGCCATGCATGCAATCCAGGCAGGGCTCCAACCTGGGCGCTTGCACGAGCATCTCACCATCGATCCACCAACGAGCTTATCTGATCTCCTGACTAGGGTAGCAAATCACATCAACCTTGAGGAAGTGCTGAGGCATGAAAAGAAGGGCAGAACAATATAGGACAAAAAGCCCCAGGAGGAAAAGAAAACTAGCAAAAGAGAGAGGTCTCCCACCTGGCCTCGCTTCGACAGCTACACCCCTCTGAATCAAAGTCAGGCCAGGGTGCTCGAACAAATATGCCACACGAAGTTGGCCTAGTTGCCATAGCCCAAAAAGATTGTAGGAGCCGATAAGGACAAGTATTACGCCTTCCATCGAGGACGAGGGCATGACACCAATGATTGTAGACACCTACAGAATGTCATCGAGGACCTCATCCAAAATGGATACCTATAACATTATCGCGCTGCGCCCTCGGCACCGGCTCAGCAAGTCCACAAAGAGTATCGGCACAGAAACAAATCCCCATCACGAAATCGGCCCCCTCGCCAAGAGTGAAACCAGCAGGGCGACAGAGCCCCGACGAGGAATCCCCTATACCAGCAGGTTGACCCGCGGCAAAACGTCACCAAAACTATTCACACCATTGCGGGAGGTTTCGCAGGAGGAGGACCTTCTAGATCAGCCAGGAAGAGGCATGAGAGGGTAGCCTGGAAGCATAAAAAGGAGATCCTCCACACAACTTTGGCGAGGAGAATCATGCCACAACCCACTATCTCTTTCTCCGATGCTGACTTCAGGGACATTGATCCCGAGCATGATGACCCTGTGGTCATATCCTGTTTCATCTTTAATTATGAAGTGAGGAAGGTTCTGGTGGACCAGGGTAGCTCGGCAGACGTTTTGTTCTATCACACCTTCACCCAACTCGGTATCCCCACCTCGGACCTTGGAAGCTACACAGGGACAATAGTGGGATTCTCAGGCACGCACATCGAAGTCAAGGGGACTATCACACTAAGGGCTACCCTGGGAGATTTTCCTCACTTAGCAAGTGTCGACGTTCGTTTCTTAGTGGTAGACTGCCCATCCGCTTATAATGTCATACTTGGGAGGCCATCTTTGAACAAGATTGAGGCAGTAATCTCAACAAAACACCTGTTGCTCAAATTCCTAGCCACTTCGGGGCAGGTCAGGCAAGTAAGAGGCGACCAGCTCCTCAGTAGAACATGTTACAATATCAGCTTATCTATCGACTGCTCCAAATCGCAGGGATCAGAAAGCATTGATCTAGCGCCCGTAAACTCCTTCATCCCCATCAGCGAGCTCAACAACAGAAGGGAAAGTCAAGACACCCACCCCGAGCCCAGGGGCGAACTCATCCCAGTTCAAGTGGGAAGCAGTCCAGATCAGACAATTAAAATGGGGACCAATGTTTCCCAATCAGCACTGAAGAAGCTAACCAACCTTTTAGTGGCCAACGACGACCTATTCGCATGGACAGCAGCAGACACGCCAGGTATTAATCCAAATTTTATTTTCCATAAGCTTGCTGTCATCGTAGGTGCAAAACCTGTTCGGCAAAAGAAAAGGGTAGTTGGACCTGAGCGCCAAGTAGCAATCCAATAGGAGGTCACAAAACTGCTCAAGGCCGAGTTCATTAGAGAAGTACCCTACGCAACCTGGTTAGCAAACGTGGTCATGGTAAAAAAAGCCACTGGAAAGTGGAGGATGTGCGTAGATTATTCTGACCTCAACAGGGCATGCCCTAAGGATCCATACCCTCTTCCCAGCGTGGACAAACTCATCGACGGAGCATCAGGATACAAGCTTTTGAGCTTTATGGATGCTTACTCGGGGTATAACCAAATCAGAATGCATCCAGACGATGAAGATAAAATGGCCTTCATCACTGAGAAGGCGACCTACTGCTACAAAGTGATGCCTTTTAGGCTGAAGAATGCGGGCGCTACGTACCAAAGGTAGATGGATAGGGTTTTCAAAAACCAGATCAGGCGGAATGTAGAGGTATACGTGGATGATATGCTTGTAAAATCACACTCAGAAGACCATCACCTGGCCGACCTAAAAGAAACATTCGCGGAGCTCCGCAAGCACGTCATGCGCTTGAATCCTTCTAAGTGCGCCTTTGGAGTGTAGGCCAGAAAGTTCTTAGGTTTCATGCTAACACAAAGAGGAATAGAGGCAAACTCGGATGAGTGCGAAGCAATAATGAGGATGGAACCACCCAGGACGGCCCGAGAGGTTCAGAGATTGGCGGGCAGAGTAGCGGCACTTTCACGGTTCATGTCAAGATTGGTAGACAGAGCTCATCCCTTCTTTAAGACCCTTAAAAAGATTAAGAACTTCGAATGGACCTCAGAATGTCAGCTCGCTTTTGACGAACTAAAAAGGTATCTCGCTTCACCGCCCATCCTCTCAAAACCAAGGCCCATGGAAAAGCTGTATATATACCTCGCCGCCAGTGAGCAGGTTGTAAGTTCTGCCCTTGTCCGGGAAAAGAATAAAACCCAAATCCCCATGTACTTCACCAGTCATGTTCTTCAAGGATCCAAGCTCATATACCACAAGATCGAGAAACTCGCATAAGCTCTCCTCCTCTCAGCTCGCTGATAACACATTATTTTACACTATTTATTTCCCTTATACTTAGTCTTTTAGTGTGTGTTTCTAGTGATTTTTATGGCCTTTAGACATGTTTTGTAGATTTGGACTTGTTGGTGCTTATAGATTTTAATTGATTAACTGTTGAATTTTGGCACTGCTTACGTTTTTCACTATATCTTTGGCTACAGATGTCTGATTGATATGATTCCAGTTTCCTTGGAAAGCTGACAAAAAATGATACATTTCATATGAAGAGCCCAGAAGCTGATTCTCGTGTCTAGATAACTAAAATTTGCGTGCAAGTAGTTCATATTTTCTGCATCCGCCCAGCATTGACTGATTCCTTTCCTTACACCTGCCTATGGACCAGAGCATGTTTATTTGGGCCAACATCTGCTTATTGGGCCAGCACACATGACACTAGGGCTTGATCACGTTTTTACCATTGATAATTTAGGAAATTAAGTTTATTTTGTAATTAGGAAACTATTAGGAAACCTAAAGGAGATAGCCAGCTAGTATTTATTCTCAAGTTGTTGAGGAAAATAGGATATATGAAATTACCTTAAGCAGCTACTGCCTCCTGTTTCTGAGTTCGAGTTTTAGACTTTTGCCTTGTGTTTAAGCCTTTCATGGAGGGCTAAGTTCGTTTGTAATCAATTCAAGAGGAGCCAAACTTAATAATCCAGAGTTCCTGTGCTTCAACCGGGTTTGATTTAATTTAATTTGAATTACTGCTTCTTCCCTTCTTCATGTGATTGAATGGTACTTTGATTGCATGTTCTGTATGAATTTAAATCGGTTGATTAGATTCATAACAGTAATCAGATTGATAATCATACTTTAAAGGTCTTTAATATATGGTTAACTTGGACAATTCGGTTATTAAATTAATCTGAACTTAGTGATATAGAGCGGTTGCCTAGAGTCTTAATTCCATGATTAATTGAATCTTGATTGGTAAAT
>QAOA01007940.1:0-88588 GCA_003255065.1 Cercis canadensis | reverse complement strand
AGCAGCTACTGCCTCCTGTTTCTGAGTTCGAGTTTTAGACTTTTGCCTTGTGTTTAAGCCTTTCATGGAGGGCTAAGTTCGTTTGTAATCAATTCAAGAGGAGCCAAACTTAATAATCCAGAGTTCCTGTGCTACAACCGGGTTTGATTTAATTTAATTTGAATTACTGCTTCTTCCCTTCTTCATGTGATTGAATGGTACTATGATTGCATGTTCTGTATGAATTTAAATAGGTTGATTAGATTCATAATAGTAATCAAATTGATAATCATACTTTAAAGGTCTTTAATATATGGTTAACTTGGACAATTCGGTTATTAAATTAATTTGGACTTAGTGATATAGAGCGGTTGCCTAGATTCTTAATTCCATGATTAATTGAATCTTGATTGGTAAATCAGTAGGAATTCTAAGTGTTATTGTTAGGGGTTCCATGTAACACTTAACCAAGAATTAAATTAGATATAAGTTATCTTTAATCAACAATGATGGATTAAGGTTTGGTTGCCTACTTGAATTGATTACGTTTTCTCTTATTTGATTAAATCCTATTACTACTTTCTGAATTCTTAATATATTGCATTCAACACAAAACCCTCCCTATTCTGTTCCTGCTTAAGTTCTAATAGATTAATTTTTCTGGTGAATCCTTGGAAGACTATACTGGTTGCATCCTATACTACAATTTAGTCGCAATTAATATTGTAATTTTGCACGGTTCGGCACCCATCACTCACCGCTTCATATCTTATTTCCAAAGTCACCAGATAATAGTTCGAACCGACCAACCTATAAGGCAGGTGCTTCAAAAGCCAGACCTCGCAGGGCGGATGCTCGGATGGTCTGTCGAACTTTCAGAGCACACCATTATGTACGAGCCCCGTGGAGTAATCAAAGCGCAAGCACTGGCCGATTTTGTGGTCGAGCTCACGTAGATGAGCGACCCCTATCAAGATGATTACAACGCCTGGACACTGTCGGTGGATGGATTCTCCAATCCCGAAGGAGGAGGAGCGGGGATAATTATTGAAGGACCATGAGGCATAACGGTTGAGAAATCCTTGTGTTTCGAGTTCTCGACCTCGAACAACCAAGTAGAGTATGAAGCCCTCATCACCGATCTTAGCCTGGCTCTTGAACTCGGATCAGAGTCCCTCAAGGTGTTGAGCGACTCTCAACTGGTATCCAGCAAAGTAAACGGAAAGTACCAAGCCAAAGACCCCCAAATGATCAGGTACCTGGATAAGGTCCAGAGATTGACCTCGCAATTGAAAAAATTTGAGATCCAGCATATCCCGAGGAATGAAAACTGCCGTGCTGACATTCTCTCCAAGCTTGCCAGCAACAAGAAGCCAGGAACCAACCAGATGGTGATTCAAGAAACCCTCCTCAGACCAAGCATCGACCAATCTAGTGTGTCCCATGTGGAGGAGGAAGCCCTAACTTGGATCACCCCAATCAAACATTTCCTCTGGACTGGAAAACTGCCAACCGAGAAGGCTGAAGCTCGAAAACTCCAAAGAATACCTGCGAATTACTACCTCGAAGGGGATGTACTCATACAAACGAGGATACTATGCCCCTCTCTTGAAATGTCTAACGCCAGCTCAATCCCCTTACGTCCTACAGGAGATACACGAAGGTATATGTGGTCACCACGTTAGAGCTCAGTCCCTAGCAACCAGCGCCCTTCGGGTTAGATACTTCTAGCCAACATTGAGGGTCGATGCCGCTGACCTGGTGAAAAGGTGTGACAAGTGTCAACAATTTGTACACATTCACCTAGCCCTACGTCCGACTTTCACATTGCTGTGGAACCCTGGCCATTTTGCAGATGGGGACTCGACCTTCTAGGTCCCTTCCCATTGGCTACCGGGCAGAATAAGTTCCTTATTGTTGCTATTGATTATTTTTCTAAATGGATTGAAGTCAAACCTTTGGCCAATATAATAGCCAAGCATGCTTAAAAAATTGTCCAAACTTTCATTATTTGCAGGTTTGGCATCCCTCATATAATAACAACTGACAACGGAACCCAGTTTACAGACTCGAGGTTCAGAAAATTTTGTCCCGACCTCCAGATCAGGCTGAACTTCACCTCGGTCGAGCATCCACAAGCTAATGGCCAAGTTGAGGCGGAAAACCAAATAATACTAAAAAGATTGAAGAAGAGACTGGATCAGACCAAAGGCAAATGGACAGAAGAACTCCCATGGGTCCTCTGGTCCTACAGAACCACCTTACAAACCTCCATCGGAGAATCGCCTTACAGACTGACTTATGGTACTGAAGCCATAATCCCGGTTGAAATAGGTGAACCCAGTCGACGAAGGGAGCTGTTCGAAGAAGAGCAGAATCAAGAACAACTACACGTGGACCTCGACTTACTGGACGAGGTTAGAGAAAAAGCTCGGCTCAGGGCAATGGTTTACAAGCAAAAAATCTCTAGGTATTACAATGCCAAACTTAGGCCCAGGAGCTTTCAGCAGGGAGACCTCGTACTCAGACATGTGGCCATCACAAGGAAACACCTCACTGAAGGAAAACTAGCCCAAAACTGGGAAGGCCCCTATTGGATCTACAAGGTCCTGGGATAATGGGCATATAAATTGGAAACCTTAGTTGGGACTCTTATTCCCAGGACATGGAATGTAGTGAATCTCTGCCTATATATACAATGAAGTTATCCACATCTATGGTGTTAAAGGACCAATGTCCTTTCAAAGCTCATACCAAGCTCCAAAACAAGGGCCAATGCCCTTAAAAGGACCAATGCCCTTTCAAAGCTCATACCAAGCTCCAAAACAAGGGCCAATACCTTTAAAAGGACCAATGTCCTTTCAAAGCTCATACCGAGCTCCAAAACAAGGGCCAATGCCCTTAAAAGGACCAAGGTCTCCAAAACGAACACCCATCAACCTTGACCACAAACTTTAAAACCATTTAAATGTTTAAGTCCTTTGATTCCGATCAGGGCTTCAGTTTTAACCATTTAAATGTTTAAGTCCTTTGATTCCGATAAGGGCTTCAGTTTTAACCACTTAAATATTTAAGTCCTTTGATTCTGATCAGGGCTTCAATTTTAACCATTTAAATGTTTAAGTCCTTTGATTCCGATTAGGGCTCTAGTTTTAAGCCATTTAAACGTTTAAGGCCTGTGATTCTGATCAAGGCATCCGTCTTAAACCATTTAAAACACTCCAGTCCTTTGCCTCTGACCAGGACTTCCAATCATTGGCGAACCTAAAACATCAAAAGCTAAATCGGGCACAGACAACATACAAATAGTAATAAATGACTTTATTAGTCAATTCTTCAAATATATGAATATACAACAAATTTAAACAGGCACCCGGCTCTGAGCTTGAGCTTCCTCGCCTTCAAACGTCAAGTTCTGATCATCCCCTGAGTCCTTAATTTTGAACTCAGGATTTTCCTCTTCGCCCTCCTCCTCCTCCTCCTCAACCAGCTGCCCATCTTTCACTTTCTTCCAGCAGTCAAAACAACCCTTTTTTCAAGTCAGGAGCTTGCAAGAGAGCCTGCTCGATGGCTAGCTCAAATCTTCCCTTGTGAGCGGAAGAATAGTTGGCCACCATCCTATTCTTGGCTCACTTCCTTAACCTTTGTTTCGACTGCCAGACCCGATCAAGATGCCTGGCCATCTGCGCCCGGACATGCTACTCTTTAATCTCTGCAGCTCGACCCAACTCCTTGGTAATCGCCAAATTAGCCTTAGCGCTAGCCAGCTTTATCTCCGCAGCGTCTGCCCTCGTCCTTGCCGCGCCCAGCTCCGTCTCTTTCCTCGTTAGCGCCTCCTGGCATGACGCTGTTGTAGCTCAGTGCAATTGTTTTTCCTCTTGGACTTTTCTTAGCTTCGAAGAAGTCAGTCCGCTTCTTCTCTGAACTTCCTGAAAAATCAACAATGTCCGAGCCAGGCTATCCAACAGGTGCTTTACCAATAGCTCCTCCGGGGCGTCTGTCAGCTTCTTCCTGTTCGAAGGCAGCGCTATTCTATCCAGCCGAGTCCCTATAGAGAACTCCACATTCCAGAAGGAACAACTGGAATGCCCCAGGTCCTTCTCTTGAATGGGAGCAGTTACCAATTCAAAGACCTTGACCTCAGAATTCGGGTCGCATACTCGGCTGTAGTTCGGATATGGTCTCAGCACCTCCTCCCCCTCAGACGTCCGCAGCCTCTTTGCTCCCTCCCTTTGTTTACCCCGGGCAGCCATTGGGCTCCCTCCGGCCCTGCTCAGAGGAGGAGGAGCAAGTCACACCTCCTTAGACGTCATGGTCCTCACCGGCTCTGGTGCCAGGACCTTCGGCGACACAGCTGATTTTTGATGGTCGACCTTGGATAATTTGCCCAACTTCACCATCACGTCCTTAGGCAAGGTGTCCTCTGTAAAACAAAATAAGGTCGGTCAATACACTTGAAAAACGTCAGTCACAATTAAACTATGCATACCGACCAATTAAATCTTTGGCCTTAAGAGTGACGGATTGAGCTCTCTCGTGGCATAAGGGGAGGATAACGTTGATGATCCAGTGAGCTTCCCTACCAAACTCCCCTATTGGCCGAGTCGGCTGCTTGTTTATGTACTGGTTCCATTGCAATAGAAACCTCGGCCTCAAATCCGGGTCAAGAAAAAAGGCCATCCTGGGTGAGGGTCCTGCTTTCCAGGTCGGAATTGTTACTTGGAAAAACCTGTCTTTCCAACCCTTCGCGGACTCCTCCACCAATTTCATCAAACCCAATTTTGGCCGACTTGCTATGTACAAAAATTCTTGATCGGACTCCTTGACGTCCTTTAAACTGAAAAAGTAAAAGAATACATCTACCCTAGACCCTACAGAGAGCAAACTACACAATCTTTGAAAGGCTCGAAGAAAACCCCACCCATTGGTATGTAGTTGGGAAAGGGCGGCGTTAATGGTACGGAAGAAGTCCATCTCAAAATCAGTCAGAGGTAACTCGGCCTTGGCCTGTTCTATGTAAGCAAGGTTAAAGGTGAAGAAATCATTTCTGGGGTAGTTTTTGCACACTAGGGAATTTCGGGGGCAGGCTTGAAGGTCGTATACGGAATGGAACCAATCAATATGCGAATAAAAACCCTTCATCTCCCTAATATACCCACTACGAAGAACGGAAAAGGTATTTTTAATGCTTTCATGGGCAAACAGGGCAAGGGAAGGACGAGCAATGGGGACGTCCTCACTACTATCAGAGGAGCCTAACTTCCTGGGAGCACTAGCTTGCCTATCATCAGCAGAGCCCCTATTATTAGAAGCCTCCTCCTCAAGCGAGGGTTCCTTGTCAGGGACAGCCTCCCCCCCATAATCTACCTCTCTAACCAACGAAAGGACCTCGATAGTTTACAAATAATCCATGGGATCAACACCGTTAACAGAAGAACTACTCACCATGAATCTAAAAATACCGACCTCGAAGAAAAAAGAATCTAGGGCTCTAAAGGTTTGAAGAGGTAGTTACCTTTAAAATCACAAGAAGTCCGAGCTTTACTTTTAACACAAGCAGAAGACACTCTTCTAAATCGCTCTGATCTAGGAAATAATCACTGGAACTTCGTCAAAAAAGTAAGATGAGGCTCCCCCAACCCCTATTTATAAGAAGAAGCTAAGCCAATCGATCCGTTAAACTTGTTTACATACAACAGTGGGCAAGATAGCCGCATTTCAACTTGGGAAGACCAAACGTCACGTCCTTGCCGGCTCTGACACCTCAAGAAACCTAAACGATGGCAATCATTATAATAACTCGCTGAAGCACCTCTAATAAGGAACCACGTGGCACTGCCGTACGAAGTGGCAGCAGATCCATAATGACGCTTAACGCGTCACCTGGATTTCAAATCCACATCTCAGCACAAATTTTCCTGCCAGTGCTTGACCTTAAAATCGTCAACTAGCTCGTCAGAGAAACCAGACAATCCTAGCTCGGTCGAATAATCTTCCAAGCTTGGCAAGAAGGGAGGAAAATATATATACCCAATATCTGGCCCAATATCACTAGGCCCATCCAGCCAGAGGCCCATACCAACAAACGAGTATATGCCTTCCACATCCTCTAGGCTTATGTATAAAAGACTCCCTCCAGGACAGGTATGGGACTTTTCGCAAGAGCCCAATAGAATATTTTTATTAGCTCGGATATAACTAACTTAAGCATCGGAGCTCGGGTCATACACCAACTTCTTGACTCTTCTTTGTCTGTAGGCCCAGGGCAAGTGCATCGTGTTCTCCAAGTCCACGTGCTGGTCCAAAATAGGCATCGTTATAAACCATAGCAGTCAAAGATCTTATTTTAGAATGCTTGGCTAAAATTGACTTAAGTACAGGTCCAGTGTACTAGAAAGTTGGAAATTTCAACTAATAAACTCATTTTCTGTCAATGCAAGTTGTTAGATATAAGGACAGTAAGGTAATTGTATATGATGGGGGTTAATCGGCTGTATGGGAATTAGTTATCTGTTAGTTATAACTGAGTTAACTCTAGTTAGAAGTTAGTTAATGACTAAGCTTACTAGTTATAGCAAATTGTTACTTAGTTAAATGAAAGTGCTAACTCCTTAATGGGGATCTTCATGAAGAGGTCTACATGAAACAACCTCCTAGTTTTGAGCACCCCAATTTTCCCTAGCATGTCTGCAAGTTACAGAAAGCTTTATATGGTTTGAAACAGGCACCAAAGGCCTGGTTTACGAAGTTAAAAACTATTATTCTCAATTGGGGTTTTGTTTGTATTTTCTCTGATAATTCATTGTTTGTTCTTCACTCTGTTGGCCATGTTACCTTTCTACTTGTCTATGTGGATGACATTATCATTACTGGGTCTAATGTTCATTTCATTAAGTCCTTGGTTACTGTTATGAATTCTACTTTTTCTCTCAAATATCGGTAAACTTCATTATTACTTGGCGATAGAAACTACTTGGCTACCTCAGCAACTTCATTTCTCTCAGTCCAAGTACGTTCAGGATTTACTTCACAGGTCTGGGCTCAATGATGCCAAGCCTGCCCCTATGCCTATGGTTAGCTCACATATTCTATCTATTGCTATTGGAACTCCTTTCTCAGACCCCACTGTCTATCACATCTTGGTTGGAGCTCTGCAATATTATACCATTACAAGGCCAGATATTGCCTACTCAGTCAATAGACTTTGTCAGTTCATGAGCATTCCCACTGATGATCACTTAAAAGCTGCTAAGCACTTGCTCAGATATCTCGGGGGCATCATCTCCTTTGGTATCACAGTCACCAAATCTGCTACACTGCCCTTGCTTGCTTATTCTGGTTCTGATTGGGCTGGCTGCCTTGATGGCATAAGAAGCACTAGTGGTCATGTTGTCTTCTTTTGTGGCAGCTTAGTGTCTTGGTGCTCAAGAAAACAAAAAGTTGTTGCACGCTCAATCACTGAAGCTGAGTACTGTGCTCTAGCTAATCCTACATCAGAGTTGTAGTGACTTTAACTCTACTCAAGGAACTTCATGTTTAGTTGCCTAGGCCTCCCTTGCTTCTATGTGATAACCTGAGAGCTACCTTTTTGGCCTCTAATCTAATCTTACATGCTCATACTAAGCATATAGAAATTGATTGTCATTTCATTAGAGAGAAGTTACTCAACATAAGTTTAACTCTCTGTCACATTCCTTATGCTGATCAATTGGAAGATATGCTTACTAAACCGATGTCCACATTGGCTTTTCAACACAACCGCATCAAACTCACAGTCCTCCCACGATCTCTGAGTTTGAGGAGGGATGTTAGATATAAGGATAGTAAGGTAATTGTATATTATGGAGGTTAATCTGTTGTATGGGAATTAGTTATCAATTAGTTATAACTGAGTTAAATCTAGTTAGAAGTTAGTAAGTGACTAAGCTTACTAGTTATAGCAAGTTGTTAGTTAGTTAAGTAAAAGTGCTAACTAGTTAACTTGTATAATATATCAAAATGATATATATATTTGTAATTAGTGATACAATTTAATAATCAAAGAATCATTTTTTTACATCAGATGAATTTCATTTCTCTCTCTCTGGTGTTCTCTCTCATCTCTCTCTTCTACTTTCCTTTTACTTTTTTATTCATCTCTTCTACATAATCTGTCAAGTTCTTGCTTTTGCAACATCTCTTCTGCATCATTGCTACACTGCATCTTCAAAATCTTACACAAGTGACCACCAACAAGTTATAAAATTAAGCATGATTCTGGAAGATATGCTTCTTGTGATGTTCTCTTTATTTGTAGTGTGACTCAATAATAATTTTTGGGAAAAGTCTAAAAAACTCCCTTGAATTATACACTGTATGCGATTTACCCCCAAAACTTTAAAAATGTAGGGAAGACCTCCTTCAACTATTAAAATGTGCGGTTTACCCCCAACATTCAAACAGACTTCCAATAATGGACGGAAATGAGCACGTGCCATGCACATGATGTGTTTAAATGAAAATAAATTTATAAAATTGGAGTCAAAAATTAATATTCAAAAATTTTTAGGGCCAAATAATAATATTTAAAATTTATCATCTCCTCTCTCTCTCTCTAAACTTGCAGAAACAATGGTTCCAATTTTTTTTTTCTCTTGCCCAAAACGATGTAGCTCATTTTCATATTGAAAATTCAAATCTCCAAAGGCTCCAATGGTTCTGCTACAAATCTAAGCAGAACGAAAATGATATTCTTTGGTTTCTGCCTATAAATGAAACTGCAAAGAGAACATTAAGCAACTCCATCTGCCAAGAATAATTTCTTTGGTTTCTTTGGTTCTAGATTTCTGAATTGCCTTCAAGAGGGCAAGCGCCCAATATAGATTTTTTTTTTTTTCTATTTTTTACATTTTCTTCTTTGTATCTTGTCCTCCACCTTCTTCCTTGAAATATATAAAATTTTTGTCAACTCATTCAAAACAAAGAATCTAAACTCAGAAACTATATCATTGTTTTCCATATGGAATTTTTCCTCTTTTAAGTCCTCCTCTTCAAGCTCACATCATTGTAGGTATTGGTAGTTATGGAGTTAAATGCAATATCGAAATCTTGGAAGGTTAGAGACTGTAAACTATTTCTTTGGTAAGATGCAAACTGTAAACTATTTTGGTCTTGGTGGGTGCTGCTCCCATCCTAGCCATGGCTGATGGGTGAAGTCTCTCTCTCTCTCTCCTACACAATCCCTCACAGAATCCAATATTTTCTTCTTTCAAAAGAGAAAATCTATAAAAATAGAGTCAAACACAGATCTAGAAACAGAGAATGATATGGCAGAAGAGCACCCATGCCAAGCCCCCAAAGGCCACCGACTCTGCGCCAACAACTGCGGCTTCTTCGATAGCCCAACCACTATGAACCTCTGTTCCAAATGCTACAACGATTTCTGTCTAAAAGAACAACAAGAAGCCTCTACCAAATCTACCATCGAAGCCACTTTCTCTCTCCTTGCTTCTCCTCCTTCGTCAATGCCATCGTTGTTGCCGCCCATCGAATCTCTGCCTCCTCCTCCGGCGTTGACATTAACTGAGGTTGACCAATTGGTAATTGCACCCCGAAAGGAAATTAGATTAGATACTTTTAGAAAGACAAGAGGATAAAGATTTCCCCAAATCTGAATGGAATTCTTTGCCCTAATTTTTTTAAATTTTTGAATATTAATTTTTTACCTTAATTTTAAAAATTTATTTTCATTTAAATACATCATGTGCACGGCACGTGCTTTTTCCGTCCATTACTGGACGTCCGTTTGAATCTTGGGAGTAAACTGCACATTTTAATAGTTGAAGGAAGTTTTTTCTACGTTTTTAAAGTTTTGAGGGTAAAGCGCACACAGTGTAAAGGTGGGACAAGAATTGGCTTGCAGCGCTCCACCCTCTACCCAAGTTGTAACTTGTAAGCCTTCTATTTCCATTTCAACAAAAATAAAAAAGAAAATATTATTAGTGGGTGACTCAAATAACATAATTATTTAGTGGGTGACTATGAAAAAATATTTTTTAGTGGGTGACACTTGCAATTTAAATCGATTTCTAAAATTACCTATTGACTTAGAGTGATCATTGTATAATGATCATTGAGCGAATACACAATGATTACTAGTCGGCACATGATAACTACTAGTGAAAAGGTAAGAGAAAGTGGTCATTGTATTAATCACTTTCTCTTAATTTTATTCTGCTTCTCTCTCTCCTTTTCACATAACCATTAGTCAAAAGGTACAAAAAAAAAATTAATAAAAGAACAATTTTAAAAATCCATAAGGTTTGCAAGTATCATCTACTAGAAAATACTTTTATTTTATTCACATACAAATAATTGTTAGAGAAAAAAAAAAAAAAACCTTCTATTTCCCAACAAAGAGATATAAGAACACTTTTTTTTCTTTTCTTTTCTTATTGGGTAATCAACACTTACCCATCAACAATAAAATAGGTCTAAAGGTTCTTCTTCTTTTTTATTTTTATTTTTTTTTCTGGCATGGAGTTAAAAGCTTAAGAACACACCCATAGAATAAGTAAATAAATGTAAGAACACTATCATACAAATTTTCCTTAATTTATCATCACATGAGTTTAGATGCAAGATAGCAATTATAATAAAAAAAAATATAATAATAAAAAATAGGGTTAATTGTAATTTTAGTCTCTCTATTTTAATAAAGTGAACGATTTAGTTTTATTCTTTAAAAATGAATGATTTAACCCTCTATTTTGACAAAAGGTACAATTTTGGTCTCTCCATCTCAAACATTAGAAAACATATGAAAAATGCTGACCTAGCAATAAGAAATTATTATTTTAATATGATTGAGCTCAAAATACCAAAATTAATCTTAGAATTTTTATTTTTATTTTTTCCAATTCATAGGTCCAGATCAAGACTTAAAGGTATTTGAATCACAATCCTACCGTTGAGATTCTAGATCTAAGTCTTTGCAACTTCTTCACAAAATTTTAGACTAATCCAACAGTAAATCATTCTGAATCACTAGTTTGATGAAAATTCCCATAATATAGAATCAAAGCCTATGTTTTGGTATTTTTCTGGCAATTTTCATCAAACCAACGATCTAGAGTCATTCATCATTGGATCGAGCTGAAATTTTGTGAAGAGGTTCCAAAGATGAACTTTGAACTGTGAGATTTTGATTTCGAGACCTCTAAGCCTTGATCTGGACATGTGAGTTGAAAAAATGAGAGTCTTTTTTTAAATAAGGTTAGTTTTATTATTTTGAGCTAAATCAAATTAAAAGGAGACTTTTTTATTGCCACATCAACATTTCCATTTATTTTTTAATGTTTAAAAGACAGAGGGATCAAAATTATAACTTTTGTCAAAATAGAAGGGTTAAATTGTTTACTTTTAAAGAAAGAAGACCAAATTGTTCACTTTGTTAAAATAGGAGGATCAAAATTACAATTAAGCCTAAAAAATAACTTACAAATATGAGTTTCTTAGGAGATTACTCATCTAAATTAATATATTCCTATGCCTGAAATGGGACATTGGTGTGGTCAATCTTCAACTCTTCTTTTAACTTATCTCCTTTTTCTCCACAAATGAGCCTAATGCACTTGGAAAAAGATGGCAAGTTTTAAATTTCATTTCGTTTCATCTAAAACGGTCAAAATACTTTTGTTTTGTTGCTTACGAAATCAATACTGCAGAGGAATTGTGATATTACTCTGTTTAATTGTGAATTGATGGGAAGGAGTGTGCATCTGTGGAAACGCAAGTGTATTGAAACTTTTCCATCAATACGTTTTTGGGACAGCTAATCTAATCACGCACAAGCAGTCCAAAACTCTCTGTTGTTCCATTGAATCTTCAAGAATTTGCGAAACCCGTTTTGCTTCAATAGCTGCCGATGAATTAACAGTCAAAGAATCTCAACTCTCATCATAAGGATGGATAACAACCAAAACCAAACCGCTTCGGCTTTTTGAGAACGAATAAAAATGCGCATATCACAAACAGGAAAGGTCAAAGGGAAAATCAAACAAAAAAGAAGTAAATATTGACAGGAAAGCTTACAAAGAAGAAAAAGAAGGCAAGGGTGAACACTTGGAGTGTCCAACACAAGTTTTATGGCTCATGGTGATGAAAGTGAGGTATGCCATAGTTCAAAAATTGAGGAACAGACCAGGTTTCTAAATTGACCTAGCACAAAGCTCTAGATGGGTGGTAGTTCAATGATGAAATCTCTCACACGAGTTTGAAGGCGTTCTGACACCTAGTCTCACAAACAAAGGATGATTTGTATTGGTAAGTTATAGTAAAATTGTTTGCTTATTTAAGTAATTAATTTGATACTTTACTTGATTTGTATGTAACCACGTTCCTCATAAGTCTAAGCTCTCTATTGCTTCAAAAGTATTGCATTTAGAATATTTCAAGCAAGGCAAAGATCATTTCATCACTACTGCAAAAAAAAAGAAAAAAGGACTTTTATTTTGAAGCTTGATGAGTATTCTATTATGCTAAGTAGCTTCCTGACAAATTGCTAACCCAAGGTTTGTATAAGCACAAGAGGTATTGATTTTGATGAAATCTTAATTGTCTCTTTGCTTATCATCTTGTTTTAGAAGTATATATTCTCATATACCATAACTGTTCTGATCTGTTTATTTGTGCTTTATTTGTCAAGTTTATATATATATTTGCATGTAACTCTGTTCCTATAATTTAGGTTTTTCTGGTATATTTAGTGTTTAGAGATACCAAATACAACAAAGATACCAAAGAGGAGAATTGGCATGATATATTAGTATACATAGCAATCAAACAATTTCGAGTCAAATTATGGTAATTAATATGAGTTGCAAATGAGTAAGAAGATAAGGAGAATCATAGGATAATTTTATTATATAAAATATAATTTTTTATAATATTTTAATAAATCTATTTGTTCCGTACATTAATACATAATCACTGTTATTTTCTAATTATTTTTTACTAATGAAATATGACTATTAAATTACACTTGATAGAGCCTGAGTAATATTTTAATAGTCATCTACATATACAACCTTTAAAATTTAAGAGTTTCTCAAATCCCAAAACTATAAGCTAGCAATAAGTGCTTTTCTCACTTTATTGGTGAACTTTTTTCTTTGGGCACGCCCCACTTTATTGGTAAACAAAATTACGAAGTACAGTAATAATTGAAGAAGCAGGTGAAAGTTATTTTAGACATAGATATCTTTTATTTTCTCTTTCGATAGAGTTTTGCTATTTGTTTCTTTTTTAAGTAAGGTTGTGTTTGAATGAGATATTTAATAAATTATTATATATTTTAAATATATATTAATAAAATACTTTATTTAAAAACACTCTATTGTATTTTTGTCCCCTAATTCCTTATGTCGTGCTTCATCTTCTTCTTCGAACTTGAACATATAAATCGCATGTCTGTCACTGTTTTCTTTCTCAAATAGCCAATTGTAGACATCCCAAGAGATCTGAACGGGTGCCCCATCCACTTCCACTCTCTCGTTACCTCTAAATTTCTATTTCAATCGGGTAACCCATGTTCATCTCACTTTCCAGTAAGTAATAATGCAACAATGAAAGGATGGGCCATTTAATCCCACTGGTTGAGCTGGCGAGACAACTGGTCCTTGAACATGGGTTCTCAAGGAAAAGTTGAATTCAACAAAGAAATTGAAGATTTTCCCTTCAGATTTCGCAAACCACAAGAAAATAGAATATGAGAATTCAAAAGCAATTCACAGTTAGAACGGAACCAAAAGAGTAAGGAGGACTTACCGGCAACGGGAAGAATGTGAATAAAAGTTGTGAGAGGGTGTGCGAAAGGGAGACCTTGGCGTTTGAAAGGGAAAGACCGAGAGAAGAAGGAATCACGAGAGTTTGTGTAGAGAGAAAAGAGTGGGCGCGAGGAAGATGGAGAGAAATTGAAAATAGAGCACTAAGAAAAGGAGAGAGCAGAGAAATTACTCCATTGTCCTTTGACTTTGATTATGTATTGGGCATGTTGTTGTTGCTGTTTTGATTGTGATTCACTACTGAAATTCTTAGAAACACAATTGAAATCGCACCACAATGAGCTTGGAAAGAGCTCACATGTCGGCGTCGTGCACAGGGGTGTAGGAGGAAGAAGTGTTGAATAGTTTGTAAGGATGATTATAAAAAATGAATTTGAAATACAAAATGAATTTAAAATATATTATATTGAAAATTTAAAAGTAATTATAAAAATATACTGAAATTTTAAAAGTATTTTAAAAAATTACACAAAAAAAATAATTTAAAATTAACATTTCAAATACACTCTACAAATACATTACACTCTATAAATACTTTATTCAAACACACCCTTAATTTCTCCAATACTCAGTTTTGAATGTTGAAATTGGTCGGTACTTTCAACAACTCCAAATATCTCACAGCCAAATTCTGTTTCAGTGCTGGGGATACAGCATCCTTGCCTATCATGGTCTCCAACACTGCCTCGGAAACTGGTTTGTTCTCTATAACCACACCGTCGTCTTCCGTTATTGTTCCATCTTTGGAGAAACTAAGCTGTTAAAATATGTTCAATATGTTAAAATACATTAGACAACTAATATTTTTTCAGAAAAAATAAATGAGCAATGATATTTGAGAAAATGAATTAGAGGTATGTGAAGATCATTTTGTTCGTCCATCCTATAAAATTATAAAAATATTTTTTTAAAAATATATTATTATTATATTTATATTTATGGTTATTTTATTTAAATTTTTGAATATAATAAACAGTTAAATAGAATAATTATATATTCTACACATAATAACAACATATATAAATATAATAATTATATCGCTCAAAAAGCATTGTAATATTTTTTCTAGTGAAAATACCAAATGGTCATTTTCCGAAGATATTAAATTCCACAGCTCTAACTATACTTTATATAAGTTGCAAAAGTGACAAAACCTAAGTTTGAGAAAAGAATTCAATGGACAGCACTACCTGCATTAAACATTTTGGCAATCATACAATATATAATTTTTATTATGTCAAATATTATGTATATGTAATCTTATTGGCTTCATAGCAATAGAGTTCGATATCTCAAAAAGGAACGTCCTTTGGAAACTGAAGAAATTAAAGCTTATCAACAATTTTCTCAATATTATTNAAAAAAAAAAAAAAACTTCTCCATATGTAATTGGCATAACTAACCGTTAATGTTCCAGCTGGTGATTGTCTGTAGAAAACAGAAGAGCCTGGTGGGAAGGTTTGATCCTTGAAAGCTTCAACAAATTTCTTAATGGCTTTAGCGTCTGCATCAGTGTAAGTCCCAACAGATTTCAAATGGGCTACACAATTTTTTGATACCTTCTTTACGTATTCTGGACCAGACAATGGCAATATCTTTGACCCACGAATAAGTTTCTCAAAGGGACCTACAAAAATTAGTATCTTAATTAGTGATAGATCATTATTTGACATTATTAATGTACCAAAAGACAAGCATAATTGGAGGCTGCTCAAATACATTTAAAGAGTTCATTCTATTTAATTACCGGAAATAATATCTCTGAAGAAGTCGAGGGATTTGAACAACTCATCGGCACTCTTCCCCTTCCACTTAAGGGCCAGAGATGGGATAGCCTTATCTTCCAAATAAACCCCTATTGCAGTGAACTTTATAAAATTTCCATCAATTACTAACCCTCTCTCTCCTATATAAATTACCAATAACCAAAAAAAAAGAAAGAATTGTTAGTATATATGTAAGTAGTAAAGTATACCAATAACATTATAATAGTATGGGTTAAATTAGAGAAATTAAATATCTTGTTTTTCTATATGCATAAATCAGTCATAATGTATGCAAATCATTCATGTAAAAGATAGATATATGAATTCTTTAAATTAATTGGAACATAAATGAGATAACAAACAATTTAATTATGTTAGAATACATCAAAAAAACCTTTACAAATGATTAAGTGTATATTCTTATAATAGAAGTGAAAATTGAAAGAATTTATATGCCAAAAATAGACATAAACATATAAACACACATTAGTGTTAAAAGAGATGATAATTTATCAAAATGAAAATACCTAAACAAACACAAACGATCTTGGAAAGGTGAATTAGTTAAGCTATAAACAAATTGACCGTAATAATCAAAAGGAATTCCTAGTGTTTTACGCTCCTTTTGTAACTAAAATAAAAAAGAAAAAAGTGAAGACACACAAAATTACAGTGCATGCATTCTATATAATTCAATAACCTGCGCCACCAAGGAAGTAGGACTTGTCAGAGCCCGGGAGGGTCATCACTCCTGGGAACTCAATGAACTCCACCTTAACTCCGGTGATGGATGGTGCTGGTGCCATTCCTAAACAAATTCAGCAATTTGTACTAAGAACGAAGTGTTTTAAAGAAGGGTGTGTTTCAATTAATTTGATTGTGAGAGAATGCGTGGGAAGATAGGTTTTATATAATGTGTGGCAGTATTGAGATTGGGAAGTCATGTCATCGGGTTTGCTGAATGATTCAACTCATTTTAATTAAATAACATATCCCAAATTCAATGCTAGATTCGTTTATTTCCTGTGCCTCCCTAGCTATGCCTCAATTTCAAATAGGAAAAGGATGGCTAATAAGAAACTAATATTATACGTTCAACCACGGGTAGTGTACATATAAGAAAATTCAAATTTAATTCCTTTCTATGAGGCCATTGCTTTGACATTTCCAAGTTGATACTTTGATTAATCAATATGAATAAGTTAATCTTGATCACTTCAATGCATTTCTTGGGATATAAGACATATCCTTTTCAAGTTCATGTATCTATTAAGGACCCTAGAAAATATGCATATTTTATTTTTGATGGAATTCAATTTTTTTTGTAGTGTAAGCTATCATCCCCATTAAAAGTTGAGAGGGAAGGGCCAAATAGTGCTACTATGTCTCTCCAAAGTTTGAGGTAACGCTATCATTCTCCTCTGCCTCCAATTATAAGCAAAAATAAATCCTATTTTTGAATTCAATATGAAGCTCACCAAAAATTGAGTGACTCACTATGAGTCAAAATTATTAGTTTTTTGTTAAAGCGCTTAATCTTGGCCATGTAGCAAAAGGTACATGTAAATGTTTACATATGATAGTACTTTTCATGTATGCCCAAGATTACATCTTTTAACATGGAGCTACCTATTTGTATTCACACTAGCTCACTCAATTTTTCATGAGCTTTGTACTGAGTCCAAAAGACAAGGGTAACTATCTACTAAACCTAGAGTTAGAAGTGGAAAGTAAGACTGCCCCCACTTTTGAAGGGGGGTCGTATGGCAAATTCCTCAAAAACAATTAAATGAAAGTACTAAATAAATTTAAATTCTATAAAATAGTTGTCAAAACTTTATAAAAAATTGTTGCCATATTATTGCTCTTATTCTAATAGGACAACTTCAGTATCCAGATATTTCAAAATATGCAATATATCACTCTTCCGCTGGAAGTCAAGCACAAAACTACTTAAAATAATGATCCCTTATAGCAGCCTTATTAGTTCCATGTTGGTGGACAGAATAGCTGTATTTTGTTTATTTATTTATTTCTGCATTGTTAATTACATTTATGTGGGAGATAGCGATATTTTATATATAATATTCCGGATTTGAATTTTTAATAAGCCTTTAGTTATGAAAAGATTTAAGTAATTTGTTTGAAGTCTTTGATTACAACATTCAGGCCTTCGTTATAGCCTAGAAGAATTTGAACTCTCATAATGTAAGAGAGTTCATTTTGCCCGGCTACTGACTTTAAAATTAGAAAAATACGAATTGATTGTTTAAGCATGACATATCTCTCTCTCTCTCTCTCTAGATAACAAATTACTCCTGCTAAGCCATGGAAGTCTAAACTTGCTGCAAGTTGAGCCATAGCTTAGTTCTTCTTTAGTTTACCACCTCCCAACCGTACGTCGTTGCTAATGCAAATTTAATGCTTTCTAATGGGATTCCAGTTCCTAAAAGGTTCGCTCATGCTGGAGGGAGCATCCGCGCTTAGTTAACTTTTCAATAAAATTACATCATGAAATGTCAGCAAAATTAAATAGAATAGAATGAAAAGATGTTTGAAAAGGCATCAGAAAATTGTTTGAGAAACTATAGAATCTACATGAATGATTCAGTCTTTGATCAAGTGATGTGACATTCGTGTGATCTTATCTAAATAGGGGCAGTGCTATCCTATACCCCCTGATGGGACTTCTCTGATATGTTCTCTGTTTTTGTAGGTTTTGTCTTGGTTAATAACAAAGGGAACCGGTTATATACATGATTTGAAATTTATATTAGTTGCACATTATTTTTAGTAATTAACAAACATACCCAGTACAATTAAAACGTGTGTTTTGTGTGAAAGAGAAGAAAAACTGCCCAGCTGCCTAGTTTTAAACGACGTCGCATTGTCTTTCTTCATTATTTGAAGGGAATCGAGATTTGGGAATTATAAAACTTGCACTACACTTTGCTAATTAACAAACTTACCCATTCATACAAAACATGCGTTTTGTATAGACCATAAAAAAACCTGCCCAGCTGCCCAGTTAAGGAACGACGTCGCATTGGGTTTCTGTACTTCTTTCTCTTCCTCTTCGCTGGTGAGCCCTAACATTTGCAAAATCCCTAACTGTCCGAACCACATCCGCCGCCTCCTCTCCTCCCTAACGCAGCCACCACCGGCACCACCCAAGCACCGGAGCCACCACTTCCTCAATTGCTGTAAGTGCTCCTTCTCCCTAACATTTTTCTCTGTTCTCTGATTTTGTTGTCATATCGAACACAGTCCTTCGCTCCTGTTCCCTCTCATCAATGGCGAACTGTGATTTCGTTTCAGAATCTGAAAGATTTCTTGAATTCTCAACTTGAAGACGAGAAGAAGTGGGACTTCAACAAGGTAATCGTCTGTTCCTCTCTGTTTGTATGGAAGTCCTCAGTGATTTGTCTGTGTGTTCCTCCATCCGTTCCCTTTGCCTTGAATTAATTTGAGCGATCTGGGGTTGTCTTAATATGTGGGGGAATATAGGTTTGGAAATTGCTTATTTGTTTTGGTTGCTGATAATTGGCCCACGGTTTCAATAAGAGAATTATAGCATCAAGTTATTGAAATTCTAATTTGAGTAATTTTAGCTACTGGAACTATTAACCTATTGATTCTAAACTATAGCTATTGCAGTTATGTAAAGTTTTAGTATTTGTGGGAGAAACGTGAATACGTATGTAATGTTTAGTCATCTTTCCTTAATGGATTGATTGCCACCTTTCTAAAGTATTAGAAAAGCTCTATGAGAAGTCAACAGTATTGATTGTGATATATGGGTTGGTTTGATAGAGTACGTGAGTACTTTGATGGAGGAGTTTCAGTTGGTTATTAAACTCTTAAAACACTTTGATGGAGGAATAAATTACTGTTTGTTGAGATTGGTGGACCATTTGTGTTGTGAGGGGACGTTATATGGTTGGGTAAAAACTATGGAAGCCTCATTTATCAAGTTATCCATAGCAAACGATGAGTGAAAATAGTGAATTAAGCCTCTGGTTTCCTGGGTTTCTTTGCACAACAATGGTGTTGGTATTCCCTTGCTTCTCTCTTTAGCACATGCCAAAGAAGTGAAACCTTGTTATTTATTGTCATACACATCCAATAGTCCTTTGAAATATTATTGGAGTCCTTGTTGTGAGGGACTGAGGCACAATAGTTTTATTTTGTGTACTTTATATAAATAAGATGGCAGAGAATGGGTAGGATCATGTTTCTATGATCTTGGTTGTCTTCTGTTAGCTAATCTTAGTAATAGTCAAAGTAGTAAAATTTATGTTTAGATGGTAGTGGGATGAAGAGTTGAGAGTTTGTAAATGCACAGATTCTGTAATATTGTTCATTTTAGAATGAATTAAATCTCTTGGCATTGTTGTATGTACTAGGTAGGTAGTTTAAGTTTGTGAAACAACATTAAATATTGTGTAATTTTACTGTGATTCCAGAATATTTTCCACTAGATATTAGTCGTCCGATAGCATTGCTTGTTCTTATCTTGGTGAACGAAGTTCTGTAGCCATATCTATATTACACTAGTTCTAGGTAATGTTATAAAATGAACAGAGAAGATTGATATGCTGAACAGATGTCAAAAGCCGTTCAGCATAATGAGAGTAGGCATTGAAGGAGTGACATATATGAAGGGGGAATAGATTGACATAGGATAAATGAAGGGGGAAATTTTGCTTGGAATTAAATAAACACTGTCATATTCATATTTGATAATTGACTACAATTGTCTATATGTATGTCTTGCAGATGGTTGATGGAGCAGTGAAGGTATTAGAACACTCTATCTATTGTTTATATTTAAGTAAATGTGTTGCTGGTATTATGAAAATAATTATTATTTATTTGCATGTGAATTTGCCAAACAAAAGGATCTTGCTGTTAGAGGACATGCTGGCATATTTGAAGGGCGAGATGGCAATTTTGCAGGGGGATGTGAGGGGGAGATGCGGTCGGGGTAAAGGAAATTGGAATTTTGGAAAAGGTGGTATGGGTAAAAATTATAAGAGACGAAGGAAGGCTGAAATGAAGGGAATTTCATTCCCTTTCGTGTTAGAGAGCGTAAAACTTTGAATAGTCCAGTAAAGGTAATTTCGGATATAATATTTGTAATGATATAAATTGTTATTTGTACGAAGACCGTACTTGTTAGTAATGATTGACCTTAATGTTGGACTTAAATTGCAGAGAACAAGGAAGTAGCTATTCGGAGATGCTATACAAGAGTGAATAAATGACCCACTTGGGATGTTAGTAGTTGTATAATTATTTTAATTGTTAATTATGTTATTTGGTTGGAAGTTTTATGCTATGGTGCAATAAAGAAGTGTGTGATGTTAAATAGTTTGTGAAATGTATGGGATTAGCATACTTTAAAGTCTCATGAAGTTTATTTGTTTCTAATTGCATATCAGATGGATTATATTAGAATGACCGAGTGTGTTTGGGAGTGTGTACAAGTATCTATGTGATTAGTAAAATGTAATTAATAATATAACCAAAATTATTTGGTTTAAGTAGTAGTATTCGCTTATGTGTTTATTTTTAAAATTGTTTTACTATATTCGCACCTATTTTTGTTCTGTTATAGCCGATATGTTTGAATTGTAGTGAGAATAGAGAGTGATGTGAGGTAGCTTTAATTTGTGTTAATTTGTTGTGTAACTAAATTTCATGGCATGTAAGATGTATTGGGTGCGAAAATAAGTTACTTTAAATCGTGGTTCAAAGAATTTCCCTATAAAAGGCCATAAGCCGTCTTTTTCTCCTCGCTCCTTAGTTTCATGTCTTGGCGTAAGAAACTGCCCATAAAGTTTTATGTTAAATTTCTAAGAGCAGTAGACAATGGCGTCCTCAGTCCTTATCAGAGAAGGGCTAGAGAAGCTCAGAAAACTAAGTAGATATTAAATGAGAGGGACTTTGTTTGAAAAATGAAGTCCAATTTACAACAATGAAGTCGATTTTTCTAAAATTATTAATATAACGTTGACATGGCTTAAATAGTTGAGGAAACAATTTATTTTTGATACTTTAATGAAAGTACAAAATAAACCCTCTTTTTAAATTCATGGTTTGAAACAATCCAGCATGTCTGACTTGTTGTGGGCTTCGTGAAGCCCGGACCCGGCAAGTTGAACGGCCCCATTTTGGACTTGTAAATTTTGCAGGCTCCCTAAGAGAGATGTCTTTGCATGTTGGGTTCGGAGTTGGTCATGGTTCTAGTAGCATGAGGAGGTTTAGGTACAATAATGCATTATACTGCATGTTAGTCTTCCGCGACATATTCTTCAATCGCAAAGTCAATGCAAAGTGAATGATTGTGTCATAGTAAGGAGTGAGGTTTTGAAATATGTTAGGTGTATACAGAAAAATAAAAGCAATCAACTACGGTGGCTTTAGTTGCTACTATACAGAAAACCAAATACGTTGGGCTTATATTGGCCATATAAACTGGGCCTGCAGGGATATTTGAATATTGTTAAGTGGAATATTGTTTATTAGTGACACTTAGTAATTTTGAATCGTATTTTTGGCTTCACTGAATTTATTTGTAGAAGCAAGTGAGCAAAACCTATCTTCCAAGGGAGAAAACAAACTAACGTTGAACATATAGATTAATTGATAAGGAAATAAAATTGGAATTAAACCATATGAAGCCCAGCATAGGGTCTTATCAGTGTAAACTGTAGCTCTGTCTCAATAGCACTGCTTAACTGATGAAGGATTGTGGGGAGGTTTAGTTGGATTGGGCGGGATTGGGCCGCATTTATGAAATATAGTTTTCTGTTGAAACTGTTATGGGCTTTGTGGAGGGCAAACATGGCCCAATTGATATAAGAGCCATTAGCCCAAAAAATATCAATTTCCAAAAAGATTACATCCCAAATGGAATAAAAATGACAAAATGATGTACTATACAGGACAAAATACAACAAATAAAAACAGACAATAATGAAATTTCATTTTTAAAAAAATACTTTGTACATGTGACTGGTAGTATTTTCAAGTGGAAGCATATGTACCTAAAAAATGACATTTTCTAATTTACAGCAGTGTTACAATTACATGTAAAACATAGCAGTAAAGCATATACATGATTAAAGAAATTGACTAAGTCAGCACACAATTCAACCTAAACGTGGACTAATATACTATGTTACCATACAATTCATAAACTATATAAATAATGATTTTTACAATAAGCACATCAATGAAATAGAATCCTTTGAATATAATTAAAACAGATATTTAGGGTCATGATTTGATTATTCCATTAAATAGTAAAATATAATAATCATATAACAATGAGAAAAAGGAATGTCCAAGTACATAATAACAGAAAATATATTTTAACAAATATTTATGGTCATGATATTTAGTTGTGATTACATATATCATTAATACCAAGCACAAGTTCAAACTACGTCAAAGCAGCAGGAATTCAGTTTGTTTTTTTTTGGCTGCACATTTTTTATGTTTCCCTGTTTTAGCTACAGAAGCACATGCATTAACAGCATCTTTAGTAGTCTCTGCCAAATTGGACATGCCATCTACGTCTTTCATTTTGTCCAATGCTTCAACAAAAGTACCAGTCGCCTTCTCAAACTACATATGAAGAGTATTAAAACAAGAACAGAACATTTTAAGACACATGACATCCACTAGAGCATCCATTTTTCGATTAGGCTACTAAGTAAAAGAGGATATATAAACATTGTACTAGTTCATGTGCAAATGAGGAAAAAGGTTTCATGAGTGGGAAAATTAATATTTCTTTAAGCTTATAGTGCAATACAACATTTGTCAACCTCTGCTCATAGTGAACATACTTCTTGAAATATAGTAAATATGACAACCAATTACAGTGGCAGAAAGCAAGAAGAAGGAAAGTGAGCTGAGGAAGTTTTACAATGTAACAGAGAATGCAATTCTTTTTTCACTCTACACATATGGATGCATTACCATAGTAGACATGCATTTAGCTACATGATTAAGTAGGCGAAGTAGAAAGATAAAAGGCAACGGATAAAAATGAAAGTTTGCCAATGCACTCCAACTATTGACTAAAAGAATACTAATGCAGCAACAGTTCGGCTGAAATAGTCGTACACATACCAGTTCAACTTTGGCAAGAGCATTTTCTAGCTTTCCGGTCAGTTGACTATTTTCTTTTGTTAAGGCTTCAATCTGCATAACAAAGAAGGGGCTCAAATTTAAAAAGCATAAAGTAATTAAAAGAACTGGCGGGTAAAATACCGAATAAACAAAAAAACCTTAAAGAATAGCGAAAGAAGATTGAAAGAAACATCAGATAAGCAAGTAAAAAAAAAATTAAAACCTTCTTCTGGCAGTCGATGTACATCTTCTTATAAATCCAAGAGGCAGAAGATGGAGCTTGAATTAAGGCAATATTTTCATTAACCTGAAAGAATGTTAAAGACATAAAGTTGAAGAGAGAAGCCAATTGGTCATAGAAAAGCAAGAATAACAAAGCAAGAATAACATATAGTTTTGATTGAAAATTTTTCCTTGGATTGCAATGATTCTTTGATCTTCTCTATAGCTTCTAATCTTTGTAAGATACAGTGAACTTTTTCCTCCAAGCTCTGTTCAGTTGAGTTTGCTTCAGGTTCTGGCAAATCTTTGTATACATCTGGTTCAGTAAGTGGTTCATTAATCTCGCTATCTGAAAAAGCAATTACATCGTGAATGATTTCAATCTCTGAATTGGAGGTATGCACAAGAGCCCTCTTAATATGTTGTGATCGCCTAACAACAATAGTTGTATTTTTGTCTTTTCCCCTTTTTAATTTAGTAGAGTTCTGGTCATGTTCAGTTTGTGGGGAACTCAATTTCTGAGAAGAAGGGCAAGGGTTTTGAAGCTCAGATCCTCCAGGCATTGATTCCACAACCTACAAGGAAGCATTTGCATTTTCAGGCTTCAGTAGAGTAAGCATAAGCAGTGAGTAAAGTTATAGAACTTGCGGACGGAAAAAGTTTAATATCTAGTTAGGCACATTTGACATCACATGAGAAGATGAGTTAACAGAGAAGAACTTAGTTGATGAACCTAAATTTTTTGACATCCTAATTTGAAAAAAACACAGTAAAATGAATATATCCATTCTGAGAAGAAAAAAGCTGGTAATTTTCAAACAACTTGAAACCAAGCTCATCGACTCCAACACAATATATGTCTTCCTTCCCACGGACAGAATATAGTAATGGCAACATAAGAGCAAGTAATGAGATAGAGAAAGTACTGAAATGTGAAATAACCTAGACACCATTCCTTATAAATAAATGGGGGCGATAAAGCGTAGAGAAGGAATAAAAAAGAACTTGCAAAATAAGCTTTGATTCTACCTTTTGGGCGTTCTCCATATTGTTGCCAATATTGCGAGGACGACAGCCTTCTCCAATGCCAATAAATGAGGAGGAGGGCAAACGATAGAGACGGGGTCGGGGTGAAAGGAGGAGGGCCAGAGAGAGAGACGAGGGCGAAAGGAAGGTGAGAGGGCGAATACGAGTGGGCGAGAAAGATGAAAGGTTTTGGAGAGGGAAAGGGATTCCAGAGTCTTTGTTTTTTTATTTTTGATGTTATATTATTTTCATTAAATAAATTAGAGGGTGTTATATTATAATTTGTAAAGTTTATTTGTATAGAGAAAATGAAAAATATATTTATGTATTGAATTATTTATTAAATATTTATGAAATATCCTACCTCGGGTGAAGGAGTATAAGAGCCTTCTTGAAGATAAAAGGCTGATGTAGTTTTTCCTATTTGCAACTTTTTGTTGAAGGGTACGTGGTTCCGTGTTATTTTTTAAGAGCATGCATAAAATAGAACTTCCATAGTTGTAATGAATATATAATGAATTGAATGAATAATATTAGATATATAATTATAGAAACCATATAGTATATAGTAGTGACTATTTGAAATTATATATAACAATTATTTATTTAGTGATTTTTATTAAATAATAGATGATCATAAAACTTATATCATGATTATTTGTTACTCGTTAGATGCCAACATGCAAACTTGTTTTATTTCTCGCGAGTGGAGGCAGAGGTCGATTTGCAGTGCTGTTTGCAGCTTCTTGTTACCTGTAGCAAGGGGCACCACCATTGGTTCAATTTAATCCAATTAATTTGAGACATGAAGCATGGAGGTTGGGATCTTAATATTATGCATGTATTTAGAGAGAGGAATAAGTGTGGTGATGTTTTAGCTAGGAAGGGGCGTGATGCTTCGTTTAGTGTAGTTGAGTTTTCTTAACCCCTGTGTGTATTATGAATACTCTGTTTGAGCATTGCATGGGCATCATGGGAGTCTCTAGTGCTACGTCAGCTTATGTTTTGCTTTGTGCTTGCTGGGCTCTTGGTCCAGTTGATTAACCCAAAAAAAAATAAAATGACTTACATATACAACTACATGTTTTTGACGTTGTTTAAGTTAGGGAAGAGGTGTTTATTTATTCTTCTCCCTACAAAACATGTTGTCCAACCCAGAGATCCAATGGGCAAATATATGGTGGGTCTTGTTAGGAAGGTTGCCTTCCATGGTTTTTAAAGTGAATATATAGGAGATGGTAGTTCATGTTGATGGTGGTTTGGTTGTTTGAATGACATTAGAAGTGATGTAGTAGTCCCTTGGTTATGACACTCCTTCACCCTAGGTGTGAAACCCTATCCATATAGGATATGATTATGACCACTACCCAGGCCGACCCAACCCCTTCTCTCTGTCTCTGTTTGACATGTCACTTCAATTTTCAGGCGGAACTGTGCTTGCTTTATTGGGACCATGTATGAAAGACCCAACATCTTCTCTACTATATGCAATAAAAGAGAAGGGGGTGCGCCAGAAAATATACCCTATTTCAGAATAAGAAAACCCAAATGGGTACACCTACCTAAACACCGGGACAAGGAAGAAGGGAGAACGTATAGTTGCTGCTTAAACATTAATGGTACTGTTTCTTTATTTGACCAAAGAACAAAGGTGATAAGACATACCTTTAGGATTACACACCCCCTTCAACTTGGAAACCAGAGAAAAAGTCTGAAAAATTAGGGTATTGTTTTCTTATGCAAGTTTATCGATACCTGTAGTTTGTTTATTTTTTGTTTAATTGCATTTAAAATGAATTTGATTACAACTACCTATGGTAGACATTTGACCCACTACAGTACTTTCTGTGGCAAAACCCTTTTATAGCAAACTAACGCAGTAGCTATTTTCTAACGCATGCATTGTATTCGATGCACAAATGTGTTGGAAGAAATTGATGGTTACTCAAACTCAGCAAGTAACAGAGAAGAAAAAAATAAAGTAACAAATAAATAAGTGAAATCATACGTGTCCTCACAGAAACATAACCCACAGAGTTCGTTAGTGGCCCCAGGTGGTCCGTTTGCATATGGTACGCTTGGTAGCTACACAACTGAAGCAAAGGGAAGTGGGAAACTATAAAATGGAGGAAAAGTTATATATATATATATATATATATATATTATTCTATATATGGTCACATGAGCATCATGTTTGGTTAGGCTATGAATTGAATTCTCCCTGTTGTTCTTCCCTTTGTTGTGAAAGACAAGGGGGAAGGTAAAACAATCAGAAAATAGGGTGGGTTGGGAGTTCTGTAGCCGCACTCCCCCAACCCAGGTGTCATGTAAACCGTATTTGCTTCCGTATGCATAATATTGCATTCAATAAATGGAAGTGGACTTCAATAACGTGTTGTCTCATTTCCTACTCCGTTTGAGTCGTTGATCCTTTTCATTTACCATGTACATAATTCAACGTAAACAGTTAAAAGACCATGGCAATATAATAAGTGATCGAGCTTTGAGTAAAATCTTACAATAATTATATTGATTTTTTAAAAAATTTAAGAGGGGCCATATTGAATTTTGTAAAGAAAATTACATAAAAATAAAAAACAACTTGCAGGGCAGTAGCCACCTCCATCCCTTCTAACCTACGACACTTAATACAATAGAAGGTTCCTACGGCACACCATCCCTTTCTCCAAGTTGACTGTAGCAACAATTAAGTAATTTAATATTACTGGAAATAATTAATTTTTAAACATATAAAAAATGTGTTATAAAAAAAATTATTTTATTTGTGTGTGTATTTTTTTCGCGTATCATGTTGTTTATGTATTTTGAAGAGAATTCATTATTTTCACTTATAATAAGTCATTCTAAGATTTTGTGATTTTTTATAGTAAAATCAAGGTTTAATTACAATTTTGGTCTTCCTATTTTAACCATTTGAACGATTTGGTCCTCATTCTTTAAAACTGAACTATTGAGTCCCTCTATATTCATAAAATGTACAATTTTAGTCCATTTATCTTTAAGTCAAAATTCTTGGATTTATTTCAAGGTGTAAAATTCTCTGATTCATAATCCCACTGTTCAGATTGAAGAGCTACGTCTTGTGAATCTTTCCATTAAATTTCAGCTCGATCTAATGGTGAATAAGTCTAAATTTTTGGTTAGATGAAAACTTATGATTTTGGTATTTTGGGCTGAGTTTCACCATTAGATCGAGCTCAAATTTAGTGAGAATGTTCACAACATGTAGCCCTTCAATCTGAATGGTGGGATTATGAATTAGAGAACTTTACACCTTGAAATAAACCTAAGAATTTTCACTTAAAGATAAATGGACTAAACTTGTACATTTTATGAATATAGAGGGACTCAATAGTTCATTTTTAAAGAAGGGGGACCAAAACGTTCAAGTGATTAAAATAGGGGGACCAAAATTGCAATTAAGCCTAAAATCAAATACTTGGGTTAATTCAGTCCAATTTAAATGTTTTATGTTAGAGTGTATTGGTGTGCTTTTTTGGAGGTGTAGTGTCAAACAACCGGCATATAATGCAAATGTTACAGAATGAGATATATGCTTCTTATATGTTAACAATCGTACCATCGAAACAGTGACAAATATTAATCTAGCTACTTCTATTTATTGAAGGCCGTAATTAACTTCAGAGTTCTATTGAATTTAGAAATGTCAATAAATAAATTTGTTTGAGAAACCTTCCACCTGTTGAGTATTAGCATGTGGGCATTAATTAGACATTCCAAACCTCAATCTTACCCTGTGTTTGGTTTGGAAGAAAAATAGGGTGGAAAGAAAAAGAGGATAGAAAAATGAGGTGAAACTACAATTTATCTTGTTTGGATTGCATGACTGAGAAGAGAGGAGAAAGAAAAGATAAGACAAGATAAGAAAAAAATAAGTACTCTGGGTTTTACCTAACATTTTTTTCTCCAAATTAGGGACAAAACTTTGGGTTTAGATGGGATAAAAATTGGGAATAGATAAATAGAGGATGGAAACAGATAAAAAAAAATGAAGAAGAAAAAGACCGTGAGTCTGACCCAAAAATAATCTCTCCAAATATGAAGAGAAAATAAAGAGATGACAAAATCCCCATTTCCGAAAATACCCTCATGTATATAGGTAGGGGTATCTTTGTTATTAGATTAAGCGTATTGAAGATTAAGACATAGTATGCAAGTTTTTAAAAAGTTAAGAGTTTACTAGAAAGCAAAGAATGAAAATATACTGATCTGTGAAATTCAATTTTTAAACGTGTATTCACATGTGACATGCACAATCAATTAAGCTATATCATACATGTTTTGTTTGATGTTTGTGTGAAATTCAGATGAAATGCCAATGTATTGAGGAAAAGTTGGAAATGTACTGCCCAACGTGAAGAATCTTATAGCTGATGTTATAAGGTTTAGGTGTTCAGCCTTTACCAAATCTACAAAGTAGGAAGCAACCTTCTGACAGTAGTCTGCAGTCATGACGGCGACGGAAGTGTAGTTCCCACATGTGGTGTAATGGGGACCGGTGCATATTCTGTATACTTGGTAGAGATTGAGAGATTTGTTTACTTGGAAAATAAATTTCGCAAATAAGTTTAAAAGCAACCAGAAAGGTCTATGAATGAAGAAATTTGGCCAAGCAATGGGCGGCATAGAGATTTCTTCATCTCTTAGCAAATTAAACGAAAATTAAAATATGGACAATATTTAAATAATCATCACTTGTGGTGTACCATTCCTGTCTTAAATTGAGCATTTTTTGTATTATACTTATTATTATCAGTATGTATTTTATTATTATTATTATTATTATTATAATATGAGACAAATTAACATTGTTTATTACAGCAAGTCACTAATTAAGAAGTTGATTTTAAATTGAATGTCATTTTCATAATATGAATGATGGTTATGAATACTTTATAATATTAAACTAATGCATATTTGTTTACATTAGGCTATTAATTACCAATTTTTTCATAAATTATATGTATTATTGGTAATAATAAGAAATTGCATAAATTATTCATCATTTTCACTTTAGATATATATATGCCACTAATTAAGAACTTATTCATAAATTTATTGTAATTTTCATTAAATAAAAAAGACCATTACATATGCCTAATTTATACATAAAGTTCCAATGTAACACATGAAGAATATGTAAGTTTCTCATTAGAAACTTAGTCCCCTTAAATGTTTATTTTAATTAAATTTCTGGGGTCAATTCATAATTTAATAAAAATACTGGATGACATTGTTGCATTCTTTAAAATTGGTTCTTTAGGTACCAGTAAATACAATGTGGATCATTTTCCTGAAATCTAAATTTCCACAAAGACAATTTGCAGCAGTGGCCATTTTTTAGAGTCAGCCATTTCATAATTAATAAATTTCTAATTGAGATGAGTGAGACGAGAGAGATGAAAAACATACAACATTTTATAATTAAATGTACATGATTATCAATTACATCAAATACCTACTGAGAAACATTGCTAGCACCGTCAACAAAAAACCAATTACAATTCCTTCCAAAAGTCTATCTCCACCATGGTTACCATTGCGGAGAAGATATTGCTCTGCATTAATGATTTGTTGATCTGGTACTGCTCCCTCATGGGCAATAGTTTGCAACTGAGGTTGGGGATGCTGTATCAACACTGGGTCAACAGGGTTTGCTGGCATTAGTGGTTGAGGTCCAACAAGTGGTGCAGGAGGATCCTTCTGATGTGGTGGTTGTAGCTGCCAACGTGGCCCATAGAGTGCCCATGCAGCTTCAGCTTCNTGGCCATTTTTTAGAGTCAGCCATTTCATAATTAATAAATTTCTAATTGAGATGAGTGAGACGAGAGAGATGAAAAACATACAACATTTTATAATTAAATGTACATGATTATCAATTACATCAAATACCTACTGAGAAACATTGCTAGCACCGTCAACAAAAAACCAATTACAATTCCTTCCAAAAGTCTATCTCCACCATGGTTACCATTGCGGAGAAGATGTTGCTCTGCATTAATGATTTGTTGATCTGGTACTGCTCCCTCATGGGCAATAGTTTGCAACTGAGGTTGGGGATGCTGTATCAACACTGGGTCAGCAGGGTTTGCTGGCATTAGTGGTTGAGGTCCAACAAGTGGTGCAGGAGGATCCTCCTGATGTGGTGGTTGTAGCTGCCAACGTGGCCCATAGAGTGCCCATGCAGCTTCAGCTTCCTCCATACTCCTAAAAGATTCATAGGAGGCACCACTGAAACCATCAACTTGCAACTGTGCCTTTCCCCAACTTAGATAAATTCCTATTTGTCTACCAGAGAAGACGACATACAATTTTTTCCTACCTTTGGCCACTGGCCTCATCGTCAGCCACAGTTATGAAAACTCACAATAACTGGAAGGAAGAAGTTATCTGGTGAGCCAGGCTTTCGAATATTACTATAACTGCAACGCACAAGTTGTCACCAAAGTGAAGCCGCTTTTATACAAGAGTAAGATAGTTATGGTGGGGTCCACCCATATTTATTAAGTTAGTAATTTTATTATATATATATATATAAAATAAAAGAAGATATATACTTATTGCATCATGTATACTTACTGATTTCATTTTTTTACTTCACCCAACAGGCGCCAACTCAACAAAGATAAACAGAAAACTACACAGGGATTGACGTGGGCATCCAAACACCCATACAATCCTCTACCAGAAGCTGTGTAATAAACACAGGAGGATGAAAAAATTAAACAACATAAAAGTTAAAGGAGCATCGTCTCCCCTCCTAGCTACAGCATGGGCACAGTTGTTGGTCTCCCTAAAAAAGTGCTTCATATGAAGCTCCTAGTTTCGACGGTGCAACCCACGAACTACTTCAACTAACTTCTAAAAGGGATGTAGCTCGGTGGTATAGTTAAGCAAAAGGTGCAAGAGACATTCGAATCTATTTCTCTCTGAACTCTTGGCATACCCAGCTCCCATGAAAGGCGATGTTCATACACCAGCCCCCCAAAGCTTTGCATGAAGTACTTGTTGGTTTAAGTGTAGGAGATAAGTTATATTGAAAAAGACATGTTAAACGTGGCCATCGTGCAACAATCTTCATGATAGAAAGCTAAAAACCACCTAGAGAACAAGACATTGGCGAGGCTGAGTTGAGTCAGCCTGAGTCAACTGTGTCTCCAGTTCATGCATGGCTTCATGGCTTCATGCAACCATTCTCCACGTTCTCTCTCTTTGCCCGATATATGGGATTTGGCTTCGACACCTTCTCACCGACATGCACGTCTAAATGCATCCATTTCTTTTACGATATAAAGTTTGGTAGTAAGAATTGAGTTCTAAGTTTGAGGTCTATATCATTTTCCATGGGGCCTCCTATTCTAATTTCTGGCCATGGTGCAAGAATCATCATGGTAGATAGCAAAAAACCAGCAATAGAACACCCACAAATGAACTTTGGCGGGACCGAGCTGACTCAGTCGTGAGTCACCTGTGCCCCGAGTTGATGCATGGCTTCATGCAACCGTTCTCCACCTTCTCCCTCTTAGCCCCATAGATGTTATTTGCTTTAGGCACCATCTCACCAACGTGCACGTCTAAATGCATCAATTTCTTTTACGATATAAAGTTTGGTAGTAAGAATTGAGTTCTAAGTTTGAGGTCTATATCATTTTCCATGGGGCCTTCTATTCTAATTTCTGGCCATGGTGCAAGAACCATCATGGTAGATAGCAAAAAATCAGCAACAGAACACCCACAAATGGACTTTGGCGGGACCGAGTTGACTCAATCGTCAGTCACCTGTGCCCCGAGTTGATGCATGGCTTCATGCAACCGTTCTCCACCTTCTCCCTCTTAGCCCCACATATGTTATTTGCTTTTGCCACCATCTCACCAACGTGCATGCCTAATCTCCATGTTTTCTGTTGTTTTACTTACTTCTCTGTCACTCTCAACTTATAAACACGAATCTCCAGAGGAGGGTGGGGTGGGTGAGAGAGTGAAGAGGGCGATAATTAAATTAGGTACATATGATATGGAGATAAACACATCGATATCTTTGCGTATGCTTTTTAACATTATCATAAATATAACTATAGAATATCGTTGTGAAATGCTTGCCCTATTAAGTGTGACACCTACATTTCCCATGGGTGTCACTTTCTGTAATCAATGACCCCAGGCCCTCGCACGTGCCAATGCACCCACCCTCGAATCATGCAATTTTTTTTCTTGGTTATTAGGATCATAATCTTGTTTAATGCAGTGGTAGTCCATATCTTGTGTGTGAGCTTTGTATATCTAATTAAACACATCCACACAAGTCACTAGCAATGTATTCTATTTTACATTATAATTGTATCATGTTGTTAGATAAAAGTTGTGTTTGGTTTTGAGTAGGGCGGCCAGACACACAAAAATTGGTACTATTTATTTTGAAATTTGCTTTAATTGGGGCTAATGTTCAATGATTACTACTAGTAAACAAGAGTGCATAATTAACTTGGTGGGAGACAGAGTAAGAATAAGATATGTAGTACTACTGTTGTTGACAAACTCATGCATGCCCACAGTGTTAGGTGGGGTACCTTAAATTAATTTTTGAGAGGTAATAATCAATATAGTCCAGAAGGAAATGTAGCGCTATGGTTCCACTAGGGTTGGTTGTTGAGGAAGTGAGGGAGAAATATAATGCATACAACACAGAATCTTACGAGTTACGTTCCCTTTATCCGTTCTTATAATTAATTTGACGGTCTTGAAACCTCTTTTTCCATATGTTCTTGTCTCCTAACCATATTATATTGAAGTGTAGTTCTTGGATCCTTTCAATTAGCATCCGTTCAATCAATACTAGTTCACCATGTTAAGTGTAATATGTGAATGCACAGATTAAGATTAGTTAGCGTTGTATTAAAATTGAAGGATCAAGGTTGGGTTTATGGTCGAGACTCAAGTGGGAAAGGTCTACCTTGGACCTTCGGAATGTCAACGATTAGGTATAATTTTACCATATTTATTAGACATACTTTGAAACACTCGCTATCATTAGTTACATGGGTTTGTCCTGGACAAAAATTCTGCCATATGCTTCATATGCCACTTGTGAATGAGAGAGCAATAACATTTTTGTTTTTTTCCCTTAGTAGAGAGCAATGACATTTGACTGTGTACAAAGTTGCAGTCAGAAATTAAACGTAAACAATTCAGCCCACTTACTTTTATGGGGGGTATTAAGCTTTTTGATTTTATAATTGTTTTAATCCCATAGGTATTTAGTGTACATCCGACCATTGAATTTACCTAGTAGGGCATCATCACATAAAATCAACGGTAGACATCTTTTCCCTCCAAAAGCACTTTACCCCATTTGATGGCACAAAATCCCAGGGAAAACAAAAAAGTTGGCCTATTTGCACCTCAGTCTACTAGTTACACGGGAGGGCAGTACAACAGTTCATTCTTTGAAGAAGAAATAACCCATTACCTTCCTCAAACAAAACGACCTCGTGAATTTGACACAGGGTTCCATTTCTATGGCTACTCCCCCTGATAATAGAAGTTCCATTCATGCTGCCACTCTAAAGTGCTCCAACAATGCAGACATCCTTGAATAGTAATTCATTTTTTCATTCATGGTTATTTTATAGTTCTTGCTCTTACTTGCAAAAATATTGAGAATACCGAATATTTGATTATTTTTTACAATTAATTTACATTAATTTCTTATATATTCATGACACTCAAGAATCGGCTTGTGAACATGAACACACCTTCCCTGCTATTCATGCTTCAAATGATAATAGTGAACCACGAATGGTAAGTAGTATATATATTTTTTTCTTCCCTGTCATGCTATGCACCTTTCACTGAGTTGACTAACAGTGCAGATATTGAAAATAATATACTTCTTGATTTGTAACTATAGGATGAGGTTATGACAATATTGGCAAGGCAAAATGACACAATCAATTTCTTACGTAAAGAGATAGATAGTTTTTGGAATGTGATAACTATCACTACCCCAACAAATGAAAATACAAAGAAGTCAACAATGGCCAAATCCGAAAATCTTCATGATAAGTTTCGGTTCAACTATGGAGGTGAAACTGCAGAGGATGATGTGGTGGAGGTCATTCACTGCCCTACTCCTGCATCTGAAAGTGGTTTGAAGAAGAGGAAGAAATGGGTGTCAAGTTTAGGAGTTGAAGATAAGAAAGACAAAAAATTTATGAAATCTCATTCAAAGAAAACAAAGGGCCCATCTTTTCCGAGTCTTACTCCTTATTCACCATCGGATGCTTACTGTTTTGCTGATACACCATTCCCACCAACACCAGTTAAGGAGAAATCCAACACTCCTAAACAAAGGAGACCAACCAAAGCTATGACAACTGCAATGTTCAAGGTTAATGAAGTAAGATAATATCATGAACTATTTTCCTCTTACTTAACAATCACATTTATGTTAAACATCACTGACCGATTACATATTGTTATATATGTTAAAAGCTCATTGAGATATAAGGTAGAAACTGGTATGTTAGCAGATTGTAGACATTTATTACATACAATTTCAAATTTAACAACTAGTAATATTTGTTACATATCATCTATCATTCTTGCATCTATAAACTAATATATGTTAAAGTAATGAAGATTGCATTTAGGTCGATAATATTAGCATTCTCACCAAGTTCAAATTTTGTCAAACATTAGCTATTAATTCAACATGTTCATGTATTTGTTTAACTGCAATGTGCTTCGTGATTTTTGTAAGTAAGAACATTGCCTATTTATTTTATACACACCAACAGGACTTTTCTAATAAAGTTATTTATGCTCAAAATGTCATTTGTTTTGGTACATCTGAAGATGGCATAAAGTCACCATTGTTGTCTCTGTCATTGTTTTCCTAACACCTACATCCCTTGCAAGATCTTAATACATGTATAAAATTATTAGCTCTTTTGGGACCTTAAGGAAATGAAAACCGACATTTATTTGTATAAGGAGGATAGTTAGTAGTTTCTCATTTTTTTTGTACTATTGTTTATTAACAAAATTAGAAATATACAAAAGGGAGACACCAAGGAGTTCCTTCTGCACAGTTGTGTTATTGGCCATTACCAAAGGCTAAGCTTTGTGTGTGAAAAAATATTTTGTGTGTCTGTTCAACATTGTAGAATAAGTGTTAAGTTTTATATCATGTATATTCTTCTACCAACTGAAATTTTTTAATTGCACACACAAATCATTATTAGGGGAATACCAGAAATCTAAAGCAGCTATATGGTAAGAATGAAAAGCAACAAAGAGGGAAAAGAAAGGTCCAAGAACTATATCAGCAAGCCACATGTGTAAGGAAAGAGGAATCAAAGGAATGGAATTGGGATAATAAATCAATTGTTGCACACCTATCCAACATCAATTCACAAGCAATACAAGTTGAGGACTTCCTTCCAAAGGTGTATTTCTTAATATAGAATTGATGATTATACACAAAATTCTTGTCTGCTATGTTTATTCATGAACTTAACCATTTTACAGGGTTTGAAATTGACATTTAGCCTCAAAGATTACATGAGGCTAAAGTGTTGCTTCATATATATTTGTCGATGTTAGTGAATTCCCACAAAAGAATAGGTACCATTATGTTACTAGAAATAAACTTGGCAGGTAATTCATAATAGGGAATTCAGTAACAAGTGAATTTCATTAACCTATATGAATTCCTTATTGTAGGGAAATATTGGTTGAGTGTGATGGAGGGTATGCTGATAGGTCTACCTTCAACTGCCTAAAGCCTGGAAACTGAATTGATAGTGATGTAAATCGATTTTTCCCCTTTAAATTATAGTTATTACACACCACTTACAATGCATGCAGCACCATATAAACTAGCTAATATGACTTATTATGATTGGCTGTTCACACAGATTTTGATGTTGCTTGCATGTTAACTGACCAAAAATGCAAGAAATGGAGAGAAGACAAGTGTTTGGTACATGCCCCCATACTTATCAGTCTGTTTATTTAGATCACTATATATTTGTTATAAGTTCATGTTAGCAATATTAATTTCTCATTACACTCTAACCATTGCATCATGCAGCAACATGCAATAGCATTGTTCACAATAAATAAAGGTGTCGAAAATGCAATAAACAAATTTGGGCCTTTGTATATGACTTTTATTGATAGTCTATCCAAGGTATAACAATGCTCTCTCCTTCATTTTATGTCAATAGTATTAGCAAGCTTGTGTTAACATGTTCACTTTTTATTTATTAGATATACATTCCAATAAATGATGATGACAATCACTAGTATTTATTAATTATTCACTTGGAAGAAGAGAAGCTCATTTATCTTGACTCCCTTCCTTCATTGGAGAGGAGGGCCAGTAGATATTACCAAATACATAAGATTGTGAGTATCTATGTTAGTTATTTTGGTTGAGTTTGAGTAATTAAGCCCATCTTAGAAACTATATTTACTTGACCTCAATTACTCAATTTTCATGTATCGGACAGGCACATTTTGTAGAGATGATGTTGAAGGATCCAAGATTTTACAAAGCCAAATGTTATGACCCTCCTCAAGTGCATAAATTCAAACTAGTGGCTGGAAATAGCCACGATACATCCGATGATAGAAATGTCCAGCACAATGGGTATTGTTTGGAGATAAAATATTTATACCTTGTACTTTGATTATTTCTCAATGCTTTACATTACACTTATTTAAGCTACTCTGCGTATTTAATTCAATTTTAGAGATGATTGTGGGATTTGGGCTACAACTTGGATGAGTGAAGGCCATGCATGGGCTGGGTATGCTATTGAGGTAAGAATAAATTGTAGTTTTTATTTATTTCCATTAAATGCATGTTACACCAGTGAAATCAGCATGTTTTGAATAATTCCTTTCCGTCTTCTATATGCAGCCTATGCTTGAATATGATAGGATAAAGCTTGCTTTGCAACTAATGCTCGGTGACTATAACTACAAGCAAGAAGAAGTTATTATGAAATCAAGAACCTTTCTTGACATCATGCATAATTCTCCTACCAAGTTGCCTCTTCATCTTTGACTAAGTCATATAAGTGAATGATTTTTTGTGCAGGATAGATAGTGGTTTAACTGAATTTTGATATACGCATAATGCAAGTGGTACATTTTTTGTGTCCCGTGAACAAAGGAGAGTCATAATTTTGGATATATTTGGCATATTGTAATTGTTTACCTTGGAGGTTACAGTGGCTGTACATATTTTGAATATATGAGAGAATAAATTATTTGTAATCACACATTTTTATAGGACTTATATCATTTTTGTAATTTTCCTTCAATTACTTTATTTTCAAAGGGACATCTACTTGACGTCATGGTGCTGGTGGTTGATGCAGTTCATCCTACATATGGTCTGATTTGTCTCATTAATGTCACATATGGATCCCAACTAGAAGGAAAATTTTAATCATTTGATGAATATACAAGTTATGTATACATTTTACAATTAGGTTAACAGGTGTGTAGTCTCAAATCGTGTCCGTAAATTTGTGAGGCATCGCTCTCTGTTAAAAGGACCACATGGGACATAATCATATTTAACATAAATTATTCAGACTAACAAATAGAAACCACCCATGGACCGATCAACATGTTAGGGATGTCAATTTATAACATGCTTCAAAAAAGTGTCCACAGCTAAAAATTATGCATAGCACTCATTTAGTATGTGTGGAAACTTGCAAACAAGTGTGTAAAAAAATAGGTCCCATTCTTGAAGTTAGGTATCCATCGTCCAGAACGACAATTCTGGCCGTCGTGACGCACCCCTCGGGAGTCGTAATGCTTGGGACTTTGTTACTTTATGCATTTCCATGATCCAGAACGGACAATTCTGGCCGTCGTGATGCACCTCCTCAGGAGTCATAACGCTTGGGACTTTGTTAGTTTATGCATTTCCATCGTCCAGAACCACAATTCTGGCAGTCGTGACGCCTATATTCTGGAGTTGTTACGCTTACGAATTTGTTAGTTTATGCAAATCCATCGTCCAGGACCACAATTCTGCCCGTCATGACGCCTCCTTTCTGTTGTCGTTACGCCTGGGAATTTTTAAGTTTATGCATTTCCATCGTCCACAACGACAATTTTGGCCGTTGTTACGCCTCCCTTTGGGAGTCGTGACGCCCAAGACTTTCATAATGTAAGCATTTTCGTCCTCCACAACCACAAGCATTGGCGCGCATACGCCCTAACTTGAGCGTCGTTACACCCGAATTGGGCTGCGGGGACGCCCCTACAATAGGTAATGCATGTTAAGTTCAGCTTTGATCATTTCTGTTTTGAGGTATGTTCACCAACTGTTTGATCAAATGCATACATTAAGTTTTGTTTAAGAAAGATTGCCAATTTGCCTCCTTCATGATATGCGTTGCCATTGGTACTGTCCTTTCATGAGTTGTCGCCGTTGATTGCTCTTGTATTTATGTGTATTAATTAACATGCATGTGTGTATCATATCTTCACTGGAAATTAAAATCATGTCTCTAACTGGAGAGTTCAGTAATGGTTATGAAGATGAGGGAATATCATCTCTTGGTCAGTCAGTTAATGAAATTAGTGTTTCCAATTGTGGTATGGAAAATGTTAGTCATGCAAGTGGAAGAGAAGTGAATAAAAGTATTGAAGAGATGAATTTTGAAGATATTTTGCAATTAAAATTCGTATGCACAGATGAAGCTTATGTCTTCTATGAGCAATATACCAAGATCCAAGGTTTTGGGGTAAGAATTGACAAAGTTAGAAAAGGTCAAGATGGTGACATATTAAGGAAACAATTTGTGTGCTCTCGTGAAGGATATAGATCAGAGAAAGAAATGATGAAAACCGATTATGAACGTCAACACAGACCAATAACTAGATGTGGATGCAAAGCTTTACTTCGGGTCCATTTCATGAAGGAATGCAATGTTTGGGTTGTTAGCAAGTTTAGTGACGAGCACAACCATCCTATGCTACATCGAAATGTTGTCAAATTTCATAGATCACATCGCTTCTTGAGTTATTCTAACATTGCTCAAGTTAATAGTATGCGGTCTAGTGGAATCAAAATTTCAAATATAATGAGTTACATGGAGCAGCAATCTGGTAGTTATGATAATGTCACATTTATCCCCAAAGATTTATATAATCACTTTGGAAGGGAAAAAAGGCATAACACAGTAAATGGGGATGCAGTAGCAGCTTTAGAATATTTAAGAGCCAAACAGAATGATGATTCAATGTTCTTTATTAAACACACAATTAATATTGAAGGGCATTTGAAGAACATATTCTGGGCTGATGGTTGTGGTCGGCAAGACTACCTCTTATTTGGAGATGTAATAGCTTTTGACTCCACATACAAAAAAAAAAATATCTACAACATGCCTTTGGTTGTTTTTTCTGGAATCAATCATCATCAACAATCAATTGTCTTTGTTGCTTGCCTGCTTAGTGATGAGACAGATGAAACTTATAAATGAGTTTTAGAAACGTTGGTGGAAGCCATGGATGGAGCAAAATCATTATCAGTTGTCACAGATGGTGATCATGCAATGAGAAATACAATTAGGAATGTTTTTCCTAATGCAAATCACTGATTATGTGCTTGGCATTTGCAAAGAAATGCACAAACAAATGTGCACGATGCTTATTTCACAAAATCATTTGGTAATGTCATGATGGCTAACATAGATGAAAGGGAGTTTGAGGAGAGATGGGCATCGATGTTGGAAGAATTTGGTGTCCAAGCACAAGCATGGGTGCAAGAAGTGTATGCAAAAAAGGCTTTGTGGGCAACTGCTTATCTGAGGGGCAAATTTTTTAGGGGCATGCGTACGACGTCTAGATCCAAGAGCATTAATTCCTATGTTGGAAACTACGTAGATTCGAAGTTGAATATGTTTGAATTCATAAAATACTTTGACTGTTGTTTGAAATCAATGAGGGACAAAGAATTACAAAATGACTACTATACAGATTATGGTCAGCTAAGGTTAATCTCTGATTTTAAATCACTTGAGTTAAGTGCTGCTCTTGTATACACTGCGAAGGTGCATAAAGTATTCATGCATCAGCTTAACAATGTCACAAATTGTGTTGTAGAGCACCATACCCCTTCGATGGCCTATACTGAATTCATTATTAGGAGGGATGACAAAGCTGGTAAAAGGTGGCAAGTGCTTTTTGATGGAGTGAGGGGTAGATTTCGTTGCACATGTTTAATGTTTGAGTCTTGTGGTATTATTTGTTGTCATTGTCTAGCTGTTTGTGTATTTACATGTATTGACTCATTGCCTAGTTGGTGCATCCTAAAACGGTGGAGTAAACATTGCAAGTTATCCAATTCAAGTGAGAATCAGATTGTACAACATAATGACGATGGTGCAAGGGTCCGATATGCTGCCTTAGGACACTCTTGTAGGTGGTTGTCCTTTTTAGCTACGCATTCAAAAGATGACTTCCTCGACACTAGAGAGCATCTACAAAATTTAACTCGTGCTTTGGAGGATAAGTTTGTCCCAATTGAAGTTTAGGAGCAATCACATTGCCATTACGGTCTTCATGTTAAAGACCCTTGCAGGGTAAGAACAAAGGGTAGAGTTCGGGGAGAGAACAATTCCTAAACAAAAGCACGTTGTTGTGAGATTTGTCATATGGAGGGGCACACAAGAGCCACTTGTAAGTTTAGATGAAGTGGTCTTTAAGGGAGTTCCTTATGGACCCAAAACCGGGTTCTTCACTTACTGCTGTAAGTTGGTTTTTATCTTTTGTCCTCTACTTGGAATATTACTGTTGTTTTCTGTCATCATGAAATTACTGATTAATCATGGAATATTTATTGGTTTAAAACAAATTAAACAATCTCAATAAGCATTTCACTAAATAAATATTGGGTATCTTAATATGCCATATTATCTGAGTTTTTTGACAATAGCATATCCTACACTATGCTAATTTGTTGAACTGACACTCAATCAATTTCATGGGAAATAGACTGTTTTTAACTTTTTTGGACTATTTTTTTCTATTTTCACCACCACATATTCTTCTGCCTGCCAATTTGGTGGATTCTTCAAGTAATAACTTCAAATGCGTTTCTTTTCCCACATAACTTATTTGTTGTCCTTTTCAAAATACATGTTTTGGGCCATGCCTTATTCACTGTTATATCACTTTGTTGCCTCTCAACCAATCACTTGATTTAACATATTGAGATGTACTTGTTTGCAGAAATATCATTTATTTTATACTTGTTTCTTTATAACAATTACTACATGTAAACCTCATGATTTGTAGAATAAACATCTTGTTCCAAAACTGGTGATGGTTTATATGCCAGGCTTGGATGCAACATTGTACTTGTCACAGTCTATAATGCTTCCTAGGGGTGTAACATTTTTGTGGCAATCCAAGGGCAGTCTTTCCTCTCAGGTCTGTGGAAATTGTATTTCTTTACAATTACTGTCAAAATGTTGTTTGTTCCTTTATGGCTCTTAAATTTTTCGTCTTCTCTTTTTTTTTCTAGCTGCCTATCAGATGGAATCCAAACAATAGATGCACTCCTAATATGCAACCTGAAAAGAAAGAGGGATGAAAGTAGTTCAGACATCAAGAAATCTGATCTCATATCTCAACAAGTTCAAACTTATTCCCTGCTTTATTCAAGAATTCATTTCCAAGGGAAAATTGAGTCTTATACGGAATTATTGACATTTTTACTTTAGTCTTGTTCAAACAATGCACTTGTTATTACTAGCAGTGGGCGTAGTTACGCCCGAACTACGGCGTCGCGACTCCTCCGACTTTTTTCAATGTGCATTTTTCCTTCTCCAGCATCGCTTCTGGGTGTCGTTACTCCCGCCATCGGGCGTCATGACGCTAACCCACTAGTGAACTTCTAAGCCCCACTAGCTTAGGTTTCTGTTAGGGATTCGCTTACAGATTTTGTCTTCACTTTCAATAGAGCCTTGGTCTCCAGACATGTGGTTACTGTTTTTCATTTTCCTTCTATCTCGTCAGTTAGCTGTAAATGTTCACTATTTTCTCTCATTCTGTTAAGCTTGTAAAATGTTGTTTATAAGCCAAGATTATTCAGTAAAATAGAAACTCAGTTCCACAATTATTGAATACTCTTTCATTTTGTGTTTTGATTCTTAACATAATCATGGATTATCTATTGCTTCTAAACACATCCAATCTGTACCGAAATTAAGCTTCTCCAATTATAAGACAGCTTTCTGCACTTTTCTCATAAAGAATAATTAAACAAATTGAATTAGCAATTCACTTTATAAATAAAGATAACCAACAAAATACTCAACCTAAATCTGGACCTTAACTTCTTGCTCTTCTACCTTAACCATCTGCAACAGACAACCAAAATATTTACAATCTAGACTTGTTTACACATAATGAAAAACCAAATAAAAATGTGCACATAGGAAACAACTCTCTTGTCATCTGAAGAAAAAACAAAAAGGCTACCTGCCATGATCCATGTTTAGACAATAAGTCCACATTTTTACTCCTCCATTCTTATATGCTCTAACTACATCTTCCACGCAAACATGTCCATACACAATAGATGTACTACCAGAATACATGTAAATTATAGCCCACTTCATCAAATCTAAAATTAAAACAGTTACCAGTCAAATGTATTAAGTCTACATGACCATTATATTCACTTCATAAAATCCTAAATTAAAACAATTAACAGTGAAACGTCCATCCACTCCCATGATTAGCTGGTGTTCACTGATCATTATCATCATCATCATTCCAGCCATTTGGTGTAGATGGGTCAACGGACTGCACTGGAGCAGATGGAAAAATAGGTGGGGCCACTAAGGGCGTCAGAGAAGCGTAGTTCAACAGCTGAATGACACCCTGCGTCTAAAAGTGCATGAATCTCCTCATCTTATCGTGATGTTGCTAGAGAGTTCGATTGACGTGGGCTTCAAACTGGTCCAGCCGCTCAGCGATAATCAAATGACGGCGTGCCACAGTAGAACTGCCGGCCGGAGGGGCCTGTGTAGCGCAATCCGAGCTCGAATTCTGAAAACCACTTATGACGTTGTCATCAATGATACACTGCGGTTGTAGCAGCTCTTCCTCAGGCCCCCAACAAACTCTAGCATCCTTACAAAGCTGCGTGATCAAAGATGTGTGACCCAACCCTCCTGTAGTCATGCCTTTAAGGCTCTCTAAGATATGTTTATGGATGAGTGAGCCCACATCAATGGGCACTCCGGTGATTATGGCATACACGAGTCGAATGCGCTCCACGGTGACATCCGTTTGGTGCATCACCGATAGCAGTTTAGAGGACACGAAGCTCAACCATGCTTTCCCAGTTTGAGACAAGGATGATTGCTTCAGTGACACAATCTGGGTTCCATTCATCTTCCACGTGGCCCCCGGGCTACAGACGGTTTGCAAAATGGCGTCTGGGTCACTCTGTTCACCCTTGACAAGTGCACGGAAGCCTTCATTATTGATATTTGATAGTCTGTACATCCGATTANTATCTCGTCAGTTAGCTGTAAATGTTCACTATTTTCTCTCACTCTGTTAAGCTTGTAAAATGTTGTTTATAAGCCAAGATTATTCAGTAAAATAGAAACTCAGTTCCACAATTATTGAATACTCTTTCATTTTGTGTTTTGATTCTTAACATAATCATGGATTATCTATTGCTTCTAAACACATCCAATCTATACCGAAATTAAGCTTCTCCAATTATAAGACAGCTTTCTGCACTTTTCTCATAAAGAATAATTAAACAAATTGAATTAGCAATTCACTTTATAAATAAAGATAACCAACAAAATACTCAACCTAAATCTGGACCTTAACTTCTTGCTCTTCTACCTTAACCATCTGCAACAGACAACCAAAATATTTACAATCTAGACTTGTTTACACATAATGAAAAACCAAATAAAAATGTGCACATAGGAAACAACTCTCTTGTCATCTGAAGAAAAAACAAAAAGGCTACCGGCCATGATCCATGTTTAGACAATAAGTCCACATTTTTACTCCTCCATTCTTATATGCTCTAACTACATCTTCCACGCAAACATGTCCATACACAATAGATGTACTACGAGAATACATGTAAATTATAGCCCACTTCATCAAATCTAAAATTAAAACAGTTACCAGTCAAATGTATTGAGTCTACATGACCATTATATTCACTTCATAAAATCCTAAATTAAAACAATTAACAGTGAAACGTCCATCCACTCCCATGATTAGCTGGTGTTCACTGATCATTATCATCATCATCATTCCAGCCATTTGGTGTAGATGGGTCAACGGACTGCACTGGAGCAGATGGAAAAATAGGTGGGGCCACTAAGGGCGTCAGAGAAGCGTAATTCAACAGCTGAATGACACCCTGCGTCTAAAAGTGCATGAATCTCCTCATCTTATCGTGATGTTGCTAGAGAGTTCGATTGACGTGGGCTTCAAACTGGTCCAGCTGCTCAGCGATAGTCAAATGACGGCGTGCCACAGTAGAACTGCCGGCCGGAGGGGCCTGTGTAGCGCAATCCGAGCTCGAACTCTTAAAACCACTTATGACGTTGTCATCAATGATACACTGCGGTTGTAGCAGCTCTTCCTCGGGCCCCCAACAAACTCTAGCATCCTTACAAAGCTGCGTGATCAAAGATGTGTGACCCAACCCTCCTGTAGTCATGCCTTTAAGGCTCTCCAAGATATGTTTATGGATGAGTGAGCCCACATCAATGGGCACTCCGGTGATTATGGCAAACACGAGTCGAATGCGCTCCACGGTGACATCCGTTTGGTGCATCACCGATAGCAGTTTAGAGGACACGAAGCTCAACCACGCTTTCCCAGTTTGAGACAAGGATGATTGCTTCAGTGACACAATCTGGGTTTCATTCATCTTCCACGTGGCCCCCGGGCTACAGACGGTTTGCAAAATGGCATCTGGGTCACTCTGTTCACCCTTGACAAGTGCACGGAAGCCTTCATCATTGATATTTGATAGTCTGTACATCCGATTAATGGCCATTCTGCTAAATGACACCTTCTTCCCCCTGACAAATACTTCATCACCCACTCCATCCAGTGCATTTGCGTAAAATTTGCGCACCACCGGTACCACAGCTGCATCCGGCTGTTTGACCAAATGACCCCATTTGCGGTCTCGAATTTCCCACTGAATGTCCACGTATTTAGTATGGAGAAGTAGGATGCCTCGCTTTGGAATGAGAGCGCGGCGGGCCACCGAAACTCTATATCTCTTAAATGCTTCCTCATTGACAAAGCGAGCAGCATCATAGGGAGGGGGTGCGGACGAGGATGCTCCGTTTGAGGTCTGTTTCCTTTTAGATGGCATTGTCTAGGAAATGAAAATTCGGTCACCAAAATACAATTACGTCCTGTGAAGAAATTAACAGTTACTCCACATGTCAAATAAGTGCAAAATCAACAAATAAAATATTTAACTCAGAAAAACACAAACAAATAAAACACATCCGCCAAACTACTACTTCCATACAATACAAGGTCAGCACCAACCCACATGAAAATCATTACCGCTTACTATCATACAAATAGCAAACTCATATTAATCTATAATTACACTTCAATAAAATTAGCATTATACTTTATCATCATGACATTATACTTTAAAATCTACGGTACATATATGCTTCTTCATTGAAAACATCTTTTCCACAGACTTACTATATATACCCTACCAAACATAAGAAGAAACAAGATTTCCTACATTCACCTTCTTCCTATCAGTCTGTCACAAAATGTTAAAAACAAAGAACTGCTAAATGCTAGAAATCTTGTTCTAAGTTGTGTGACTTGAAGATGAACCCAAATGATCAAACCAAACCCATGTTTAGGAGGATACCCAACTAATATCTAGTGGTTCAGAATGCTTATTATACAACATGATGAGCTAATAAGCATCTCATTCTATACACACATTGATTCCATGGTACCAGAGCCACCATAGTTGATAGAACTTGACAATCTTTTGCTCACACTTTGTGACCTAATCTTGACAATCTAAGCTAAGCCAAATTTCTTTTTGATTAAACTTACTTCATAGATATTAATTTGTATAAACAAATGGTTTAAGAAACAAATAAAAAGTACCATTTATATGCAGAACAATGTTGGTTTTACAACATATTGCCTATATATCCCAATATAAACTGTTCTCTTTTATTTTCTTAAAATAAAAAAATATCAAATGTGTGAAATGCTTACAGGAAAATGACACGTAAATATTCATGGATCTAGCCTTCAAAATTTATATAAGCTTTGCAAAACTCCCTTCATATTACTGGCTCAATAAATTTTGTGCATTGTTCACATATTTATTAAAGCCAAACATTATTCATAGATATTGAAGATGGCGAAGAAAACAATTCACCAACTATTCGGCAAAAGCAAGGGGTGGAAAGGGTGAAGGAAAATGGGAAAATAATGCAACTCGCTCTACCTTTTAAGAGTTGATGATTGTGTGTGCACATTTAAAATTTATAACCTCATCATAATATGTGATATCAAATAATGATCAACCAGTTTCCAAACCATGTAAATTAAGCAGTTTCCAAACCTATATTCCCCCTCATATTAAGACAACCCCAGATCGCTCAAATTAATTCAAGGCAAAGGGAATGGATGGAGGAACACACAGACAAATCACTAAGGACTTCCATACAAACAAAGAGGAACAGACGATTACCTTGTTGAAGTCCCACTTCTTCTCGTCTTCTAGTTGAGAATTCAAGAAATCTTTCAGATTCTGAAATGAAATCACAGTCCGCCGTTGATGAGAGGGAAACAGGAGCGAAAGACAATGTTCGATATGACAGCAAAATCAGAGAACAATAGAGAAAAATGTTAGGGAGAAGGAGCACTTACAGCAACTAAGGAAACGAGGTGGCTCCGGTGCTTGGGTGGTGCCGGTGGTGGCTGCGTCAGGAAGGAAAGGAGGCGGCGGATGTGGTTCGGACAGTTAGGGATTTTGCAAATGTTAGGGCTCACTAGTGAAGAGGAAGGGAAAGAAGTACAGAAACCCAATGCGACATCGTTCCTTAACTGGGCAGCTGGGCAGGTTTTTTTATGGTCCATACAAAACGCACGTTTTGTATGAATGGGTAAGTTTGTTAATTAGCGAAGTGTAGTGCAAGTTTTATAATTCCCAAATCTCGATTCCCTTCAAATAACGAAGAAAGACAGTGCGACGTCATTTAAAACTGGGCAACTGGGCAGTTTTTCTTCTCTTTCACACAAAACACACATTTTAATTGTACTGGGTATGTTTGTTAATTACTAAAAATAATGTGCAACAAATATAAATTCCAAATCATGTATATAACCGGTTCCCTTTGTTATTAACCAAGACAAAACCTGCAAAAACAGAGAACATATCAGAGAAGTCCCATCAGGGGGGTGTAGGATAGCACTACCCTCTAAATAGTTATGTGATAGTCATATGACTTTTAATTTTGACTATTCATGCACGATATGATAATTCACTGACTCACTCCTCCTACTTGGTAAGTTCCCATGTATATTATTCCTTATTAAAATCTTATCCCACATAATATCAAAAAAATTTGAACACGAAATTCTATTATAAAAAACTAAGTATTCAATTATTAAAGTGTCTCATTAAAGACTCTATTAATATATACTTCTTTGTGTCTACATTGACCGCTAAATACTAGGGATCAATTCAATTGTATAACACTATAACATTATTAAATTAGTTAGTAATTTGTATCAGTATTCATTTTTCTGATTAACAAGTTATTTTTCAGTTGTAATGACATTTGTATCTTGAATTCAAAGGTTTGTTCAAGTTTATACAAGAAGAAATCTCAATTTTCTGTAATATTAAACTGAGAAATTGCATAGCTAATTTGACTATTGATTTAATCAAAGCTCATCCAAAACATCATAATCAAGAAAAATTGCTTAGAGAGAATATTCGAAATTGGTTACTGTCAAATGAGCATAAAATTATTATTAGGTATGGCTTAGTGTTCGGTCTCCTTCATCAAAGCTTGTCTGCAATAGGCTGCCATTTGTTTCTCTAGACTAGCTATGAACGATTAACAAGTAGCGGTGATCGCCTGAGGTGCTGGAGAACTGGGAGGAGGACGACAATGGGGCTGATCTTATAAAAATCTAGAGTGATTAGATAGAGTTTTGAATTGCACCCATAGCCTATTGGGGAAGATAATCTTTGATAAACTAGTGAATTGAGGTCCCATGCAAAGGATTATTTCCACTTCTAATGTTTTTATTTTTATTTTTTTTTCATTTAAAATGAGTTTTCCTTTTCTTCTAATTGACACATAAGAAACTGTCAGCAAAACTAAGGATTTCCATAGAAAAATCATTACTTCAACTAACAATTTTTATTAAAAATTCTTAGTTACAGTGATAATTTCCATGTCAATATTTACTAATTCAGATTGCTAATAACAGTTGGTTTAACTAGTAAGGATCAAAGTTTAAACCTTAGATTCTACTCTCACAGTTAGCTCTCTTCTTGGTAAGCTATATGTAAGTACAACACTTTTGTTCACAAAAAAAATAAAATTAATTGGTGATTTAATTATTGATATTGTCACTTCTGAATTGACACTAATATATGAAGGTAAACGATTTTTTTTTTTTAAATGTAAACTGGCATTTTAAATGGATTGGAAAATGTAAATATGTAATGTGAGTGGATATCAACTTACACCAGGTCTAAGACTTAAACACTTAAACACCATTCAATAACTTTTTCTAGGATGTGAATTTCACCGATCCAACCGTTGAATCTTGTTATATTGTAGTGTTGGTCATACATGTAAAATTTTACAAAAATTGGAAATTCCCAAATATCTAATCTAATTGATGACATTTACTTATATTTTTAATTTTTTCTATTTGTTAAAATTTGATAATTCAATGGAGTACTAATAAATTATCAAATTTTATGAAATTTTATGAGCATGATCTATATCATTAGAACTTTTAATTCAACAGTTGGATCTATGAAATTCACTTTCCACAAAATGTTATTTAAGAGTGTAAGTGTGACAAGTCTTTCACCCATTATATATATTGATTATCAAAAAGCATGGTATAATTTCTAGTATATCTCTCCATACAAATATTCGTGATTCATTCATTTTTGTCAAAATATCAAACCTACCTTTCCCATGTGGGTCAACAAATGGTTCTTCTATTGTGGACCTATGACTCAATTTTTTTATCCACAAGTCTACAGAGCCTATATTTTTTCAAAGACTATTCCTAAAAAATTCCTGAAATAGATAAATTCTTATCTTTCTACACAAAGTTTCATACTGTTTGGATCCTTTGTTGGTCGTATAACTTAAAACGATATCTTTTTTTTTTTTCCTCTATTTTTCCCTCCAAAATTGACTAGAATATTTAAGGTAAAATGGTGGAAGAAGTTTGATCTTTCACTGGCAAACATATCAAAAGTTCAAGAATACTTGGCACAACAGAATTCTTAGCCATCAACGCAAAAAGAAATATCTTCCTCAAAAGGTAAAGAAGCACTCTTGGATGAAATTGCACTACTCAAAGCTAAACTCAAATAAGTAGAGTCTGAAGTAGCTTCATCAAAGTCAGAAGAAGTCAATTCATGCTTCATGCCTCAAAATGAAGTTGACTGTTACAGTATAGATATCATAATGGACTAAAGATTCTCATAATGTCCTGACAAAATTCCTCATTATGTCCTAACAAAATTCCTCATTATGCGAAGATACTTCATTGTGATCCATAAAGTTTTCATGATGCTAAATGACAAAAAATTCTTTCAAAAAGACAAAAGTAGCAGAAATAATGCAAGTAATCAAAGCACGAAGACTCAAAAAGTACCAACAATTACATAATCTCTGATAATAAATAACTTAACTTTTTAGAAAGATATGACCCAGGAATTGAATGCTCATGAAGTACAACAGATTCCAAAGCTTTTGAAGTCCGCTTCTCAAGTCTCTAAAAGGACATCCTCAAGATGAAGGAAGGCAAAATGAAAATTCCCAAGAGTTTCATTAAGAGAAACTCATGTTCCAAAAAGCCTCTTTCCAAAAGCCTTCACTACAAGAAAAAATGATTTTTGTTGTCCGTGAGAAATGGACAAGTATTCCATGAGAAACACGTTTTTCACAGAATTTCTCACGGACTTTAAGGCGATAGAAAAACAGGCATGATATAAGGGATCTCTCACGGACATACAACACCGTGAGAAAGTTCTCACAAATAAAATGTGCTGCATGTGAGAACTTCTTACACTTGAGTAAGTTATTTTCTCATAGACTTTTGTCCGTGAGAACTTTCATGAGAGTTTTTTTTTTTTTTCTTTGGCTCAAGAATGTCTAATTTTTTTTTCTAAATAATTAATTATTAGTTTCAATGAAAGGCATTATATATAAAAAATCACTAAATTTTATTAATCAAATGTGATTACAATAAAAAAATATTATACAATGAAGGAAAAAAAAGTACACTACAATGCACTAAACCCTAATCTTCGATGTTGTCTTCTCCTAAGTCCTCGGCTAAGTCATCATCATCATCAGTCGGGTGTTGTGGGGCCGCATCGAATGTCGCACCATGACCCTTTACAATAGCTGTGCCAACATCGTAGCCAGTTGCTCTGTGGATGTGCCAGATCCTCGAAGAGCTTGGACCAGCGACACGAGCGGGGACAGCTGGCAGAGCTTCTACATCTCCTGCAACATGGCGGCCATCTACGAAAAAACCTCCAACATCTAAGGGTATGCCTAGTCGGAGGGTTGGGATCCTAGTGGTTAGGCCGAGTCTAATAGGTCGGCCTCAAAACCTATGCCATAAACCCGGCCTTTCTTGTTCTTCTCGCCAATGACATTGAGCCATAAATCATTGTCGTTGATAGAAGACAACAAGGACTGCCTGACTCTCAAACTGACGCCTCTCATACTCAGTCTACATAGATAAAAGAATAAAGTTAATACGAAATAACAAACAAAATTAATATTTTTAAACCTCCTAAATAACTTTGAAAATATTTACATAAGTGGACTGAGCACATGGATGGATCCATCCCTTGCTAGCATTGTGCTGAAGGTGATGAAAGACCTCTGGTGCGTTGGCTTCTCTTCCCAACTCCTTCGTCTACAAAAAAATTCAACCATTAGTAAACATAAATAATTTAATTTTTAAACATATCTTAAATGAAAGAACGTTATTAAAAGCAAAACTTACCAGCCTCCTTTTGTGTTGGAGACGGTGATTAAACTGCCCCTGTGATAGGCGTGGCCATGATCCAAGGAATAGCTCTTCTTGTTCCGCTCCGAGATCATCCTGTACTCTTTAGAGGCCCATTTAATTCTCAGGGCCCCCCACACAACAGGCGACAACCATTCGCCCTTCGTCTTCCCCTTCTTGATGTCTCAGAAGGAGGTGTGAATGTTGTTGTTGCATTTTACAAGCCAGATCTTATGAATCTAGCTCTCAAATTGTGGGTCCCAAACACATTTCCTTTGCATTAGAAAACATAAGATAAAGGTTAGCAAACATATATTAAAATTAAGTTAATTTAAAATAAAGTAAAATTAATTAAGTCAAAATTATTACCTTGAACTCTGTCCACTAGAGTTCCTTCACCTCATCAGGAATAAATGTGAAATTGATCCAAGAGCCCTCAAATTTCAACTTATAGATAGTCGAAAGGAAGTTCATGGGCTCCTTAGACAGAAGAAAGCTACACAAAAAAAAAAAAATTCTTATCAATGAGAAATAATAAACTTTAAAACCTAAAAAAATATCAGAACTAGGTATTAGAAAATACTTACTCCTTCTTCTTGTATGGCTAGATCCATATCCGACCATCAGCCGCTTAGGAGCCGGGCAATGGTGACTCTAAAATAGTCAGAGTGGCATGCGATGACCTTCCAATGGCCGACGATGTAGATCCTAGGGTGGGGGCTCCTGAGTACCCCTCATGCATAGCACTAAGCGAATGTGTACAAGCTAACTTGGGGGTCAGCATAAACAAAGACAAGGCCAGGTCGGTTTGAGAAGAATGACCAACAGTCTTGCCTTTGTCCTTCCTGGAGGGCTAGGATGCTGAAAATGAGTGCCTACGATTATCTGACATCTATCATACAAAAAAATATTAAGAAGGCAATTTTGTATACAATAAAATTACTAACCCTAAATTAACATAATCCAAACCCTAAAACTTAACCCTAAACCATAACCCAAACCCTTACCCTAAACTTATTAAATCTTAAACTCTAAATCCTTAAACTCAAACCCTAAACCCCATAAACCCTAAATTACCCTTTAAATCTTAAACCCTAACCCTAAACTCAAACCCTAACCCAAATCTTAAACCCTAAATTATACCCTAAACCTTTTAAATCTTAAACCATAAACCTTCAACCTTCAACCTAAACCCTAAATCCAAACCCAAACCCTAAATACTAAACTCCTTAAATACTAAACCCTATTCTAAACTCCAAACCCTAACCCATAAACCCTATCACCAGACCTTAAATACTATACATTAAACTCTTAAACCCTAAACCAAAAATTTGACAGAGTCTCCCCTAAAACTTGAATAGTCTAGGAATTAAAAGTTTACACAATTACACATGAATTCAATCACAAGAAAACCATTAATTCCATAACTTAAAATTAGCTAGCTGTATAAGTAAAAATTACACAATAATAGTAAAAAATACAAAACAAATTCTACACCATTCAAAAAATACAAAAAAAAAGAATTATTTCACATCAATAATATAACAAAAGTCTCAAGCTAATCATAACAGATGATATCAAATTCCTTATCAATTTCACAACCCTAAATTTAGACCTACACCATCCAGCTACATCCAAAACAACTCATATGCTATCTAAAATAACCAATAAATATTCTAAACAACTAAAACAGATGATATGCATGCAAATTGATAGACAATTCATAATAAAAAAAATGCATGAAAAATTAGAGACAAGAGAGGGATAGTCAAACCTACCTTAAATAGCTAATCATCCAAAAACTGGTATGGTAGAAAGGCTTAGGGTGGAGTGCGGCGCAAAACCTAGTAGAAAGAGAGGAAAATGGTGAATGAAGGTTGGGGAAGGGAGAAATGGAAAATGAGAGGAAGAAATTAGGTAAATGAAAATGAAGGCTGCGGCTGTGTGGAGGGGATGAAGTGCGGGTTTTCTCATGGAATTTCTCACGAATTTTATCAGTGAGAACAAACCCTAAATTGTCAAAATTTGATTTAAATGGTGCATTGCATTTTCTCACGGACTTTCTCACAAAATTTCTCACGGATTTGGCATGACGTGAGAAATTTTGTAAGAAATTTTGAACTTTCTCACAGACTAAATTCAAGAGAACTGTAAACACATTTATGGTTACAGTTAGGACACCATTTCTCAAGGATTTTTCTCACAGTTGGCCCTGTCTATGAGAGATTCTCAACAGTTACTTTCCATGAGAAATGTTGCATTTTTCTCACGGAATTTTTGTCCATGAGAAATTTTCGTGACTAAAAAAGTTTTTTCTTCTAGTGCTTAGCAAAATTTCTCATCTACTAATGTATTCAAATTTTGATTGTACTTTATTTTCTAAGCCATCTTCAAGAGTGTAAAAGAACTTCAAAAGTTGTAAGTTTTATTTTGTTCAATCTCAAGTTTAATTTCAAGACATTGCATTCATATTCCCTTTCTTGCTTCTCTGGAGGATTACCGCCAGACCTGCTTCCCTTTTATTTTGAAATTACTGTTTATGACTGTTCATAATTACTGTTCAAAACACTGTTCATTCTAAAAGTCATTATATGCACCAACAATTTCAAATCATATATTCTACTACTTCCTTTTTCTTGTCTTGACTTCCTTTAGTTGTTTCATTTCATATTAAAGCTTTATATCTTATGGTTTCTTTTCATTATATTGTCTTTGTCTTATCTTCCTTTACTTCTTCTAATACGATCCTGTTCAACAATGGTATCAAAGCTTGTAGCCTATTCAAATAGGAGTGGATATATAGGGTAGATATGACTCAAGGCTAGGTGGTTTAGCTATAGAGCCTCTAGATATATGGGATATGCTTTCCTAAAAGACCAAGCTTTAATTAGATCTTTTAGAAGTATTTTTCAAGATAAAGAACTTATTCAAACCTTAGATCCTTATTGTATAAATATCTGTCAAAGCCAATTAAATTTAAAAAAAGAAGAATTTCATACTTAGTTGTCTAGAAAAGTAAGATGCCAGGATATTATGGTCTATTATTGAAAACCAAAAACTTTATTATATATATTTTAGAAATAGAGCCCATTACATAAAAAATAATTGGCCTTATAATAAAAAAAATAAGTCAAAGAGACCAAGAGATTGCAAGATATAAGTTTAGATGTCTTGCTTATCTAGCTTTTTAGTCATTGTTTAAATATTTGGTTTAGAAATTCATAAAGTTAGACATAAATCTTTAAGGTCTAAGACTTTATAAGATATCAAGACTTTAAAGATAGTAAAACCTTTCTTGACTTAGCATTAGTCAGCTAGAAAACATGGTCCTAGTAATAAGTCCTAGGGAGGTAGTAAAACCATTGGTCAGCGTGGTGGTCTTGATAAGTTTAAGAAAGATAATTAATTGGATTAGAGTTGAGATAAATTATAATGTCGATGATGATTAAGAGATTATTATTTTACAAACATGAATCTTCTTGTTCAAATATTGAAGAACATGACTATTCATCAGATAATCAAGATAACATTAATAGCAGAGAAGTTATTATTTCAAGAATAGAACAAAACTTACAAAGTTGGACTACTCCAAAAATTTCATTCAACTGAAGTTTATAAAAAATGTAGTTTTGATATATTTTTAAATTATCTAATTAAAACAGTAGAACAAATAATATTAGTCAAAAAATAAAATATACAATTTATCTTTTTAGAAGATATGATAAGAAAACATAAAAATAAAAATTTCAAATATCTTCATATAGGATTGATTCAAATAGCTGTCAACATCTTCATAGACTAAGAATAGATACACCTATCTTAGTATGTCTTAGAGATAAAAGAGTTGTAGGTTTCAAAGACTCGGTCATAAGGGTTATTCAATCAAATCTTCATGATGGACCCGTATATTTTAATTGTTTCCCCAATTACACCATGAGTATAAGTTATCCTGAAATACAAAATTTTTAGAATTAAAACTTAAGTTGAAAGAAGAAAATTTTCTTCCAGGCATATAACATATGGCAATCATATATAAAATATGTTATAAAGTCATGAAAACAAATATTAATATTGGTTGTGTGAGACAATATCCAAAACATGAAACCTTAATAATAGAAATAAATACACAAAATTCTTAGTCAATAACCCCTAAAATATTAAGACATGATGAAATCTCATACGTAGAAGAATAAGAATTGGAAGATGTTGTTCCTTCTAAAACTCCAAAAATTCCAAAATTAGATCATATTATAACATCTCCATTAGGAAATGTTAGACTCAATTTTAGTTGATCAAATTCTTTCAGAAATTATTTTAACAAAACATCAACTCATTATAGTACTGCAAGAAGATCAGTAGATTTCTCTTCAATAAATTTAACAGGAATAAATTTTAAACTTGCAATTCCAAAGCTTGTATATCAAGAAGCTTAAAACTCAGATTCACTAAATATGTCCCCAACTAGGTCATATTTTCATCATCAATTAAATGTTATATCAAAAGAATTCCAAATAGATAAGAATTATCTTAGCAAAGAATTCATGGAAAATTATAATAAAGAAAAAAGAGATTGGTATTTCAACAAATTCAATAAAGATATAAGAGATAAACTCAAAATACTTTACTTCTATGAATTAGAAGTAATGGAAATAAATTTACCTTTTTTCAATTGGTTTGATGATTATGCTAAAAGACATAATATTTTTTTATCCTTACTCTACAACAAGAAAAATTAATACAAATACTAGGATAACGCAAGACTAGAAAACTACATCAAATTCAAATGTAACTTTAGTACATCCTCTTTTAGAAGAAATCATTGTAAAAAATATTCATAATGAAGATGAAGTAGCCTCACCATTCTAAATGACAAATAGTCCTAACAAAAACAATACTTCATTAAAAGATATTAAAAATATACAATATCAAAATAATTATACAAATCAAATACTCAAAACTGTGTCTGATCAAATAAACAGAACTGATCATGTTTAATTTCAAAAAATATTCCCTGGGAGTAAGGTCCCCTTCTCTTTCTTCTTCCTCTTCTATCTCATACACAACAAAAAATTCAACAACCTATTTACAAGATACCAAATTTTTCAAAAATGAAAGACATTAAATTTGGAAATGATGAAACATTAAATTTAATAGTAGAAAAACTTAAAAAAACTTAGAAAAATATAAAGAAAAAAATCAATAAATATGATCAATAATGAAGAAGATGATTTGGCAATAAATAGACTTAAACACAAATCAAGACTAGGACACAAAAAAATATCAAACTAGAAACTATTATCCAAGTCCTACTCTTCCTGACATTTAATTTGAAGAAAGAAATCAATACATCCATTCAAGCTATAATAAAAATAGTATTTATGTCCTACCAAAAGAAAAAAATAGTATTTATGAATGAAATATTGATGGAATGAGTAAACAAGAAATATTAAATCATACAAATGAAATTCCCATGGAAATTTAAAATTCCTACAACAGATTTAAGAAATATTCTTAGAATAATTATTAGTGATTTATTGATCAATTAAGAGGTTGGTGGGATAATTATCTCATTGAAGAGCAAAAAATCGAAATAGAAAATTCAGTAGATCCTAAAACTAATAATTCAAATAGTGTAAAAATTCTAATTTATGGAATAATTAAACATTTTATAGGTGAACCTCAAAACTTTCAAGAAAAATCCTTAGAAATCTTAGCCAATTTAAGATGTAGAAGACTTTTCGATTTAAGGTGGCACAAAAATGCATTTTTCGCAAAAGTATTTTTAAGAAATGACTGCAATGTAGCTTATTGAAAAGAAAAGTTCATTTGTGGACTTCCAAGGCTATTTGTAGAAAAAATAAAAGAAAAGATTAAGAACATATGGAACAAACCAATGTTTATCATTAACACAAGTTTATAAAACTTCTTCATATGGTCAATTAGTAAGTGTTATTAATCAAGAAATAATGGCTCAATGTAATGATATAAAATTCAAAAATAAGATTCAAAAAGATAATCATAAAAGAAAATATGGATTAAGTAATATTTGTAATCAAATGGGTTTTGATGATAAGTTAGTTCCTCATTCTTCAAGAAATAGGAAACAAAATAAAACATTTAGAAAGGAATATAGGAATAAAAAATATAGTAAAAATAAACAATATTATGATAAAGGAGAATCAAGTAAAACTTTAAAGAATCAAAACAAACCTCATAAAAGTTTAAAATCTAAAAAACATTATAAAGGACTAGTCTGTTGTAAGTGTGGTCAAATTGGACATTATAAAAATAATTGTCTAATGAAGAAAAAGATAAATTCATTAAATATAAGTGAAGAATCAAAAGACGAATTAATCAAATTGTTCATTAATAATGTCAATATCTTAAACTCAGAGAATGAATCTGAAAAAGGTTATTTAGAAAAAAATTATGAAGAGAGTCAAATAAAAAACATCGATGAAATTCAAGAAGAATAATCTGTTGCAGAATATCTGAATCTGAACTAGACAAGAAATTGTAAATCTATAAATATGATATCATCAAAAGCTAATTTTCTAATAGATGTCATAGAAAAAATAGAAGATGATGAAATGAAAAAAATAATATCTTTTAAAATTAAAAGACATAATTGATAAAGAAAAACCTATACATGATATCAAACCTATAAGCCTTAGTGATATACTTTAAAAAAGGAACGCAAAACAACAAGTTGTAACTTTCAAAGATCTTCAAAATGAAATCAAAGAAATTAAAGAAGAGATAAAGCAATTAAAACAAAGTCAAACTCAAATAGAATTAGAAATGTTGAACTTATCTTTAAATAATCATATAAATACACAAGAATCTAGTAAAAAATGTAAGAATGAAGAAATAATAGAATTTTCAGATCTTCATAAAACTTATCTAAACGTTATGAATAAAGTTTAAATCCACAAGTGGTATTGTAGAATATCATTAATAATTAATAATGAATATCATAAAGATTTTATAGCTCTAATAGATTCATGAGCAGATCTTAATTGTATTCAAGAAGGATTAATTTCTACTAAATATTATGAAAAACACTTGAATCTTTATCTAGTGCAAACGGTCCAAAACTTCAGATAGAGTATAAGTTAACTAAGACTCATATTTGTAATAAAGAAATACGTTTAAAAAATACTTTTATTTTAGTCAAAAATATATCAACACCAGTTATATGAAGAACTTCTTTCTTTACTCAAATTTACCTATTTCATGTAACCCCTCTAGGACTGCATACTATTGAAGGGGGTAAAGAAATCATATTTAAATTTCTTACCCCGATGAAAGATAAAGGCATTAATGAAATTCAAATTAGTTCAATATATGTTATCAATATGATAATGAAAAAATAAAAACAAATTTAATATTTAAATCAAGAAGTTCATTATAAAATAATAGAAGAATAAATTCAAAATCCACAAATTATAAAGAAAATAGAAAAAATTCAAAAGAAATTTGAAAAAGAAGTTTGTTTGGATCTCCCAAATGTTTTTTGACAAAGAAAAAAGCATATGGTAGAATTACCTTATGAGAAAGATTTTCATTAAAATAATATTCCTACAAAGGCAATACCAATATAAATGAATAAATAATTATTAGAAATTTGTAAAAAAAATAAATTCAAGAGTTATATATTAGATTAAGAAAACTCATAAGACCAAGAAAGTCTCCTTGGAGTTGTGCAGTTTTTTATGTTAATAAACAAGCTGAACAAGAAAGAGAAGTACCCAGGTTAGTCATAAATTATAAACCTCTCAATAAAATTCTTCAATGGATTAGATATCCGATATCAAACAAAAAAAATTTAATTAGTCATTTGTTTAATGCATCTCTATTTTCAAAATTTGATATGAAATTTAGTTTTTGGCAAATTCAAATTGATGAAAAAGTTAGATATAAAACTGCTTTTATAGTTCTATTTGGACATTACGAGTGGAATGTTATGTCATTTGATCTAGAAAATGCTTGCATCATATGAATTTCAAAATATTATGAATGATATTTTTAATCATTTTTCAAAATTTACAATTGTATATATAGATGATGTCTTAGTATTCTCAAATTCTATAAATAAACATTTTGAGCATTTAGAATTTTTTTTTTTGAAATAGTCAAACAAAATGGATTAGTTGTGTCTACCAAGAAAATGAAGTTGTTTAAAAAAAAAAATAGATTTTTATGATTTGATATTTATCAAGGAACTATTAAACCCATTAGTAGATCAATAGAATTTTCAAACAAATTTTCAGATGAGATCAAAGATAAAAATCAATTACAAAGATTTTTAGGATGTTTGAATTATATTTCTAATTTTATTCCAAATTTGAGACAAAAATGTAAATTATTATTCAAAATACTTAAGAAAAATTCTCTTGCTTGGAATCAAGAAATGACAAAAATTATTAAAGATTTAAAATCTTATCTCAAAATCTTCCTTGTTTAGGAATTCATAATCCTATAGCTTATATGATAGTAGAGACTAATACCTTTGACATAGGATATGGGGGAATCCTAAAACAAAAAAAGTAGAAAAAAAAAGTCTTGAATAAATGGTCAAATACCATTTAGGATTATAGATTGAATCTTAAAAGAATTATTCTATGATCAAAAAAGAAATTTTATCTTAGATAACATAATGCGGGTGCGGCAAAGCGTCAATTTGTAAAAATTTGTTAGTGCGGGTGCGGCTATATATATATATATATATATATATATATATATATGGATTATAAAAAAAATATAGATGTCCAACAAATATATCAGCCCATAGCTTAACTTCTATTTAGCCTAGATAAATGGGCATATCTTGAATTTTGGTCAGCCCACATAAATGGGCCTTTTCTTGAATTTTTTTTCTCACTTCTCAAAATATCCTTTACCAATTCAATTAATAAAAGAATGAGAATTAAATAACATAAACATAAAAACAAAGACAAAGAGAAGGGAGGGTGAAGAGGAAGAGGAAGAGAACAATACAGAGAAAGAACGGAGGGAGAAAGAAAGAAAGGGAAGACCCATCGAGAGGGAGGGAGAAAGGACAATAGAGAGAAAAGGAGAAAGGAAGATAGAGAGAAAGAATTGGGTAGAAGTGAAGAGGGACCAGGGAAAGATAGGAGAGAGCAATTGAGAGAGAACAAGACAGAAATCCATCAAGCTTGTGGTGGTTTTCGGCGTCGTCAGCTGCGGAAGACAGTGGAGAGCAAGAACTTCATCCATCCCTCCATCAACAAGACCCATTACTCAGCACCCAAGTAGAATTTCTTCTTTCCCTTCTTTGATTTAATGTGTGGGTAAATCTTTTGTCTCTATTTCTTCAATTTTTTTTTCTTCTTCTTTTGCATCTCTCTCACACTCTCTCTTAAATTTTCTTTTTCGGTAGCTCTGTTTCTTTGTTGAATTGGGAAAAGACAAATTTGTCTGTCTTAGTTCACAAATTGAAATTTCTTAGTTTGCAAACTGATAGGAGATCCTCACTGAATTCGGCAATCCGCCACTCTGAGGTCGGTTCAACACCCCTTGGAAGCGAATCCTGTGATCTAGNTTTTTTCTTCTTCTTTTGTATCTCTCTCACACTCTCTCTTAAATTTTCTTTTTCGGTAGCTCTGTTTCTTTGTTGAATTGGGAAAAGACAAATTCGTCTGTCTTAGTTCGCAAATTGAAATTTCTTAGTTTGCAAACTGATAGGAGATCCTCACTGAATTCGGCAATCCGCCACTCTGAGGTCGGTTCAACACCCCTTGGAAGCGAATCCTGTGATCTAGGTTTTATCCATTGTTTTATGCATCTCAAAATTTGAAGATAATTTAGCTAATAAAAACTTTTTATTAAGAGTTGATTGCAAAGCTACAAAAGATGTTTTACAAAAAGATGTTCAAAATATAGTTTCAAAACAAATTTTTGCAAGATGGAAAACAATACAATAATCAATGTTTCAAAAGCCTCATATGCTCAATCTTCACCATCACCATCAAAATTACTAACTATGTCTCAAAGAACTTTCCCAGTAAGACCTACCTTAGGCTCTACACTATCTCCATCTTAAACCAGATTTCAAAGTCTGGGAACAATTCCATACCCAAAATCATATCAAGTGCATTAGTCACCTCAAATAGCAAACCTAGCTATCTTTAAAAGCCTATTTTTTGAAATAACTATTTTCCTGAACCTCATTAAAGCCAAGGAAATATTGTCAAATTACTCAAAAGAGTTTTCCCAAAGAATTTTCATTACTTTCCAGAAGACCTTACCAAGAGTATAGAATTTTATGAGTATATCTTAGTAGAGACTAATTAAATATATCTTACTCATAATAGAGAAGATGATCAAATTGTTTAGGGTTTAAGGTTTAAGGTATATATATATATATATAAGATATTAAGATACAATCAGCAAAGACCCTTGGGTGCTTAGGATTGAAGGTTTTTCTTTTAATGAAAATTAGCAAAGAGGAGGTGAATTCCAGTTTGTGAATGACCTTATTTGTCCCTACACTCGTACTTGGAAAGGGGACAAAGTGGCTTGCACATTTTAGCATGGTATAGCCAACATGGTTTATCAGATTACATACATTCCTCCGGTTAAATTGTGCCCGACGCTTCCATATTTTATGGTCCCATCTTTCCACTAAGTTCATGGCCTAGCCTCGTACGCATAAAGTGCAGCACGTTCAACTATTCTCTATAATTTAGCACACTTGGCCTTAAAACTGAAGTATTTTCTAGTAAACGAGGAATCTTCTAGATTCCCTCAAGATGCTTTCAAAGCCTTTTATCAATAAGTTCCTTTGAGCAACTATGACTCCTTCATTTTGAACCAACACCTATCGAGCCTTTTTGATTCGTATCCCATCTATGCCATGTCGCTTGAATAGTCATCTTCTGTCGATACCCTTCATAATTACTCACTTTATGGGCTAAGCTACAAATTCTTTTTCGATGGAATTCTGCCAACTTAATCCCTTTCCTAATCAAAGATTCACCAGAGTCTTTGACAAGGTGAAATTTGTGCACTAACAAGTTTTTACACAAGTTTTTTTTATTGTTCCACAGTTATGGGCAAGAAGAGTTTGTGTTGGGTTGTAGAAAGCATGGGTGCTTCCCTTTTATGTATTAACTCATGTATCTAATTCTTTCTTAGTTGAACTTTGTTCTCTTTTTGTTAGGTCAAACTTGTTAGGCTAGGTTAGGTTTTGAGCTAGCTTAGTCTCTGTTCCAGTCATGACTTAGGGCTTTAGCCATGACGAAGTGCACCTTGGCACTACTTGGCCATGTGGAGTGTTGAATAGCTATTCAAAAGTTCAAAGGTTCCCACATCACTCTGGTTTCTCAACGAAGATTTTGGATCAATGCTTTTCCAGGCTCAAAAAAATTGAGGTGAATCGAAAAGAAAATCTCTAATTAATGGAATAATGGATTTTACAAGATTCAGGAAACGACATCCTCTTAACCTTGAAAAAACAAACACTTATCACTAAATTATAAAAGGATTATCAAAGGTTTGGATAATTACTTGATCTTAAGATTGAAAAATAAACACTTACATATTTCATAAATAATATAAATCAATAATTGTCCCCTATAAAACTCTTGACTCCTAATATCTCTTCGAATTTCTCTTTATTCCAAGGCCAATCTAAATCACTCTCGACTCCTACTCACTCTTCAGCATCAACTCTTTATATTACAACTAAAATAGCTTGTAGCTAAGTGATACTGAGGTTGTCCTCAGGGTTTGTGATATTTGTGTTCAAATCCAAAATCATAGCCAAGGGTATAAAAAAGACTCTTCATATTACAATTTTCAATTTTCTGTATTATTGTGACTGTCCCTCTACCAATAACTTAGACAATCTTGATGCCAAATTATGTTTCAATGTTGTGGAAACAGGATGCTTGCCTATCATGGTCTCCAATACTGCCTCAGAAAGTGGTTTATTGTGTATAATAACAACCTCTTCTTTTGGTATTTTCCCATCTTGAGAGAAACTAATATGTAAAAGAATCAAATACGCAAAATATATTGCAATATATTAAAAGAATTTATGTAAACATGATGTGTGGATTTTATATCCATGAATTAAATATCATCCACTTGGTATTTAGTTAATTTTTGAGTTAATTATCGATTTTATTTATGTGTTTGTGTGTTTATTTTGTAGGAATTGTAACTTTTGCAATTGGGTGCAAGATTGGTGACTTTTGGTGTTGAAAAGAGAAGAAATCGGTGACTAAACAAGGTGTAGAGTGCCTAGGCACCACCCACCAGGGCCTGGGCACCCAAATGCACAATATCAGCTCCCCTTGGTCGAAGCTAGGGCACCTAGGAGCCCAACTATTGAAGAACCAATGTGCTGAAAGGAGAGGGCCTAAGCACCCAGACTAGCGCCTTGGCACCCAGATGCAAGGCCTAGGTGCCTGAATCTACCCTATATGGTTTTCCATTAGTTTTCCTACTTCTTGTAGGTTTTGAGCCCCAAAACGATTCCTAATGTTATTAGACTTCTTAGAAACTATAAATAGATAAATTTAGGACTAGATTAGGGTTCCCAATGAGTTCCCACATGTTCCAAATCTTGAGAGAGAAAGGAGAAGAGATTGAAGGCTTGGAGTTAGAGATTCGGCGACAGTTCTTCATCACCACAAGTTTTTCTTCTCTTTTTCTTCTTGAATCATGTTTGGAATTTGTGTTAGCATGTTTTTATCTTTGATCATAAACTAATTCTCTTTCTAGGGCTACGATGTAGCCTAACTATGAATGGTTTTAATTTTTTATAGAATTAATCTGTTATTTATCTTTTGTACATGAGTGTTTATCCCTATTCTTGATGCCTCTAATTTCCTGATCACTAATTAGTTGTTAGGTTAATCACAATGAGATCAGAAGGAGACTTGTGTGTCCAATTAATTGAAATTGATGCCATAAGTTGTATGTAGGATAGGAATATACTTCCATGGTCTGTGTAGTCAATTAAAAAGATTTATAGAATTGAATAAATTCTTTGGTTATATGTAATTCACATAGGAATATAGTGGGTTCATAACTTGGGAATATTTTAATTAGACCTTGGGAGAGGCTAATGAANAGAAGGAGACTTGTGTGTCCAATTAATTGAAATTGATGCCATAAGTTGTATGTAGGATAGGAATATACTTCCATGGTCTGTGTAGTCAATTAAAAAGATTTATAGAATTGAATAAATTCTTTGGTTATATGTAATTCACATAGGAATATAGTGGGTTCATAACTTGGGAATATTTTCATTAGACCTTGGGAGAGGCTAATGAATAAGTTAGGAAATCTCGGCTAGCAATTAGAAAGATAATTCTATATTAAGGATTTAAGGAATGAAAACTGGGATTAGTTATGACGAAATCGGAAACCCTAAGCTTTCTTTCTACATTAATTTGTAATTTTTATCTGCTTTTGTTTACTTTCAAGTTGTTTGAGTTTAATCTTGAATTTCTCCTGAATTAATTATTTAGATAAAATTAGAATTGACCTAATTTCGATAGTTAATAGTTTTAATCCTTGTAGGACAATAACTCATTTTTATTATATTACTTACAAGACGATAGTGTGCACTTGCGCTCCGATTTATCATAACAAGTTTTTGGCACTGTTGTTGGGAATTATTTACTTATTAATATTGATACCAAGTAATTCCTATTTTAATTTGATCTTTTATTACTATTATTATTAGTTATTTAATTTTTCCTACTTGCCTTCACTTTTAGGAGTTTCTTTGTGGTGTATGAGACAATTTGGAAGCGACTATTTACTTCCTTTTGATTCTGAGATTGAGAAGGCTTATCGAAGGAACATAAAGGAGAAGAGAGAAACTACCAGACCTTTGAGAGACACCATGGAAGAAGCAAACAACCTAAAGGCACTTTATGACTATGTTATTCCTGTAGTCACAAATACCACCTCTGGAATAAGGCGACGGGCAATTCAGGCTAACAACTTTGAGATTAAGCCAACAATCATTTAACATGGTTCAGTCTGGCCAATTCAGTGGGTTAGCTAGTGAAGATCCACATGCTCACATTGCCAGCTTCCTGGAGATCTGTGATACCTTCAAGCACAATGGCGTTACTGATGATGCCATTCGATTCCAGCTATTCCCATTCTCACTTAACGATAAGGCCGAGAACTGGTTGCAATCTTTGCCAGTTAGGAGTATCACTTCTTGGGACATCTTGGCACATAAATTTTTAGCCAAATAATTTCCACTAGCCAAGATTGCTAAAATGAAGAATGATATAACCACTTTTAGTCAACAAGAGATGGAGTCACTTCAAGAAGCTTAGGAAATGTATAGGGAATTTCTGCGAAGATGCCCACACCATGGACTTCCTAATTCGTCGTAGCTACAAACCTTTTACAATGTGTTGACAAGTTCAACCAAAAGACTAGTATATGCAGCTGCATGTGGATTCTTAATGAGAAAGACTTGTGAGGCTACTAATGACCTATTAGAGGAGATGGATGCTAATGCTTATGAATGACCTACTAAGAGGTCTACACTATGAAAAGCACTTGGGGTTCATGAGGTTAATATCCTTACAACACTATCTGCTAAAATGGATTCCATATCTAAGTAACTTGAGAGTGTATGTATGCTCATAGAAGGGGTGAATAGGAGATTAAAACAATTAAATTCACAATCACAAAATAAAAACTATTTCTAGAATAACTAGTATATATTCAAAACTCATTTCAAAGCTGGTTATATGATAACCCATAAAATATTGGCAAAAGTAAAGAACTGAAACCAAAACTTTATATCTCACAATATAATCCAAACAAATGCTTAGAGAAGATAATCAAATGATTAAATTATTATCACAGATAAATCAAACAGATCATTAAAAATGAAGAACAAAATAATAGCTCAAGAGATGGAAATCATAACTAGCTTAATAAGCACAAAGAGCATCAGGACTGATTATGCAATAGATGATCAGAATGTAAATAAGATAATCAGAGAATATTCAAGAGAGAAGGGTTAAGAGAATGAGCCCATAACTTTTATAGTGGTTCGGGCAAAACAGAGCCTACGTCCACTCTCCCAAGTTTGGGGTTTAACTATCAACAAGGTTATTTGTCCAAACTTCTCCAAGCTACTTACAGCACTAGTTTTACAAAGAGCTTAATAGAAAACACTCTAGTTTCTCAAGAGCTCACTAGAAACTCTTCTTCTGTCAAATGAAGATAGAAGTCACTCCTTATATTTCCCAATGAAATATGTTACAAAAATCCCTTAAGGATATGGCTATTATAACTCTCAAAGAATTTTCTCACAAGAAATACAGAGTTGGTAGAAGAGACTGAAAACTAGTTTTTAACAGAAAGCTTTTTCTTTAAGATGATTGATGGATTCTTTTCTTTTTCTTCCAAACCTTGGGTGTTTGAATTTATAGCAGCAGAAGGTAGAAGTGACCATTGCTAATGGGCTGGGTTTATGCTTGCTTGATTAATGATCTTAATCACCAGATTTGAGAGAATATCTAAATCGGAGAAATAATCTCTTCCTTTTGAAAAATTTTCTTGTATAGAACTTATTGCCTTTCTTAATGATGATTTCTCTCTAATTTGAATTTCTCAAATAGGCTTCCTTCTAATTTGCCTGATGAGGTCCAATTGTTGATCTTGATGGACTAGGTTTCTGACTAGGAGGAGTACACGAGTTTTCTGAACATCAACATCTCTTCTTTATGAATAGAACCAGTATTTGTATTTGAGCTGGTTCTTTTGACTAGGAAATTGGTTATGTTTCAGACCCAAGTACATCACTTAACGTGTTACTAAAATAGTCATTTGAGTAGACACAGGTTAGTGATAATTAAAGCTATTTGTTATCATCAAAACTACGGTTGGAGAACCGTGGGGCCTGACCTCTATGAATTTCAATGTCATCCACTCTCATCCTAAAGTTTGTGACCAATTCACTAGACCTCATGGTAGCATAGATTGCTAGGTTTGCAACCCCTTTTCTCCTTCTTAGTATGAGGAAGCACTTTCTAGGGAGCCTCAATAGGCAGAACAATCCTTACTCCAACACATACAATTTGGGATGGAGAAATCACCCGAGCTTTTCATGGAGAAATAATCAAAATCCTGATCAGCCACAACCTCTATTTTCAGCCACCAGTGCAAGCTCAGCCACTACCACCCCTTAAGGTTTCTTTAGAGGATGCCTTTACCCAATTGGCTATGAACACAAGTTTGTTGATGGCAAGAACTGACGCCTCCATATGCAATTTAGAAGTACAAATGGGTAAACTCTCTAGCATGCTTACTACCGGACAATAAGGGTCTTTGCCTAGTGATACGGAAGTGAATCCTAAAGAGCATGTAATGACTATCACATTTTGAAGTAGTAAAACCCTGGATGAACCACCTAGAGTCACAACGAAAGTGCCCATAGAAAAGCCAGTTGAGCCCGAGAAAAAGGAAAATCTCCATCCTCCAATGGAACCACCTGTTACACTAGTGAAGAGGCCAAAGTTGTTTCCTAATAACCCTCCACTAAATGTTCCATCATTTCCTTTTTCTCAGAGGTTCTAAAAGAAGAAACTATATAATCAGTTCTCTAAATTTCTGGAGGTGTTCAAGAAGCTGTACATCAACATCCTATTTACATATGCTATAGAGCAAATGCCTAGCTATGTCAAGTTCATGAAAGCCATTATGTCTAACAAAAGAAAACTGGAGGATTATGAGATAGTTGCACTTATTGAAGAGTGCAATGCCATCCTGTAAAAGAAGTTGCCACCCAAACTTAAAGATCCAAGGAGTTTCACTATACCTTGCACTATTGGAGATTCATTTTTTTAGTAAAGCCCTTTGTGATCTTGGTGCTATTATTAACTTGATGCCCTTATTTATTTATAAGAAACTAGGTCTTGGAGAAGCTAAACCAACCACTTTATCATTACAGTTAGCTAGTAGATCTATCAAGTATCCAAGAGGTTATAGAAAATGTATTAGTCAAGGTGGACAAGTTTATCTTTCCTGGTGACTTTATTGTTCTTGACATGGAAGAGGCCATCATTCTTGGTGGTCCATTCTTAGCAACTGGGAAAGTTTTCATTGATGTGTAGAAAGGGCAGCTCACTTTGAGAGTGCAAGGTGATCAAGTGTCCTTCAAATTCTTTAAGGAAATAAAGCACCCAGATAAAGTGAATATGTGTTTTACAATTGACACCATAAATGGAAGCACCAAAGAAGTGACTCAAGTAAAAACCCTAAAGGACCCAATTAAAGCTCACATTGTGGGGATGTCTAATGAGGAAAACCACATGATTTATAGTCTAGAGACAAGAAAATCCCTAAGAATCAAGGCACTAGTTCCTTACCTCAAGTTGAGCCTCATAAGAAATGAAAGAAGAAGAAGCCATCCTTCAAAAAGATACTTTTGGAGCACTTTAGTAAGTTTTCTTGCTATGGAGATGTAAACAAGGTGTGGAGACTAAAAATGTATGGCAAATAACCCAATGGACATAGTGATGGTGAAGTAAAGTACCAGAAGTTTTCCACCACCATTTTTGAGCCTGATTGACATGTTCCAGAGATAGTCAAGCTGAGGACTATAAACAAGCAATGTTTAGGAGGCAACCCAAGTTTCCTTAACATTTCTTTTAGTTTTGGTTAAGTTGTGTTAGTTTTAACTATTATTGTTTTAATTGTTTCTCTCTTAGACTTTAAATTTGATGCATGTTTCTACTTTGAATAAGTTTATGGGGTCCTCATGCGTTAAAATAAGAAGAATTGTGCTGAAAAAATGGCCAGGGTAGAAGCTAGAATGCCTAGGTGCCCAACAGAGGGCTTAGGCACCCATCATTCAGCCAAAAGATGCATAGACTAGAGAGCATAAAGTAGGCACTGGCCCCTTGAAAAAAAAATGAAACTTTTTTTTCAACATTCTTCCCCTTCCAACCGTGCATTTATCCACCTCTTATCCAAGGGAGTCCTCTTTCATTTTTCTCTTATTTACTTAACATTGAGGATAATGTTAGTTTTAAATTTGGGAGTGAAAATTGCTGAATTTCTCTATTTTACCCTTACTTTCTTTATGTTTAGGTTGTTTAGCAGGATTATTTTTATTTCATAGTGTTGTATATTGAGTGATAATTAGAAGTTTAAAACCTAGGGCCAATGATAAAATTGATTTTAATTGTTCATAGCTCCTAGAAAATAATGCATGTTGAGTTTGTGTATGTGCTTAATTCTTGTGTGATTTTCACTTAGCTTGTGATTCCTTAATATTTTGGGCACATAGCCCTAATCAGTAGACTTTCTATGCTTGATTTAGAGAAAGTTTATACATGCTTAGTAACTCATATGACTTCAAAGAATTCTAGAACTCACTTGATTACCTCTTAAGGCAAAATCCTAGACTATACAACAATAGGGACACGATTTAGGCTATTTTGGATATTTTAAGCCTTTCAAGCCAACCTTTCCATATTGTTATCCCTAATTTACCCCATTGAGCTTAATTAAACTTTTTCTTCGTCACTCACAAGTTATCTTATTCTATAATATTTTTCCCAAGTTTTTCCCTTCACTCATAGCATGTGATCATACTAGCAAAAATCCTTAAAGCTATATAGACATTTGGGAGGTTGGGAGGTTGAGAGGAGTAGAGAAAAGTAGTTTGTTGCTTCTTTGCATAGCAAAGTAAATGAAAAAAATGATGAAAGAATTAAATAAAAAAGAAAAGAAATTAGAATGCTACACCCCTTGTTCATTAAAATAAGAAAATAAGTTTGGGAGTGTAGACATTTTAGTGAAAGCAAAAGAAGCACAAACAAATAGATGAAAAAAAAAGTAGTTGATGAGTTAAGGTTGAAAATAAGTTTGGGGGAGGTAGTTGAAATGTTGGAGCTCTTAGTCCAAGATTGGTTATGTGTTATGGGTGATCTGAGCCTCATTAGTATCCATTATCCTACCTTAGCCTTAGCCATTCATTAAAAGCTTAATGAAGCCGTATTGATCTTTGATGTTGTGAGTAGCCTATGTTAGTAGAGAGTGGGATGAAAAACAAGCCTATGGAATTCTCCAATTCATACATTTAGAAGTTAATTTGCATTTGCTAGTTTGTATAAACTTAGCTGAGTTCCAAGGAGTTAAGTGAAAAGGGCTAAACACACACACTCAAGGAGTTATGAGTGAGGTGAATTCTACAATTGGATTGAAATTCTACACAATCTTGATAAGTTGATTTTTCTCTGAGCTATGATTATTTGTATCTTTGAGGCCTCTTTGGTTAGTAGATTTATGTTATCACTCATGTTTTTAATTCTTATTAGTCTTGTTAGTTTAATTCTTTGTTTTGCTTGAGGATTAGCAAAATACTAAGTTTGGGAGTATTTGATGAGTAGATTTTATATCCATGAATTAGATATCATCCACTTGGTATTTAGTTAATTTTCAAGTTAATTATCGATTTTATTTATGTGTTTGTGTGTTTATTTTGTAGGAATTGTAATTTTTGCAATTGGGTGTGAAATTGGTGACTTTTGGTGTTGAAAAGAGAAGAAATTGGTGACTAAACAAGGTGTAGAGTGCCTAGGCACCCACCACCCACTAGGGCCTAGGCGCCCAAATGCACAAGATTGGCTCCCCTTAGCCGAAGCTAGGGCGCCTAGGCACCAATTCAGAGGGCCTAGGCACCTAACTATTGAAGAACCAATATGTTGAAAGGAAAGGGCCTAGGTAGACCAATGCCTAGGCGTCTGGGATCTGTCCTGTATGGTTTTTCATTAGTTTTCCTATTTCTTGTAGGTTTTGAGCCCTAAAATGATTTATAATGTAATTAGACTTTTTAGTAACTATAAATAGATAAATTTAGGACTAGATTAGGATTCCCGATGAGTTTCCACAAGTTTTAAATCTTGAGAGAGCAAGGAGAAGAGATTGAAGCCTTGGAGTTGGAGATTCGGTGATGTTTCTTCATCACCACAAGTTTTTCTTCCCTTTTTCTTCTTGAATCATGTTTAGAATTTGTCTTATAAGTAATATAATTAAAGTGAGTTATTGTCTCATGAGGATTAAAGCTATTAACTCTTGAAATTAGGTCAATTTCAATTTTATATAACCAATTGATTTAGGAGAAATTCAAGATTGGTCTTAAATAAACTGAAAGTATACTAAAGTAGATAAAAATCATGAATTAATGAAGAGAGAAAGCCTAGGGTTTCCGATTTCACCATAACTAATCCCAGTTTTCNCACTCCGTTTCGATCCTTCGGGTACGCGAACGCATCATTTCATTAGCCTTTCCCAAGGTCTAATGAAAATATTTTTAATTACTAATCCACTATATTCCTATGTGAATTATAATAATTAGAAACTCATTAAATTCTATGGATCTCTTTAATTGACTACATAGGCGATGGGGGTATATTTTTATCCTACATGCAACCTATGGTATATATCCTAATGAACTGGACACATAAATCTTCTTCTAGTCTCATTGTGATTAACCTAACAACTAATTGATGATTAGACAATTAGAGGCATTAAGAACAAGGATAAACACTCAAATAGAAAAGATAAATCACAAATTAATTAAAAAAAGAATTACAATCGTAACCCTAGAAAGAAAATTAGTTCATGACTATGAAAATAAACATCATAATGGTAAATCTAAGCATAAGAGAAGGAAAGTAGAAGAAGAAAACTAATGGGGAAGTCAAATTCATTGCCATCTCCATCGCCGTGCTTCTGATCTCTCATCTTTAATCCCTTGCTTATCAAAGTATCTAACCCTAGAAATTAGTCCTAATTTCATCTACTTATAGTTCCTAGAAAGTCTAATTACATAAGGACAAATGTTGGAGTTCAAAACCTCAAAGAAATAGGAGAAAACATTAAAATCCTGCACAAGAGCACTCCGGGGTGCCTAGGCCCTCACTTCCAATGCCTAAGCCCTCTCCAATCAGCCCCAAGAAGTCAACTTTCAATCTTTGGAGTGCCTAGGCCCTCTGAGTGGGCGCTTAAGTGCTCTAGTGTCAACCTTGGTGTTCTGATAATTGCCATTTGGGCGCCTAGGCCCTGGTAGATGGTGCCTAGGCGCTCATCACTTTGCTTTGTCACTGAAATCCCCTCTTCTTAGCTTAAATTTACACCAACTTGCACCTTTTTGCAAAAATCTTATTTCCTACAACAAAACACATAATCAATAACTTAAAACTACTAAATCACTCAAAAATAAACTAAATACTAAGTGAAAAATACCTAATTCATGGACATAAAATCTACTCATCAAATACCCCTGAACTTAGCATTTTGCTAGTCCTCGAACAAAACACAAAAGGCTTTTTGACACAAATATTACATTGTGTAAAAGTATTTACCTAAATATTACAAGTTTCAAACTATTTACACAAATATTACACTTTTTAAAAATTCAAAAATTAAAAAAAAAAAAAAAAGATTTTCGAACACGTGGGACCCACCGCCCACGGCGTGTCCCACATGGACACGTCGTGAGGCCAACGGCGTGTCCCAATAAGACAAAATTCGTCACGGGGCCCACAACTCTGGAATAATGGATGAATTTTGCCTATTAGGACACGCCGTGGGCCTCACGGCGTGTCCACGTGGGACACGCCGTGAGGCCCACAGCGTGTCTGGTGGGACCCACGTGTCTGAATTTTTTTTTTTTTTAATTTTTGAATTTTTAAAAAGTGTAATATTTATGTAAATAGTTTGAAAGTTGTAATATTTAGGTAAATACTTTTGCAAAATGTAATATTTGTGTCAAAAGGCCAAACACAAAATTAGACTTACAAAACTAACAAAAAATTAAAAACATGAGTGATAACATAAATCTACTAACCAAAGAGACCTCAAAGATACAAATAATCATAGCTCCGAGAAAACTTAACATATAAAAAATGTGTAGAATTTCAATCCAAGCATAATCTTCACCTTACTCATCTTACCCTAAGTGCGAGTGTGTTTAGCCCTTTTTCACTTAACCCCTTACAATTCAGATAAATTTATACAAACTAGCACATGCAAAAGTATGAATTAGAGAATTCCATACGCTTGCTTTTCATCTCACTCTCCACTAATGTAGGCCACTAAACACCAAAGATCAATAGGACTTCATTAAGCTTGTATTGTATGTTTAAGGCTAAGGTAGGATAATGGATATCAATAAAGCTCAAATCACCCATAACACATAACCAATCTAGGCTAAGAGCCCTAACCTTTCAATCTAGTTTTCCCTCACTTATTTTCAACCTTTTTACTCTTCATCCATGTTAGTTTCCTTTTTATTTTTCTTTTATTAGTTTGTGCTTCTTTTGTTTTCTTTGCTTTGACTCAAATGTCTACACCCCAAACTTATTTTCTTACTTAATGAACAAGGGGTATAGCATTTTCTTTTCTTTTTTCATTCCATTCTTTCATTCAATTTTTTTTTTCTTTTCATCTAATTTCCTGAGCAAAGAAGCATCAAACTACTTTTCTCAACTTCTTCCATCCTCCCAAATGTCTCTATAGTTCTTAGCTATTTTTCCTAGAATGATCACATGCTATGGGTAAAGGGAAAAAGCTTGGGAAAAATATTAAGGGCTAGGATAACTTGTGGGTGACAAAGAAAAAGTTCAATTAAGATTAATGATGTAAACTAGGGATAACAATATGCAAAGGTTGGCTTGAAATGCTCAAACTATCCAAAATAGCCTAAATCATGTTTCTAATGTTGTATATCCTAGGATTTCGCCTCAAGTGGTAATCAAGCAAGTTCTAGAATCTTAAGAAGTCATATGAATTACTGATCGGACTTATCGGTAATCCAATTAAATTAACCCGAATCTCCTAATTAGAATGCAATAGAGGACATAATCTGGGTTTGTCTCACAAGAAATGCAATGTGTAATCAACAATTTCAAGTTAAGAACAGAGGATTTTGTAAATTAGAATTGTATTTCCAAATTGTAAAATGCAGAATTAAACAACAATTAATTAGGTTGATTAAAAACGTAACCTAGCTAGACATCCATCAAAAACCGATTTGATCCATCATAATTAACATAAGTTATCAAACCTTAATGTAGCAGCACTACTAATTGAGTTTAATCACAATTGAAATCTCTAATTATGACTAATTTACTCCTACTGAGTTATCACTCAGGATTCAATTAATCACATGTAATCACTAATCTTGTAATCACAAAGACTAAGCAATTAGTGATTAATCTAAAAACCGAACATTCAATTAGCATGGAATAGATTCTCTAAATTCTTACCATAGATTAAAGATTGATCAATCAACATTCTNCACTACTAATTGAGTTTAATCACAATTGAAATCTCTAATTATGACTAATTTACTCCTACTGAGTTATCACTCAGGATTCAATTAATCACATGTAATCACTAATCTTGTAATCACAAAGACTAAGCAATTAGTGATTAATCTAAAAACCGAACATTCAATTAGCATGGAATAGATTCTCTGAATTCTTACCATAGATTAAAGATTGATCAATCAACATTCTGTTTCTTACTTCAACATCCATATAAATCACAAAGATCTCCATGAACACATAAAAAGATTAAAGCAAGGTAGAAATCCAAAGAAGAAGAATTGCATTAAGTTTAATTCAATTAAGTACATAATCTTAAGAACAAAACCGAATTTAATCAGGAGTCTAACTTGGTTACAAGAGTTCTACTCCTCCATGGTCATGAAATCCAAGCTCTAATGAAGGAAGAAGGCCATAGTTCAAAGAATTCCCGAAAATATAAGAGAGAAAACAAAAGCTGCCTAAAAATTGTCTAGCTAGAATTATGAAAACGCTGCCTCCTTTCACCTAATTATAACATCAGAAATTAAGTGCACACCCAAATTATCCTTGATCTAGGTTTAAACCTCTGGACCTCAGCTTCAAATGGGCTTTGGTTTGGGTCTTATTGGGCTTGAATTGAGGGAGTTAAGCCCAATTAACTCTTAAGAGGTGTCTGGACTAATCAACCAGTTTTGACAGACAGTAAGACCATTCAAAGGACATAATTTGGAGAACTTTCCTTCACAACAATTAAAGCCCTACGTCTTAGATTTCCAATGGAACTAGTTTCAAGTCCATAAGACACCTACAGCCCAAGTTATGGTCCAAACTATGCATTTGGGTCAGATTCCAGTGGCAGCATCTCTGCTCTGACTTCCGGATCCAATTTGACCTACTGAACGTCCGAAATAGTCTTGGAGGTCTGAATGAAAGTTGTAGATAATCCTCTTAGCTTTCCTACAAGGCAAGATTCAAAATTTTTAGACATATAGAATTAAAGATATACCCGAAATACAGAAATAGCATAAAAACCCTAATAATGCTGAATAAAACAATTAAGCCCAATATGAACCCAAACTTATGAAATAAGGCCAAGCCCACTCAATTAAGCACTAAAAGAGATTTAAGACACTAAATATGAGGGTTAATTACTATATAAAAAGTGTGATTATCAAATCCCCCCACCCTTATCCTTTGCTCGTCCCGGGAAAACTAGAAGTAAAACTAGGGAACAAGGAAAAATAGCTAAGAGACATTTCCAAACAAGAACAAGAATGCAAAAGTTAAATAAGCAAGAAGAAGAATCAAAACTTAAAAGGATCAAAGACACTCATGAATTTCTTCTTTGCACTTTCAACCAATAAGCATGGTGATTTCAATAGAATTGAATAGACTAAAATTGATAGAGCCTCGCAAGATACACTCTCAATCCCTCATGTGTTTAAAGGCAAGTGTTTCACTCAAAAATATCTCATGACAAATTGCACTACCATAAGCTTGCTTATTTTCTAATCACCACTACTTCAAACACATGCATGCATAAATCAGAAGGACTTTATTTAAGGATGTAATGGGGCCAAGGAGAGGGAAAGAATGTAATAGGAAGCATGTAATGAACACACTTTTTATACAGTATTTATCCCTTATATTTAGTCTTTTAAACCTCTTTTGAGCTGAATTGAGTAGGCTTGTGCCACATTTCATGAGTTTGGATCCAATTGAGCTTAAATGTATTTTTCAGCAATATTGGGCATTTTATGCTGTTTCTGTGTTTCATGCTTATCTTTTGTTCTGGATGTATAAAATTTTTGAGTGATACCTTGTAGGAAAGCTGAGATAATTATCTACAACTTTCATTCAGGGCTCTAAAGCCAATTCAGACATCCAGAAGGTCATATGCAGCCTGAAAGCCAGAAAAGAGATGCTGTCGCAGGATCCTGACCCGCATGCAGTGTTTGGACCATAACTTGAGATTTAGGTGTCGTATGGACTTGAAACGGGTCCCATTGGAAAGATAACAGACAGAGATTAAATGGTTATAAAGACTGGTTCACCATATTGTATATTTTAGATGGTCTTATTTCCTATCGAAGTTGGCTGATGGTTCCAGAAACCTGTTGGCACTTAAATGGGCCTAACTTCTTCATGACAAGTCTAAATGAGCCCAAAACAAAGCCCAATGAAAGCTAAGGCCCATGGGAATAAGTGTGCCCTAAGGGCAGTTTGGGTGTGCATATATTTTTGGAGGTCTAGATATTTTAGACAGCTTTTCAAGTTTTATTAGTCTTTAAGTTTTCTCTCTAGATATTTTGTAAGAACTTGGCTTCTCATGTTCATGGAGGGCTAAATACTCAAATCAATCCAGGTTTTGGCTGTTCTGATTATTGATTTTGAGATTATGCTTTGATTGTTATTCATTTAATGGTTAATCTACTTCTTTGCTTCCTCTGAACTATTATGTTTGAATTGCTTAAATTCGAATTTGGATCTTCATGCGTTGATTGCTTAATTACATGTGATAAAAGAGGAACTTAAAGGTTAATTAATGTTTCTAAGCTTTTGAACGGATTAATTACTTTGGCTGGATCATGGACTTAGGTTAAACTGAATTTGAATGGGTGCTTAATTCATTTAGTCTTAGTTGATCCGAATTCTGGTTGCTTAACCAGTGGATATCCATAGAGGACTGAGGGGCTTCTTGATGTGTTCTAAGGCCAAGAACTACGTTAATAATTGAATGAATTCTCTGAAATCAAGGATGGATTAAAATCAGAATCAGTTGGACTTGGATTGGTTGTTTTCCCTAAAGTTTACCATTTATAATTAATTTCTGTTAATCACTAAACCAAACAAAACCCCCCTGTTTATATGTTTCTTAATATGATTCACTACTTAGAATAATCATTTGGTTCGACTTAGGGTTGCCTTATGCTACAAGTAGCTTAGGTAAACCGACCTTAAACTTTCACTAATTTGAGGAGCCTCGGCAGCTCATCAGTATGGATATGACAAGTTAAAACCAAAGAGAGCATGAGAACATTGAGAATGATGAATCAAAACCAACACTAAGCACAAAAATTTTCACCCAAAAGCTCTATGAAAATTTCTTTACACACTTCTTCCTCTTTGGAAGGCAAACCACTACTTTTCTTTTCTTTTCTAATTTTTTTTAAACAGAATTTTATTTCTTTTCTTTTGCTACTATTTCTTTTCTTTTCACATTTCTTTCAATTTACACAAATCCCCCCCCCCCCCCCCTCACACTTTGAACTTTGTTCGTCCCAAAGACAAATAAAAACTCATAAAAAATTAAACCAATGCTTTCATACTCCCTATTATAGGTAGAAACATGGTTTTACACTAAAAGCTTGTAATGAGGTAAATGAAAGAATGAGAAAATTAGACTCAAGGGGGAAAGCAAGAGAAAAGATGTTAGGTAGGCCATTTGGCTAACGAGCATAAAAGAAAGAAAATATGACATTCATCACATTCATGCATGCATATGATAATGTAATCTCAAAAAGAAGCAAATCAAGTTCNCTTGTAATGAGGTAAATGAAAGAATGAGAAAATTAGGCTCAAGGGGGAAAGCAAGAGAAAAGATGTTAGGTAGGCCATTTGGCTAACGAGCATAAAAGAAAGAAAATATGACATTCATCACATTCATGCATGCATATGATAATGTAATCTCAAAAAAGAAGCAAATCAAGTTCTAGAGCATCAAACATCATGAGCACAATGCACACAAGAAAGAAATAGAGAATGACAATAGGCTCAAAAACTCACTAGGTATGCACTATCAAGCTCAATCCATCACAACAAATTTCATCACCAAACTAGCTAGCTAAAAGATGTAAGAAATAATTCAATTATGCTAGAAACCTCAAAATGACAATTGCTTCAATTTCACAACCTTTACAAATCTTAAAGTGCTATGGAAAATGCAAAAAGGAAAGGTGGAAAGATGTGCAGAATGAGAATTAAAACAACAAAACAGAATGGCAATGCGGGACAACACATAGAAATTTAAAACAGAACTAGAATTCTGCATAGAAGCTCAAGAAGATGCGTGAACAGAATCTGGAACATGCTGAACCGCACTAAAAACAGCAAACAGAGAAAGGAAGAAGAATAGAAAACAGAGAATAGAATGACAGCAGAAACAAAAATTACAAACAGAATTAGAAACATAAAACAGACAAGAACAAAATTGAAATCAAGAATAGAAATGAAGACAAAATTGAAAACATAAATCAATAACAGAAACATAATCAGAAAGAGAACTCCCCTGAAACTCAAGGTGGGTAGACAACATCATGCAAAACCACTTCCTCCACCAAACTCTCCTGAGCTTCATGAAATAGCTTAAGTCTATGGTCATTCACAGTGAAGGTCCTTCCCGTGGTCACCTCTTGGATTTCAACTGTACAATAAGGAAAAGTGTTAGTGACAACAAAGGGACCCTCCCATCGGGATCTCAGTTTACCTGGCCATAACTTAAGGCCAAAGTTGTAGAGGAGTACTTTCTCCCCCACTTGGAATTCCTTCCTAAAGATCAACTTATCATGAAAGGCCTTGGTCTGCTCTTTATACAGTTGGGAGTTCTCATAGTCCTCTAATCGGAGTTCCTCTAACTCTTGAAGTTGCAACTTTCTCTCGACTCCGGGTAGACCTATGTCCAGGTTACAAGCCCTAACTGCCCAATAAGCCCAATGCTCCAACTCCACTGGTAAGTGACATGTATTGCCAAAGACAAACCTATAAGGCGACATGCCTATAGGTGTCTTATAGGCAGTTCGATAGGCTCATAAAGCATCATCTAGCCTCTTGCTCCAATCCTTTCTATCTGGCCTCACGATTTTCTCCAAAATCCTCTTGATATCTCAATTAGAGACCTCGGCTTGGCCATTTGTCTGAGAGTGGTAAGGGGTGAAGTCTTATGGAAAACTTCATACTTGCTCAACAAGGTCTTCATGTGCCGGTTGCAGAAATGGGATCCTTGATCACTAATGATGGCTCGAGGTATGCCAAACCTGCAAAAAATATGTGATCTAACAAACTCTACAACCACATGAGAATCATCAGTCTTGGTGAAATGGCCTCCACCCACTTGGAAAAATAGTCCACAGCCAATAAAATATAAACAAAGCCAAAGAAAACAGGAAATGGACCCATAAAATCAACGCCCAAAACATCAAAAAGCTCATAGAACAACAAAAGTTGTTGGGGTATCTCATTCCTACGAGTTATATCCCTACTTTTTGACATTGCTCACAAGATTTACAAAAAACATAGGCATCATGAAATAAAGTGGACCAATATAAACCAGAATCTAACACTTTCCTAGCTGTTCTTTGAGGACCAAAATGGCCTCCACAAGCATAGGAATGATAGAAAGTAAGTACATAATGGAACTCATGGTTGGGCACACATCTCCTAATTATCTGATCACTACAGAATCTCCACAAATAAGGATCATGTCTTGGCTGGTGAGACTGGTAATACTGGGATTGAGAATACTGAGGCTTGTTAGGGGAAACATTGGTTGCAACTGTTGTTTGGTTAGGACAGGCAGAGGCATCCTTTTGAAGGCTAGGACAAGCATCAGTAGAATGAGAGGTACAAGCACAAATGCCACAAACTTGGATTGGTTGCACTAGTGGCATGGCTGGTAGTAGGTGTTGCCCCATGGCTAATTGTCTCACCAATGAGGTTAACTCATCAAATCTATGCTCCATCCTTTGTTGGTCAATAGTAGGGTATGCATTAAGCTCATTGACTCCTCTAGTGGTAGGAGGCATCCTAGTGCTAAACTGTTGGGAATTGGAAGCCATGTTAGAAATCAAATCCCTAGTTGTAGCAGGGGTTTTATCCACTAAAGCTCCTCCATTGGCTGCATTTATTGGACTTCTATCCATAGGCATTAGGCCCTCATAAACATATTGAATGAGCAGTTGATCACTAATTTGGTGATGAGGGTAACTCGCACATAATTTCTTAAACCTCTCCTAATACTCATGGAGTGTCTCTCCTAATGATTATCTAATCCCACAAATATTCTTCCAGATAGCTGTAGTTCTGGAAGCAGGGAAGAATTTCTCCAAGAAGAATCTTTTCATGTCATTCCAGATAGTTGTAGTACATCTAATCCTTGGCCACATCTGCTAGTGAGAATGGAAATGCCCTGAGCTTGATGTGCTCCTCTGGAATGCCTTGTGGTTTCATGGTTGAGCATACCACATAGAACTTTTTCAAGTGCCTATGAGGATCCTCACATGCAAGACCATGAAATCCAGGCAATAAGTGTATTAATTCAGACTTGAGTTCAAAAGAAGAATCTAACTCAGGGTATTGAATGCCTAAGGGTTGGTATGTCACATCTGGGGCAACAAGTTCCTTAAGGGTTCCAGCTCTAGCATGCATATTATGTCCAGCCCTATTGGCAGCATCATTAACAATAGGATCTATGTTATGGTTAGCCATGTTATCAACAGAATTATCAACAACAAGATTAGCAACAATAGGGGTAAGAACAGGATCAATCACTACTCTTCTCCTACATTGTTGAAACCAGCTATGAAATGTTTTATCAATCTCACAATCAATATCACATAAATTATTGCAAGAAGATCGAGTCATGCACCATGCACACAAAGTGGCCTAATGCCAAAACACACTAAAACAGGACTACCACACAAGAGGGGGCAGAATTGAAGTAAAAATAGAAACACACCAAAAACGGTAAACAAAGGAAAAAACACACCAAAATAACACTAGTTAAGGTATCTAAACATTTTTAAAATTTTTGAAACCACCATAGAATGAAAGCTAGATGAAAATGGAACTCAAAAATCAAATAAAAAAATCTTTAAAAAATGAAAAAAAGTGGTAAAAAAATAGTGAAATTTGGTTTAAAAATGAAGACCTCATGGTATTTGCCATGACTATTGATCAGTGGGTCATTTTCCTTTAATAGACCAAGTTTCAAGTCAATTGGAGCACAGAAATTTGGGTTGAACAGTGCACCCAAGAATCACCAATTCAAGCCAAAATGAAGGGAAAACAAGGGGAAATGGAACCAAATCACAAGAATTCAAAAAGGGAACTTGAAATTATTAACCAACATTGGCATTCCCCGACAATGGCGCTAAAATTTGATTGGACTTATCTCTAATCCAATTAAATTAAACTGAATCCCCTAATTAGAATGCAATAAAGGGCATAATTCAGGTTTGTCTCAAAAGGAATGCAATATGTAATCAACAATTTCAAGTTGCAATCCAGGTTTGATAACAAGGAATTTTGTAAATCAGAATTGTATTTCCAAATTGTAAAATGCAGAATTAAACAAGGATTAATTATGTTGATTAAAAATGTAACCTAGTTAGACATCCATCAAAAACTGATTTGATTCATCTTAGATTAACATAAGTTATCAAACCTTAATGCAACAACACTACTAATTGAGTTTAATCACAATTGAAATCTCTAATTATGACTAATTTTCTCCTACTGAGTTATCACTCAGGATTCAATTAATCACATGCAATTACTAATCTTGTAATTACAAAGACTAAGCAATTAATGATTAATCTAAAAACTGAACATTCAATTAGCATGGAATAGATTCTCTGAATTCTTACCACAAATTAAAGATTGATCAATCAACATTTTGTTTCTTACTTCAACATCCATATAAATCACAAAGATCTCCATGAACACATAAAAAGATTAAAGGAAGGCAAAAAACCAAAGAAAAAGAATTGCATTAAGTTTAATTCAATTAAGTACATAATCTTAAAAACAAAACTGAATTTAATCAGGAGTCTAACTTGGTTACAAGAGTTCTACTCCTCCATGGTCATGAAATCCATGCTTCAATGGAGGAGGAAGGTCATAGTTCAAAGAGTTCCAGAAAATATAAGAGAGAAAGCAAAAGCTGCCTAAAAACTGTCTAGCTAGAATTATGAAAAGGCTGCCTCCTTTAACCTAATTATAACATCAGAAATTAGTGCACACCCAAATTACCCTTAACCTAGGTTTAAACCTCTGGACCTCAGCTTCAAATGGGCTTTGGTTTGGGCCTTATTGGGCTTGAATTGAGGGAATTAAGCCCAATTAACTCCTAAGAGGTCTCTGGACTAACCAGCCGGTTTCGACAAATAATAAGACTATCAAAAGGACATAATTCGGAGAACTGGCTTTCACAACAATTGAATCCCTACGTCTCCTCTTTCCAATGGAACTGGTTTCAAGTCCATAAGACACCTACAGCCTAAGTTATGGTCCAAACTATGCATGCAGGTTAGATTCTAGCGGCAACATCTCTGCTCTGACTTTCAGGTCAAATTTGACCCATTGAAGATCCGAAATAGCCTTGGAGGTTTAAATGAAAGTTGTAGATAATCCTCTTAGCTTTCCTACAAGGTAAGATTCACAATTTTTAGAAATACAGAAAAAGCATAAAAACCCTAATAATGCTGAATAAAATAATTAAGCCCAATATGAACCCAAACTTATGAAATAAGGCCAAACCCACTCAATTAAGCACCATAAGAGATTTAAGACACTAAATATGAGGGTTAATTACTGTATAAAAAGTGTGGTTATCAGTTACCAATCATGGATATTTTTTTTCTAAATCAAGCATAGAAAATCTCATGATCAGGGCAATGTACTTAAAATATCAGGGAATCACAAGGTAAGTAAATATTACACAAGGAGAAAGCACACACACAAACTTAGCATGCATCATTTTCCAAGAGCTATGAACAATTAAAATCAATTTTATCATTGGCCTTGGGTTTTCAACTTTTAATTATCATTCAATACATAATACTATAAAATGAAAAAAAAAAAAATCTTACTTACTAGTTGATGATATGCATGCTGATTTGGTAGCCAAATTCCCTGATATAGTCGGCCTTTTAGATACTTTAGAGTGTTTTGCATGCACTGATTGTAATGGAAGTTGTGCTGCATGTTCTAAAATTTTTGAATATATGAGATATGATGAGATTGTTTTAGAGCATAGTGCAAAGCTTACNACACACAAACTTAGCATGCATCATTTTCCAAGAGCTATGAACAATTAAAATCAATTTTATCATTGGCCTTGGGTTTTCAACTTTTAATTATCATTCAATACATAATACTATAAAATGAAAAAAAAAAATCTTAAACTAAGCAACCTAAAGAAGAAAATAAAACCTAAAATAGAAAAACAAATGCTCATGCACCCCCAAACTTAAAATTTGCAGTGTCCTTAATGGCAAAATACACTATAATAAAAAGGACAATGGACTCCCCTGAAGATGAGCGAGATCAATGCTTGTGGTTGTCAATGGGGGGTGCCGTATCTGATGTGAATCCCTATGGGGTAAACCAAGATGGAGATTCCAAATTCTCGATGAACCGTCTAAATCGAGTTTGGAACGAAAATGAGGACCTCAATCCATTACTTAGCAAAGCGGGAACCGAAGGTATCTGGGGAAGGGTATGAACGCCATGCTCGAGAAAGATAGAAGGCGAGCAATAAGTTCTAGGTTGATTGCTACAAGAACCATCGGTTTTTGATAAGATCTAAAAGTTCTTTGAAAGAACAATGAATGATAAGTCTCTCTTTATTCAAATTTTGAATATCTCAAAGTTGTTGTTACCACAAGAAGGTCAGCTCCCTTATAAAAAAAAAAAAAAAAACAAACTGAATTCTAAATCTAATTAGGCTAAAGGCCTTAAACAAAACATAAATAAGCCCAAACTAATAGCTAAATGTCCTAAAATGGATAACATTAATAACCCAAGTGAAATTGCTCATAAATTAGGCCCAAAATGGCTAAAAGTTGGTCCAGGCCTGGAGCCATTAACCAAAACGATCGTTTTGGGTCAAAACTCATTATGTTGAAAAACGCATAGGTGCTACTATGCCCAACATGATACCTCCCCTCACTGCTGAGTTTTAATTAGGGTGCTAAGGCGCCCGACATTCTACCTTGTCTTCAATAAGCTTATTTTCACTCCAAATGAAGCTCACAAGCCTTTGGTCTTCATCCACCCTTTCTCCTTGAGTCTTGATCTTTCCAATCAAGCTATTCAAAGCTTCTTGCAAACTTCTTGGGAAGAAGTTTGTTAGTGCTACCAAGTCTCTAATGCCTTCACTAAGGCATACACCTCCCTGTTGTATGTATGGTCATTTAGGGCAATTCCACTTGGCTTCTTGATAAAGCAGGCAAGAGGTTGTCTTTCTTGCTTCAATCCGGCTTCAATGAAGTCAACTTGATGTTGGAAAATATCTCCAAAATCCTGTAAAATAGAGATAACAACACTAGGAAAAATAAGATCAAGTTTGTTAGTGGTAAGAGAAATAAGTTCACTAGCTCCACTTAACTCCTTAATGAAGCATGCTAGAGGTCATCCTTTTTGCTTCAACTCGGCTCCAAGGAAATCAATTTGATGTTGGGAAGCATTTCTAAAGTCCTAAAAAAGAGGTATAACAACACTAGGCAAAGAAAAATCAAGTTTGTTAGTGCTAAGAGAAATATGCTCACTCTCTTTTGCATACTCACTCACTAGTTATTTCTTTTCTCTTTCAATGCTTTCTTCTTTTTTTCCTTTCTCACTCTTTTGCTCTACACTTAGGCTCTCGTCCTCTTTTGCATTCCTTTTCTCTTCACTTGGGCTCTTAGCCTCGTTTGCACTCATGTTCACTTCACTTGGGCTCTCGGCCTCTTTTGCACCCTCTTCCTTCAAGCTCTCAACCATTTTGTCTGTTGAGTTCTCATCCTTTTTTCTTGTTTCACTACTCTTTTGAAGTCGCTCTTGATCATCAAGCACTTGCTTAAGAGTAATAGGTACAAGAGTAATAGGCCGTTTGTTCAAGGTGAAAGAGAATCTATTTGTGGACTTGTCATGGGTCACACACCTATCATATTGCCATGACCTACCCAAAAGAATATGTCCCGCATGCATGGGAACTACATCACATAGGACTTCATCCTTGTATCTCCTAATAGCAAATGACACCAACACTTGTCTAGTCACCCAAATCTCTTCACATTCATTTAACCATTGATATTTATGGGGTCTAGGATGCTTTAAAGTAGGTAAATGCAACTTATCAACTAAGGTAGTGCTAACAACAGTGATAGGACTACCACCATCAATGATCATACTACATACCTTCTCATTGACAAGAACTCTAGTGTGAAAGTCTTGATAAGATGAGATTTTCATTTGTATGCCACTTAGGTCATGATTCACATGGGCATGTCTTGCCATCCTTCCTCCTCCATCATGTCTAGCAAACCGATCTTGGACTCCAGTGTTACTTTGGTCTCTATCTACCTCATCCTCCACCATAACTCTCCTATTTCTTCTTCTTTCTCCAAGGGCTATAGGTGGCTGTCTCCTTTTCTCATACTTTCCCACGCTATCGTGCCTCTCATCAAGGCTCAAGTTGATGTGCTCAAAGTGCTACTGCATAGTACGAAGTGTAAAAGCTTGACTTCTGGCCTCACTCTCTTTATCCATAGTGTCTTAAACCTGCAAAAAGGGTTAACAAGAAACATCACTAATTCCTCACGTGTTTGCACTCAAGAATGTTGCTCACATTTGTGTAGTTGGCTTTTACCCTCTAATACACTCACGCACTCTTGCCTTTTTCCACTCTTACTTTCCTTCCTTAGTTCTTTGTGGAACTAATGAGCAAATCAAGAGCTTAGGTCAATGTAACAAACATCCACAACAAATCACTCACACATAGAAAGAACAAGCATGGCACAAGCATAAAGGAATTTCAAGAAATGGGCTTAGCAGAACAAGCAAAATGAAGAATCAAGGAATCAAAATTTAGCAATTAGGAACAAGAACAATGGCAATCAACACCGAATAAGATTACAAACAAGAAAGCAATTTGGTTCGCAAAGAAATTTGGAAATTCAACAATCAATAAGGCACGAAACAGAAAATTGGACAAGGGCTACGGTGTTGGACTAGGGCACTGAGGTGCTGGACTAGGGCGCTAAGGCTCCTACCTTTCAAGCATTGCTGCGTCCAACCTTAGGTACTGTAGCGCCCTTATTCCCAAATTCTGGGTTTGTTTCAAGCATTCTCAACACAATTTCAAGCAAAAAATTGAAGAAATCTAAATTAAGACCATGCAATGAGCAAAAAACAACTTTAAGAAGCAGTTAATCTCACTCTTTTGAGCCAATCCAACAACTTTTTTTTTTGCACAAATTTTTTTGAAAATTTGCTCAAGAACACTTTGAATGTTCTTCAATCTTGCCCAAGATTTTTTTTTTCTTTTTTATACTATTGATTCAATCATTCTTCATTCAAGCTCAAATCATTAGCTAGATGGACAACAACTCAGAATTGCTTAAAGCAAAAGGAATCCACAAGATAATCCAAGAGAAATGAAATGGAAATATGCCAAACAATGTTGTAATGGCAGTTGCCAGAGACTCAATGGAAATTTCAAAAAAAGTTGCCCATAAATTTTTCTAAGCAAAAATAAAAAGGAATCAAGATGAACAATAAAGAACAACAAACTAGAACATCAAAGAAACATAGAAAATGAAAATTTCTCAGAAATAAAAAATAAAAATAAAATTAAAAATTGAACCTCAATTAGAATCACATGCTCTGATACCAAATGATGTGAATCCCTATGGGGTAGCCCAAGATGGAGATTCCAAATGCCCAATGAACCGTCTAAATTGAGTTTGGAACGAAAATGAGGACCTTGACCCATCGCTTAGAAAAGCAGGAACCGAAGGTATCCAGGGAAGGGTATGAACGCTACACTCAAGAAAGATAGAAGACGAGTAATAAGTTCTAGATTGATCGCCACAAGAACCATCGGTTCTTGATAAGATTTAAAAGTTCTTTCAAAGAACAATGAAGGATAACTCTCTCT
>QAOA01007934.1:0-294062 GCA_003255065.1 Cercis canadensis | reverse complement strand
CTTTCCAATGGTACCAGTTTTAGGTCAATATGATATTTACAACTCACGTTATGACCCAAATACTGCATGTAGGTCAGGATCCTGCGACAGCATGTCTTCTCTGGCTTCCAGGCTGCATATGACCTGCTGAGCGTCCGAATTAGCTTTGGAGACCTGAAAGAAAGTTGTAGAAAATTCTCTCAGCTTTCCAACAAGGTATGACTCGGAATTTTTGGACATTCAGAACTCAAGATATGCCTGAAACACAGAGACAGCATATAATGCCCAGTATTGCTGGAAATTGCAATTAAGCATAAATGGATCCTAAGTCATGAAATGAGGTCTAAGTCTATGCAATTCAGCCCAAAAGAGGTTTAAAAGACTAAGTATGAGGAATAACTATTGTATAAAAAGTGTGTTCATCAAGGGTCTCGGTCCAGATATAGTGACTCACCAGAAAACAGTCCCATCTAAGTATGAGGAATAACTATTGTATAAAAAGTGTGTTCATCACTCATGAATTTCTTCCTTGCACTTTTAACCAACAAGCATAGTAATTTCAATAAAATTGAATAGACTAAAAATGATAGAGCCTCACAAGATACACTTTCAATCCCTCAAGTGTTTAAGGGTAAGTGTTTCACTCAAAAATATCTCATGACAAATTGCACTATCATAAGCTTGCTTATTTTCTAATCTTCACTACTTCAAACACATGCATGCACAAATCAGAAAGACTTTATTTAAGGATGTGATGGGGCCAATGAGAGGGAAATAATGTAATAGGAAGTATGGATATGACAAGTTAAAACCAAAGAGAGAATGAGAACATTGAGAATAATGAGTTAAAACCAACACTAAGCACAAAAAATTTTACCCAAAAGCTCTGTGCAATTTTCTTTACACACTTCTTCCTCTTTGTAAGGAAAACCACTACTTTTATTCTATTTTTCTTTGTATTTTCTTTTCTGATTTTTTTTTAACAGAATCTTCTTTTTTTTTTTTTTTNCTTTTCTTTTGCTACTATTTATTTTCTTTTCACATTTCTTTCAATTTGCCCAAATCCCCCCCCCCCCCCCCCCACACTTAGAACTTTATCCGTCCCGGACAAATAAAAACTCATCAAAAATTAAATCAATGCTTTCATACTCCCTAAGGTAGGTAGAAACATGATTTTACACTAAAAGCTTGCAATGAGCTAAATGAAAGAATGGAAAAATTAGGCTCAAAAGGGGAAAGCAAGGGAAAAGATGTTAGGTAGGTTATTTGGCTAGCTATCATAAAAGAAAGAAAAGATGGCATTCATCACATTCATGCATGCATATGATTATGTAATCTAAAAAAGAAGCAAAGCAAGTTCTAGAGCAACAAAAATCATGAGAACAATGCACACAAGAAAGAAATAGAGAATGACAATAAGCTCAAAAACTCACTAGGTATGTACTATCAAGCTCAATCCATCATAACAAATTTCATCACCAAACTAGTTAACTAAAAGATGTAAGAAATAATTCACTCATGCTAGAAATCTCAAAATGACAATTGCTTCAAACTCACAACTTTTACAATTCTTAAAGTGCTATGGAAAATGTAAAAAGAAGGCTAGAACAACATGCAGAATGACAATAAAAATAACAAAGCAGAATTAAAAACAAAACTAGAAATAAAAAATAGCAACAAAAATAGAAACACAAAATATAACAGAAAACATAAAACAACAACAGAAAACAGAATAAACAACAGAAACAAAATTTTAAAAACAGCAACAAAAACATAATCAAAAAGAGAACTCCCCTGAAGCTGGTGTCATCTTCCTTTAATTTGCAACAAGCACAACAAGATTTCTGGGTCAAAGACCACTCTCACGAAGCATTGGGTTGTCCCTTAAGAGTCTTTTTCAAATTCTGTAGAAATAGATTCATCAGAATCACCAGAATCACCATATCTCAAGAATGCAGCAATCTCAGAGCAAGCAAAGCAAACAAAATTACTATCATAGCTACAGAATATAGAATCATCCAAAAGCAGTGACTCAGGAAATTCAGAAGGAGAGCTATCATAAACCTCATCGACTAGCTCATCAATAATATCAATGCAGTAAAGAGAATGGTCTTCCATGGGGTATTTCATGGCATCAAAGATATTAAATTGAACAATACTATCACCAAAATCCATGGAAAGAGTTTCTACATGCACATATATTTTGGTTCTGGCGGTCTTGAGGAAAGATCTCCCAAGAATGATTGAAGTCTTGCTGCTTGTTGACTCTCCCTCCATGTCTAGAATGTAGAAGTCTGCTAGGAAGATCAACTCATGAACTCGGACTAGCACATCTTCAATGAGTTCGGTAGGATAAGCATTACTTCTATTGGCTAGTTAAATCACTACTCCTGTTGACTGCAAAGGTCCGAGTCCAAGTGACTGAAACACTGACTTTAGCATGACATTGATAGAAGCTCCAAGGTCCAGCATAGCATTCTCAAATTTACATTTTCCAATGACATAGGGTATAGTAAAAGTCCCAGGATCTTGGCACTTTTGAGGCATAGGTTGAATGAGGGCAGAAACATTCTGGCTCATACTGGCTCGTTCTTTGCCCTTTAGCCTCCTCTTATGAGTATTCAACTCCTTCAAAAACTTTGCATATTTCGGAATCTTCTTGATTGCCTCTAGCAATGGAATGTTGATTTCAACTCTCCTAAATGTCTCTAGAAACTCCAATTCTTTCTCTGCCTCATCCAATTTTTTGGATTGAAGGGCTCTATGTGGGAAGGGCAGAGGCACAGAATGAGGGATCTTCTACTACTGTGGTATCTTTGGAGTAGGACTACTTTGGATGGTACTGGTAATAGGGTCAGAAACAGGTTTACTGAGCTTGCTCTGGATTATAGGTACAGGAACCAAAACTGACTTGCCACTTCTAAGAGTGATTGCACTCACATTCTTCCCATTTGGATTTGGAATGGTTTGTGAGGGAAGTTGGCTAGAATCTCAAGCTTTCAATTGACTAATTGATGATACTAATTGGCCAATCTCTGTCTCCAAATTCTGTATGATAGCTCTAGTGCTCTGTTAGAATTGAAGATTGTTGGCTGCCAGCTGCTTCATGAGCTCTTCTAGGTTATGTGCATTTTGGCTATAAGTGGTGGCTTGCTCCTTGGCAAGTTGGAAAGGTTGTGATACTTAGGGGTGTAAGCCAAAATCGAAAAACTGATCGAAACTGAACCAAACCGGAGGAAACCAAACTAAACCAAGAGGGTTGGTTCGGTTTTCGGTTTCTGTAGCTGAAAAATCGAATAGGTCGGTTCGATTCTCGATTTTTATGAATAAAAACCGAAGTTAAACTGAACCGAACCTAAATGCACAAATACGACGTCGTTTTACAATTTTACTTAGCCCTCTTCTTCTCTCCCAAAATCAAAAATCCCTAACTCTCCTTATCCATCGTTGATCTCCATCGCTATTCTTCTTCTCGATGGTCTCCCTCTCTCTGGTCTAACTCTCGTTGGTCTCCATCATAACTGTCAGACTGCTTCAGCAAGGTCGGTGAGGTTCGTCAATGGCTCATGTTGCTCCTGTTAGTTTTCCGCCGCTGACGGTGGATTTCTTGCTTCTAGCCAGCACCGCAGCAGTGAATCGTTGATTTGGGAACGATTTACCGAGCTTACACTCAGAGAACAAGAGGTTCTGTACTGTGCCCATGGTGATTCGATTCCTGTACTGTGCGACCATGGTGATTCGAGCTTGCACTCAGCTGAGGGTATTTGTTTTCGTTAACGAACACCGTGCAACCATGGTGATTGAGCATAGATTAGAGAAGGGACTCATGGTCATAGGTGAGTCCGAAAATGAGGAAATTGGGATTTGGGCATAGTGGTTGCGATGAAGGAGAGCTCAGCGGAAGACATGGCTTTCTAAGAAAAGGCACCACGTATCCAGGAAGATAAGGCAATTGAAAGAGGTATTCTTCCATTACAATTATTATTAGCCCCACAATTTTTTTAAATAATAATAAAATATTATTATTATTATGCTCACTAATTTGTTTGGAGCTTGGGAATTATAACTATTTATTCAAGTATATTTCTTCAATCTCATTACAAAACTAGTTGCAGTTTGTTGCTCCTTTGAAACTAAGACTTCAATGTAGCCTGCTTGAACTAACCATTTATTCAAGTATATTTCTTCATACCTCTCTCTGTTTATGCCATAAAGTTGTTCTTTTGGGATCTTTTTGTAGCCCAGTAGATAGTGATTTTAAGGGGAATGTCCTTGACAAATGTTCAGAGGGAATGGAAGGCATTGTCACATTGATGTTTTCTGTGAGGATTTTAAGGGAGCTTTTGCGTGATTTTTAGGGAGGTTAGCTTCTGGCTTTCTTATTGTTCAAAACTAGAAAAATGTATTGTTGAACTTTTCTAGCAAAACCGACAAAACCGATGAAACCGACCGAACTGGACTAGTTCAGTTTGGTTTGGTTTTACTTTCAAAATTTTAGAAAATCGGACCGAGCCAGACCGATTACACCCCTAGTGATGCTCTATTCTAAAATCCTGGTGGCCTATTTTGGTATGATTGGTAAGGCTAAGAACTATGTTGTTGTTGTGGCTGCATGTTGTCATATATCAGGTTAGGATGGTCTTTCCAACCAGGGTTGTATATGGTAGAAAAAAGATCATGTCTTGACTGGTGAGGCTGGTAATACTGGGATTATGAATATTGAGGCTTGTTGGGGAAAACATTGGCTGCAACTGCTGTTTGTTTAGGATAGGCAGAGGCATCCGTTTGAAGAGTAGGACAAGCTTCAGTAGGGTGGGAGGTACAAGCACATATGCCACAAACTTTGAGTGGTTGCACTGGTTGCATGGCAGGTTGTTGATGTTGCCCCATGGCTAACTGCCTCACCGAGGATGTCAACTTATCAAGTCTATGCTCCACTCTCTGTTGGTCAGCAGTTGATACAATAACCTCATTGAGTTCTCTAGTGGTATGAACCATCCGAGCACCAAACTGTTAGGAATTGTCGACCATTTCAGAAATTAAATTCCTGGCAGCCTCTGGGGTTTTGTCCACCAATGCTCCTCCACTGGTTGCATCTATTGAGCTTCTATCCATAGGCATTAGGCCCTCATAAACATATTGAATGAGCAGTTGATCACTAATTTGGTGATGAGGAAAACTATCACATAATTTCTCAAACCTCTCCCAATACTCATGGAGTGTCTCTCCTGATGATTGTCTAATCCCATAAATATCCTTCCAGATAGCTGCAGTTCTGGAAGCAAGGAAGAATTTCTCAAAGAAGAGTCTTTTCATGTCATTCCAAGAAGTGATAGAACCGGAGGGCAGGTAGTACATCCAATCCTTAGCCACATCTATTAGTGAGAATGGAAATGCCCTGAGCTTGATGTCCTCTTCCAGAATGCCTTGTGGTTTCATTGTTGAGCATACCACATAGAATTCTTTCAAGTGTCTATCCAGATCCTCACCTGCAAGGCCATGAAATCTAGGTAACAAGTGTATTAATATGGACTTAAGTTCAAAGGCAGCATCTAACTTAGGGTATTGAATGCCTAAGGGTTGGTATGCCACATCTTGGGCAACAAGTTCCTTAAAGGTTCTAACTCTAGCATGCATGTTATTGTTTCTAGCCCTATTAGCAACATCATTAAAAATAGGATCCACATTATCATCTATGTTAAGGTCAACCATGTTGTCAACAGAATTATGAACAACAGGATTAACAACAACATGATTAAGAATAAGATCAACAACTACTCTTCTCCTAGCTTGTCTATACCGGCTATGAAATGTTTTATCAATCTCATAATCAATATCACATAAATCACTGCAAGAAGACCGAGTCATACACCATGCACACAAGGTTGGCAGAAAGCCAAAATACACTAAAACAGGAACACAACACAGAAACACAGAAATAGAGACAGAAAATGGCTAAAACAGAAAGTAATCGACAGAAGGTAATTGACAAAAAGTAATCAGCAGAAAGTAAATGACAGAAAGTAATCAGTATAAAGTAAACGACATAAAGTAATCAACAGAAAGTAAATGACAGAAAATATCGACAGAAAGTAATTGACAGAAATTAATTAACAAAAAGTAATTGACAAAAAGTAAATGACATAAATTAATCGACAAAAAGTAAATGACAGAAAGTAATTGACAAAAATAATCGAAAAAAATTAAATGATAGAAAGTAATCGACAGAAATTAAACGACAAAAGTTAAATGAAATAAAGTAAATGATAAAAAGTAAATATCATAAAGTAAATGACAGAAAGTAATCCAAATTTAACAAAGCAATCAATTCAAGGAATCAACTAATTCAAGCCAAAATGAAGGAAAAACAAGAGGGAAATGGAACCAAATCACCAAAATTCATACAGGGGACTTGAAATCATCAACTAACATTGACATTCCCCAGCAACGGTGCCAAAATTTGATCAGAATTATCGCTAATCCAATTAAATTAAATCGAATCCCCTAAATATAATGTAATAGAGGGCATGATCCAGGAAGTCTCTCACAAGGAATGCAATGTGTAATTAATAATTTCAAGTTTAAGAACAAGAAATTTTTGAAACAAGATTATAATAGTAAATTGAAGAATTAAACAAAGATTAATGCAGTTGATTAAAGCGTAACCTAGCTAGACATTCATTAAAAACCGGTTTGATTCATCCTAGATTAACATGAGTGATTAAGTCCTAATGCAACACTACTAATTGAGTTTAATCACAACTGAAATCTTTAATTATGATCAATTATTCCTACTGAGTTATCACTCAGGATTCAATTAACTACATACAATCACTAATCTTGTAATCACAAAGACTAAGCAATTAGTGATTAATCTAAAAACTGAACATCAATTACCATAGCATAGCTTATCTGAATTCTAATCACAGATTAAAGATTGATCAATCTAAATTCTATTTCTTACTTCAATATCCATATAAATCACAAAGATCTCTATGAATTCATACAAAGATTAAAGCAAGGCAGAAATTCAAAGAAGAAGAAATTGCATTAAGTTTAATCCAATTAAGAACATAATCTCAAAATCAAAACCGAATTTAATTAGGAGTCTAACTTGGTTACAAGGATTCTACTCCTCCATGGTTATGAAATCCAAGCTCCAATAGAGAAGTGCAGTCATAAATCAAAGAGCTCCAGAATTTTCAAAAGAGAAAACAAAAGCTGCCTAAAAACTGTCTACCTAGAATTCTGAAAACGCTGCCTCCTTTAACCAAATTATAACATCAGAAATTTAGTGCACACCTAAAATACCCTTAACCTAGGTTTAATCCTCTAGACCTCAGCTTCAAATGGGCTTGGTTTGGGCCTAATTGGGCCTGAATTGAGGGAGTTAAGCCCAATTAACTTTTAAGAGGTCTCTGGACTAATCAGCCAGATTCGACAGGCAATAAAACCATTAAAACAACATAATTTGGGGAACCGGTCTTCACAACAATTGAATATCTGTGTCTTAACTTTCCAGTGAAACCAGTGTCAAGTCAATATAACATCTACAGCCCAAGTTATGGTCCAAACTCTGCATGCGGGTCAAGATCTAGCGGCAACATCTCTTCTCTGACTTTTAGGTCAAATTTGACTCACTAAACATACGAAATGGCCTTGGAGGTCTGAATGAAAGTTGTAGATAATCCTCTTAGCTTTCTTACAAAACAAGATTCAAAATTTTTAGACATACAGAACTAAAGATATACTTGAAATACAGAAATAGTATCAAAACCCTAATAATGCTAAATGAAACAATTAAGCCCAATATGAACCCAAACTTATGAAATAAGGTGAAGTCCACTCAATTAAGTACTAAAAGAGATTTAGGACACTAAATATGAGGGTTAATTATTGTATAGAAAATGCGATTATCAATAAACAGCTGCTACCATCAACTCAGCATAAAAGGACTTCAAAGCATTCATAAAATAGTAAATCATTTCAGAATCCAACAATGGAGGTTGAACTTGAGCTACTAAATTCCTCCGCTTTTAAGCATAATCTTTAAAGCTTTCAATTTTTTCCTTACGCATAGACCCCAATTGAGCTCTGGTAGGAGCTATGTTATCATTAAAACTATATTGCTTCAAGAAAGCATCAACCATATCTCTCCATGTGTGAATCTTGAAGTGATCTAGATGCCAATACTAATCTGAAGCAGGACTAGTCAAACTTTCAGGGAAGAAGTGTATAAAGAATTTATCATCTCTTGACTAAATTGACATCTTAGTACAATAGGATTTCAAGTGAAACTGATGATTGGTTGTTCCATCGTAGCAAATAAACTCAGACATTTTGAAATCTTTTGGGAGAATAATTTCATGTGTCAAGGAAAGTTCATCAATGTCAATTAGGCCATATGCCTATAATCCTTGCAACGTCTTAATCTGCTCTTCCAATAGTGCTTGTTTATGCTAGTTTCACACTAGTGAAATCAAAATACTCAACTAGAAGGGGATCTTCAAATAAACAAATTTGACTTTAATAGAAATTATAAGAACTATATAAGATACTGAGAGCAATGTTTTAAAATTCGGACTGGTGAGTGAACGGGTGTGGCAAAAAATGATTGGTCAGACCAAACGGTCGAATCAATCACACTAAAAACATGTCTTTAAAAATTGGAAATAATCATTATGACCTATCAGATTTTAATGTTCAACACCATCAATGAATGCAGATGATAGCATCAACTGTGAGAATACAAACTAAAACTTGACTAAAAAACACTATTTACACATATCTTCTCTAGCATTCGACTTTAGCAACCCAATCAGTAACTGAGGTGGTAGAAAAGGGAAAAAAAAATTTACATTTATGGTTTTCCTAAAATTTTGGGATCTTCTTGGTCCTCAAATAAGTATGCTCCCACCGGCATTACATAAAGAGTCACTCCACAAGACCATACATCTGTCAATTGAAACAGACACAAAACAGAAAAAGAACTAAAAAAAATTAACAACTTTCACATATAATACATAAAAATCTCATCAAGCTAGAATAAATCCTTCTAGGGATAAATTATATGTTAACATATTTATTTATAGTTTATAAAGTAGTAAGCAGACAACTAGTAAAATATTTACTAGTTAACTAAGCTCCAAATGACTAGATCTTATTTAAAACTAGACCCCAACTATCCACAAATTAATAGGAACAGTTACAATTAGGTGATGTTAGAAGAATGATTCATAAAAAGCAAAGTTACAATTGCTATATGAAACTTCAAGTTATAGCACAGAAAATAGCATAATAAGGGGAATTACAGAGCAAAACTAATGCCTTGGGAAAATTTTATCATAAATAAAAATGATAAGAAAATAGTCAAGAGCTATATTAAGAAAAGTAAATATTGAAAATCTAGTTCTTAAGCTGGTCAAGGAATGTACTTTTAAACTTCTATGCACTCCAATAGTGAATTTTTAGGATCCTAGTAAAATGCATTACCTTAAGATGGGTTACTCTTGATGCTTTCCAGCATAGTAAGCTTCTCGACCTAGGCTCTAGTCTCCTAAGAAGTCAAATAATTTTAAAAGTTAATATTTAGTTCTAACATACACATTACATGCTAAAACAGAAAAACATTCATAGTTGAATATTCAAAAATAATCACACCAACATCTCATATTTAATATCTTACACTCCTATAATAAAGAACTTACCAAGGCTGAGACAAAGATATATGTTAATTAGATTTATCCCTTTTGATGAGATAATCTAGCAAGAAGCTCGTGAAATGGAAATAATACAGGTATCAGACATCACAATTGAAAGCAAACAGAAACAGAACCCATATTCTTCATTTGGAAATTTCAACAAGCAGAAAGCAGAATGCATACAGTAGAAAGTAAACACAAGGGAATCAAAACATTTGTTGGTTAAACAGAGATTAAAATTGAAAATAACTGAGAATCTCACCAGCACTGGAAGGGGAAGAACGTATGTGTGTCCGCCGGGCTAACTTGCTGAGAGAATGGAGGGAGATTAAGGCTCAGTTGCTAAGAGAATGGAGAATGGAGAAGAAGGAATGGGGGAAAACTGAAAATTGGGAATGAAGATGCAAACGACGCTGTTTATTTTTAAAAAATAAAATAAAATAAAATCTTTAAACTGGCCGGTTATTGCAAACCGGTACCGGTTCAACAGTCTTACTGGTTTGACCGCCCAAACAATTTACCCTTAAAACAGAACTAGTATCCCAATCGAGCACTGGTCAGATCATCCGGTTCGATCCAATTTTTAAAACATTAACTGAGAGAGCCAAACAAGTATTTGATAGTGGGGATATCTGTGTATGTGTGATAATGAATTACCACTAACCCAATAATTTTTCACCAAAAGCCAAAGTAATTTATACATTTTAAGGAAGGATTTCTTAATTTTAAAAAGCCAGAACTCATCATTTCACTAAGATTGCTTCAGTTGATTAATTTAATGGAAAAAATTTATTGACAAAGGATCAAGAGTAATACATTTATACAGTGAAAGAGAACTTAAATGGTCTTTGCCAGTCTTCTATAATTATGATTTATGCAGCTATTTATTTTTTAATGGAAATTTAAAAAAAAAAAAAAGAAAAAAAAGGTGATCAATACTATCCCAGCTGTCAAACCCAGAAGCAATACTATCACCACCAAATATGGTGTTGTTGATGATAGAAAAATGTTGAATTTTACTTTTCATAGGATGTACTCGAAAAGTTTCACTCACTAAGACCTGATTGGTACGAGGAGTTCTATGCATCAGTTTTGAATTCTGCAATGGAATCTTCATGAATTATAATCAAGTTTTGATTTTTTTTGCTTTTTTGATTATTGCATTGAATTGAAATCTAAGTTATTTGCTTTTGTTTGCTAAGGTTGCATGTTACAAGTCACAAGTCTTGAGTAATTTGAGGGGAAAGACACGAAAAGTTTTGGAGATTGACATTGGTATAAGCCCTAATTTGAAATATTATGCTAGTGATTCTGATGCCCAAGTTATTGGCATTGATCCCAACCAAAAAATGGAGAAATATGCTCGGTCCTCTACAGAATCAGCTGGCTTGCCACTTTCAAATTTTGAGTTTATACATGCAGTATGTATAAGTCTCTTACCACTTTATGATTGGGGGCTATATTGTTACTGTGCCCAATGTGGAAGATATTGTCATTGTTTGTTATCATAAGATTGAAATTAATATTAGACTGGGATATCATATATATATATATATATATATATATATCTATTGAGTAGCTAAATAATCTATGTAGACAGATACTTTGTCGGTTAGATTTTATAGTTAATTAGGAAAATTGCTACTATAATACAATATGGTGAAATGGGCTTTTGTCATATAGCTGGTTCTTCTTTTAATATGAATTTTTTGCCATCTAATGCTGTTTTTAATTCAAAAATTTTGCCTTGTTGTGTTTGTTCCATTGATCTCTAAATTTTGAAGTTGTTGACTGTATTTTTAGGTTGGAGATTCCTCATACAATTCAGAAGTTGATTGGAAGCCTTATATAGGGAAGAAATTTGACAATTTAGAGGAGGCTTGGCAATTTTGGGTTGACTATGGTGAAAAAAAATTAGATTTGGTGTTAGAAAACAATTGTTCAACAAAAGCAAAAAAGATGAAAAAATTAAATCATGCATATATGTATGTTGCAAAGAAGGTGTTTGTAGAGAACATATAGGTGATAAAAGGCCCATATCTGAAACTAGAACTAATTGTCTTGCAAGAATATGACTCACTTACATTAGAAAATGTGATAAATATATAGTGTATGATTTTATTGTTGAGCATAATCATGAATTGCATCATCCACAAACCACCCACATGTTGGCATGCCAAAGAAAAGTGTCTCAAATGCAGGCTTATGAGATTGATTTAGCAAATGACTTTGGGATTAAACAAAAAGCTTCATTTGAATTAATGAGCAGACAAGTTGGTGGAAAAGTAAATCTTGGATACACCGGTTTAGATCAAAAGAATTATCTTCGTACTAAAAAACTAAGAAACATGGCATATGGGGAGGCAGACAGTCTACTACAATACTTCCAACAGGAATTAGCAGTGAATCCATCATTTTACTATGCAGTCCAATTAAATGTAGAAGAGCAAATAACAAATCTATTTTGGGCTGATGCAAAAATGATAATTAATTATGCCAACTTTGGTGATGTGGTCACACTTGACACTACATACAACACTAACAATACATGTAGACCATTGGCTTTATTTGCAGGTTTTAATCATCACAGAAGGGTGGTAATTTTTGGAGCTACATTTCTTTATGACGAGACAACAGAATCCTTTAAATGGTTGTTTGAAACATTCTTGGAGGCACACAAGACAAAGAAACCTCATACTATTTTTACTTCCAACAGGAATTAGCAGTGAATCCATCATTTTACTATGCAGTCCAATTAAATGTAGAAGAGCAAATAACAAATCTATTTTGGGCTGATGCAAAAATGATAATTAATTATGTCAACTTTGGTGATGTGGTCACACTTGACACTACATACAGCACTAACAATACATGTAGACCATTGGCTTTATTTGCAGGTTTTAATCATAACAGAAGGGTGGTAATTTTTGGAGCTACATTTCTTTATGATGAGACAACAGAGTCCTTTAAATGGTTGTTTGAAACATTCTTGGAGGCACACAAGACAAAGAAACCTCATACTATTTTTACTGATCAAGACCATGCAATGGCTAAAGCTTTAAATGTGGTGATGCCTGAAACATATAATGGATTGTGTACTTGGCATTTGATGCAAAATGGCATTAAGCATCTCGGGAATCTGATGAAAAATGATTCTAACTTTCTTAGAGATTTCAAGACATGTATGTATGAATATGTAGAGGAAATTGATTTCCAAACAGCATGGGATAAACTACTAAGTGATTTCAATCTTCAAGAAAACAAATGGCTAACTAGTCTTTGTAAAATAAAAGGAAAATGGGCAAAATGCTACATGAAAATGCTTTCTCAATAGGCATGCGAATTACACAGCTTAGTGAAAGCTTAAACTCTCATTTGAAAAGTTGCTTAACACCAAATTTGGATATAATCCAATTTTTCAAGCACTTTGAAAGGGTGGTTAATGATAAAAAGATATAATGAATTACAGTTTGAATTTGAATTTAGGCAAAAATTGTCAAGATTGAAGATGCAAAATTCACCTTTGTTACAACAAGTTGCTCAAATCTATACTCCTTTAATTTTTTATATTTTTCAAGAAGAGTATGATTTATACTCTGCAGCCTCTATAAGTAGGGGTGTAATCGGTTCAATTTTCACCCCAAACTAGGACCGGACTGGCCAGAAGAAACTCAGTTTGGTTCGGTTCGGTTTGGTTTTTTGGATTTTTGAGAGTAAAACCGAACCAAACCGAACCGATCTAGTTTAGCTCGGTTTCGTCGGTTTGGCCATAAAACCTGCTGAAGTCAGTTTTTCAAATTTTAACAAGAAGAAAGCCAGAAAACCTGCACATATAAGCAAATCAACCAAAAAAAAATGACAAATAAAGTATCATAATGCACAGAAAATCAATAAATCAATAATTAAATATCAAATGAAACAATTTATTCCAAATTTTAATGTTGATTAAACTTCTAAATTATAGCAAATAAATCAGCAAATTACATATCATCCAAGAGAACCAAGCACGGTGAGATACCAGATGCTTCTAACTTGAAGTTTTCTTATGATATGATCATCAAGCATCAACCCTGCTAGAAGTAAGAATCATAATCAATTATAACTATAGTACCAAACTGCATTATTGGCACAAAATCATGAAAAGGAACCAACAATACAAGAAAAATATGTACCCATTCATGAACTAGAAATCAGACACCTAGGATTACCATTTTTGTTTGAATGGGCAAAGGGGTAAAGTGTTGTCAAGTCGAATGCTACTAGTTAGAGGCCAGATTAGCAAATAGAAATTATCAGCTGAATATGCACAGCATTGGGACATGATTGCTAAAAACTGAGACAACATTAATCAAATAACGCAACCACAGTACAGTACGAGCATGTTGTCCAGTCGATATCATATTAGGTAGAATGCATTAATCCATCCATGTTAAATTTAGAATTTTGTCTGGCAGGAAAAAGTTACAAGTACTTAGCTAGAAACTTAGTTTTTTATATGAAAATCAACTAGGCAGATATATGATTATTTTAATAATCATCTCCATATATTCCTGCAAATTGAAAAAGTCATGCAGAATTGATGTTTCTTCTACAATGTCTTGGACTAGAAACCCAGTAGTAGAAAAAATTTAAAGCTTGTCTTTTTCAGAAGACCTAAAACCATTTTTCTCTAAGTTGACTTGTACATCCTTATCTTTCATTGTAATTGATTATTAAGAATACATTATCTGCATATTCATTCATACAGCGAATTTAAAAGGAAAAGAATACATACCTACAAATTGTTCAACACGCTCTAAGAACTTCAACACGGACAGTATGTATGACTGAAGCATCAAGAAACCCAGTCCACTTTAAATTTGGACGTAAAACATCTGATACAACCCAATGATCCATCTCAATAAAATGCACCTAAAATGTTTTATCACAAAAAATAAGAGACTTCAGGCAAAGAATGCATTAAATGTAAGGATAAAATAACAAACAAAATAATTATTTGGAAATTCATTTTGCAAGAAAGAGGCATCTCTCAACTTAATGCGTTCATCTAAGTCCATTTCACATCAAAAGGCCAATTCTACAATTTACAATAATTTCACATAAAAGAAAACCGGGGATGGATTGGAAACTAACAATAGGCATTGTCAAAAAATTAAATATCAATATATACATGAGAACATGGTATACAATTCTCCGGCTTTGAATGATTATAGTAATTGAATGGTTAGCTTTCTACATCATCCTACACAAAAAATTTGCATGCTCAACTGTGGTAAACTAACAAAAATGTAGGGCAAACACAAAAAAAGGTGGGAAGAAATGATAGCCAGCCAATGAGAAAAGGCACATTATCAACATCCTCTGCTAAATCCTACTACATCATTCAAACATTAAGTTCTAAACAATCTACCATATTTCAGACAGCTACCAAATGTCGCAGGAATCATTTGAAGGATATAAAAATCTTAACATCTATGTTTGGACTTCCAAAAGAATGAAAGCAATGAAAAGTAATGGGAAATCAATTAAAATTTAAAACAAAAGTGGCATTATTTTTTCCATCTGCATCGTCTTCTTCTTCTATTAGACCTTTCATAGTTGATATAAATAAATAATTGTTTGAACTTCAACAAGAAAGAAATGACACGTCTCTAAAAGTAATGAATTTTCTAAATGCTATTGGCCTTCAGTAATTGCAAAATACAGTATATACTTGTCTTAGAAAAAAAAATAGTCAAGCATGGGTGAACAGAGAGCATAAACAGAAACAAAGCATAAACACATAAATTAGAGTTTAAAGGGAGAAGCATAACTCACCATGTGCAGAGAGCGAGATAGCGAGTGCGAACAGAGAGACACCGGCAAAGAGAATGAAGGAGAGAAGAGATTGTTCAGTAGATCACTTAGGGATTTCAGCAAGGGATTTGAGAAGAGAATGAAGGAGAGTTAGATGATGGGTAGAAAGGGATTTGAGGGTAAGGGAGTTGAAGAAAAGTTAGGGATTTTAGAACAAAAGTCATCCCCTATATTATCAATACGACATAGTTTTGCTATACTCGGTTCAATTTGGTTTAATCTTAGTTTTTTTTCACTGAAACCGAAAACCGAATCGGTCCTCTCGGTTTTTTAGAAAATCAAACCGAAAACCATACCAACTTTCTCGGTTTGACTCGGTTTGCCCCCGGTTCGGTCTGGTTTGGTCAATTTGGCCGATTTTCCGATTTTGCCTTACACCCCTATCTATAAGGTATAGAAATGAAAGTGAATCAATTCATGAATATGTGGTTATGATGTCTAATGGAGATTTGGAATTCAAAGTCTTATTTGATTCTACTGATAACACAATTTCTTGTAGCTGTAGAAAGTTTGAGAGTTTCGGCATTCTATGTTGTCATGCATTGAAAGTGTATGATATAAAAGATATTAAATCAATTCCTGCCTGATATTTTTTGAAAAGATGGACAAAAGATGCAAGAAATAGACTTGTGCAAGATACAAAAGGAAGAATTGTTTATGAAGACCTAAACTCAGTATCACACAACGATATAGGCAGCTTTGTCCCAAATTAGTAAGGTTAGTAGCTCAAGCAGTTGATTGTGAGGAAGCATACATATTTATGGATAAAGTTGTGGTTGAGTTGAGTAAGCAAGTTGAAGATATTTGTAAAAGACATATGGGTGATTGCACGGCTAGAAAAGATGCAAGTGATTATATGACTGGAAAAAGTAATAATTTGATGAATGTCAAAGACTTGAAGAGAAAAGAAGGTATGAAAATCAGAAAGCATCCAAAAAGTTGGGTTTAGAAACAATGCAAAAGAAAAAAAAATGTGTCAAGCCATTAATGTTTCACAAAAGCAACTATTGAAGGTACCTTGGTTCTTAGCGTAATATCTAGTTTTGTGTTTAAATTTTATAAATAATAATTTGTATTCTTTCTATTTTTTGATTGGTTTTGCATAGGAAAATGCTTCTTCTGTCATAAATGACATTTCAAGCTCTCAAGAACAATTTCATTTGAATGAGGTACCTTACTTTGAACTTTTGGCTGCTTTTGTGGTTCTTTATAATACCATTTCAGATTTGTTATTGTGTGGTAAAGTAGTACTCTACTAAAGGAATGGAGGTAATTCTCATTATTGTTTATTCTTATATAGGACCCTCTTGGTAATACTTTTCATCCTTTATTCTTTCAAGGATTGAATGAAATTCCAAAGGTATATTGGTTAAGATCTAATGTTCATTTCTAAACATGCTTTTTTCTTTTAACAAACATGGAATACTCTTTTCCTTTTTAATAAATATATTTTACAGGTATTGAGCATTGAATTCAATCAAGCATCATGTCCTTTAAGTGATATATCCAATTCTAGTATCCAGCAAATATAATTCTAAGGTAATTTTTTATCTAGTAATTCTAAACTAATGTCTTACTATAAGTTTAGAAACTAATTTTAATTTTTTGTTTAATGTTGTGCGTAATAGGAAAGTGGTCTATGGACTTCTTATGCTGCAGCATACATGACACATCAAGCTTTCAAATGTTGCAGATCATGTGAATGAACCACTTCCAAACTACGACCTAGATTTTTGGTTTTTGATGTATAGTGCTTCTCTAGGTGTCTATGTACTTTCTGACATTATGTTTCCAAGTTAATGAACCACTATGTAATTTATAACAAAATGATAAAGTCTGTCTCGAACTTTGTCTCCTTCTTTGTGCTTTCTTTGTATTTTGTTGTTTACTTTATCCCATAAAAGAAAAGGAAAACATAACACAAAGTAAGTGATGAACAGTATTTTTATATATTAACTAATCCCCATTTTTAACCTCTTAATCCTATTTTGGGCTTATTTGATTGGGCTTGGGTCATATTTCATTAATTAGGTTCAAATTGGGCTTAAGTGTGTTTTTCAGCATTATTAGGGTTTTGATACTATTCTGTATTTCAGGTATATCTTTAGTTATGGATGTTTAAAAATTGTGATTCTTGCCTTGTAGGAAAGCTAAGAGGATTATCTACAACTTTCATTCAGACCTCCAAGGACAATTTAGACGTTCAGTGGATCAAAGTTAACCCAGAAGTCAGAGTAGAGTTGCTGTCGCTGGATCCTGACCCGCATGCAGTGTTTGGACCATAACTTGTGTTGTACATGTCGTATGGACTTGAACCTGGTCCCATTAGAAAGCTAAGGCGCAGGGCTTTAATTTTTATGAAGGCCAGTTCAACAAATTATGAAGTTAAGATGGTCTTATTTCCTGTCGAAAATGGCTGATTAGTCCAAAGACCTGTATGGACCTAGATGGACTTAAATGGGCTTAACTTCCTCAATTCAGACCCAATTAGGCCTAAACCGGAGCCCATTTGAAGCTGAGGTCCAGAGGTTTAAACTAGTTTAGGGGTAAATTAGGTGTGCATGAAAGTTAGGAAGTTATAAGCAGAGAAAGGAGACAGACGAGTTATCATTGCTAGGCTAGGCAGCTTTTGTTTTCTCTCTTGAAAAGTTTGGAGCTCTTTGATTTATGACTGCACTTCTCCATTGGAGCTTGGATTTCATGACCATGGAGAAGTAGAATCCTTGTAACCAAGTTAGACTCCTGATTAAATTCGGTTTTGATTTTGAGATTATGTTCTTAATTGTATTAAACTTAATGCAATTTCTTCTTCTTTGAATTTCTTCCTTGCTTTAATCTTTGTATGAATTCATGGAGATCTTTGTGATTTATATGGATATTGAAGTAAGAAATAGAATTTAGATTGATCAATCTTTAATCTGTGGTTAGAATTCAAAGAAGCTATGCTATGTTAATTGATGTTCGGTTTTTAGATTAATCACTAATTACTTAGTCTTTGTGATTACAAGATTAGTGATTGTATGTGGTTAATCAAATTCTAAGTGATAACTTAGTAGGAATAATTAGTCACAATTAGAGATTTCGGTTGTGATTAAACTCAATTAGCATTGCTACATTAAGACTTAATCACTCATGTTAATCTAGGATGAATCAAACCGGTTTTTGATGGATGTCTAGCTAGGTTACGCCTTTAATCAACTACATTAATCTTTGTTTAATTCTGTAATTTACTATTATAATCTTGTTTAAAAAATATCCTATTTTTAACTTGAAATTATTGATTACACATTGCATTCCTTGTGAGACAAACCCGGATTATGCCCTCTATTGCATTCTAATTAAGGGATTCGGTTTAATTTAATTGGTTAAGCGACAACACCAATCAATAAGCCTCAGTTTCTTGAAAAGATAATTCATTGATAAAATAAGTATATTATTGTGTAAAACATCCAGAAGAAGTCCCATAAGTTAATTCTAATCTCTAAAATCCTATTTATACTATGGGCGCGTTGGTGCGCTAGTCGCAAGGCGCAAATGCTATTCTATTCTGCCAAATCCACTTGACGCAGATGCTCTGGATAAGGGGGTGTGCGCGCGAGCACAAGCTGAAGCATCATGTAATGGTATAACTTCTTTAGAGCAAGCTATCCAGAAAGCTAAGTGGAACATAAGACATACACGTGTGATGCTACTTGCAAGCTATTCCATATACATGGGGATTTGTAAATGCAGCACTAGATACAAATGCTGTGTTAAGCTCAACACTTGAAAACCCAGCATTGGATATACTGTTTCTTGTTTCCCTAGAAAGGTGACACCCATCTGCAAGTGTCTGTTAAAGAGGATCAAGAACTCTCTGGACAAACCTAAGAAGTGTTCCATCTGCATCACCATGCAAACACACACACACACACACACACACACACAAAAACACAAAATAGAGCTATTTACTAAGATTATCTTTCCATTTCAACAATAAATTAAAAAGTCATGTTCTTGTTAAAACCTTTTGCTGCTACATGTTCCACAAATACATAAAGTCCACCAGGTCGCAACACCCTTTTCACCTCTGCATACACAGTGAAATTGACTAAGATGATGATCTTGGATTTCAAAGTGGTCTATTTATAACAAATATATGGCAACCAACCACCTAGTTAAGTCTATAGTAACCCATATCGCTTGAAATCTATCATTAGTCATCATAGTAGGTCCTTTCTAGCATTTGTTATAGCCTAGTCTAGAAGATGAACCAGGGAAAGCAGAATTTATGATTTCAATTACATTTTATATCCAAAAATTGTTACTACTGTTTCTTCTTTTCCCTTAAGATAACTAGTTTTTTGAAATTCTTGACATGTATTGAACTTTCAAACAATCCACTAAAACTTAGGAGAAGAAAACCAAACTACAATTACACAAGTAAAATAATCACACAAATTAGTTAAAAGAATTATATTACTCATATAGGAGAAGGTCGTAAACCAATATACACAATTAACTTTAGTTCAGTTAATATTTCTCTCCAATTATAAGGCTTTCTATGGCTCTATGAACATCAAATCTTAAGTGAAGCATAAACAATTAAATAAATAGAAACAAATCCCGACAAGTTCTTTTACCTTTTAATGTTATATTGACATTTTTAACAGAACACAAGACAAGTGTTCCAACAACTGCATCGACTGAAGCATCATGAATCAGTGAATGAGGTTCATATCCTATGAGCATCAGCTACATGTCAAAACACATTCAACTTGTGTCCATCACAGCAGCAACAATCGCTTTTAGGATGAAATTTTTTATTAACAAAGACCAAACATGATTACCATATCAAAGATCAGAATTTTCAGTGAATATGACGATTGTCAAAAGAAATAAGAAGATAAACCAAAAGTCTTACCAATGATCAGATCATTCAGGGGGACAAAAAAACCAAGTCAACTAATTGTTCTTCAAACCAGCATATTGGTAAAACAATAATCTAAAACCAGCATACTCTTGCAACCAGCATCAAATTCACGACCAACCATCAATGACATAGAAACAGCATCAACAACAACATTGTCAACAAGCGCCTATCAGGCCCTGTCACTTTTCTTGAACATAACTATAAAACCTAATGAGTTGTTCATTATGAATCAGGACTTTTATCAACTGAGCTTTAAATAAATCATGACCATGTTTTCCCTAAAAGTGGGAATTAGAAATGAGGAGATAAAAAATGAACATAATAAATGCAACAAGGAGAATGAAACTAAATGGGAAAAAAAATTCTTCAAAATTTGAAATATAAATCTACTAACTACAAGGTCTAACAACTATTGAATAGACCATACTACAAGACACATTAGGTCCAAATATAGCAACATTTAAACACTAAGGAAGTCTGATCCTACCAAACCAGCACTTTGGATCATAAAATTCATCATTGACTTGGATATGAATGCACAAGGATCAAAAGATCCAACATTAGCAAAACAACTCAGGTAAACTACTCGGGTAGCCTCCAAATCATCCATAAACAACATAGAGCTCATTCCTGCAAAAAAATAGAATCATATTAAGAGGAGAATAGAAAGCTTCTGTTGGCTTAAAAAAAATTGGCATTTTCATTGCAACAAAAAGTTTAAGATAAATAATACTCACATCATCTGAATTTTGAGGGGATGGGCTTCGTGAATCAAGAGGTTGACTGCGTGGTAAGACATTGCGGGGTGTAGGCGACCGTTCATCCCGGCTCCAACTCTCAAGGCTTTTACCCCTAGGACTCTTTCGTGGGGAAAGACTCCTCCTTGGGGAAGGCTCCTACAAAAAGTAAAATTTGACCCTTTTTTACCATCAACAATACCATATTTGCCGATGATTTCAACTTCAACAGAAAATGACAATTTTTGAAGACTTGTGATTTTGTGTCTAGAGCAAGAGGAAAGAAGGAAGAAAAAAAATATGAGATGAAGAATGGGTAGGGAAGAGAAAGAGTAAAGGAGGGAGAATTTTTTTTTTTTTTTATAAAAAGGTGAGGTGGCGCAACACAAACCATAGATGAATGTTAAATTAAAATGAAGGGCTGAGATTTTAGCAACATGACTGGATCCCACCTCGGTTAACGCAAGGTAATAATAGGGTTACTCTATTATGAAATAACCGACTCTCTATTGGGTTTTGTACAAAAACCCTAAAATTCCTCTCTTGATTCTATTAAGTAAATATATAATAAAAAATAAAATATCAAATATCACCTTAGACGTTAACTAAATTTATTCCACCTTCTCATACTTGATTTCCTTAAATTATGCTACTATATTTATTTTTAATAAAAAATAATTAGGAAAAAATATAAAATACAATAGCTAGTTACGATTATGTACCTTCAATCATGTTGAATTGTTAATCAGACCATGCCCTCTTTATTGCTTCACCCTTCACATTTTATTATTTAATTTATCAATCAACAATCAATTAGGCAAATTATAAATATGGAAGTACATTAATTTCATGAAATTAAATAATTATTATAATTTTTTAATTTATAAATCACACATGCTTCACATATTTAGATGATTTATGAAATAATATGATTATTTCAAATGGAGCAATTTGTCAAGACACGTAACCACAATGTGTCTTTACCTGATGATAGATTGATGCCTTATATTAAGAGAGCGGGTTTCGGGGGAGCTGCATTGGTGACCCTTCTAAAGTTAGATAGAGATTTACTATTTCTCTAGTAGAGCGATGAAGGCCGGAAACACACACTTTTCACATGGTTGGTGGAGAGTATATAGTGACTCTAGAGGACGCAGAGGTGTTGATGGGAACATAGTTAGTGGCTATAGTCAGTATCCATGGATGGAGATGACAGCAGAGTTGCTGGGTGTGACGCCAAATCAAGATGCGTTAGTTGGTGGTAGATTGAGGGTGACTTGGCTGAAGGACACATTTTTCGTATTGCCAGATGATGCCACCGATCTCAAGATACAATATCATGCAAGAGCACACATCTTGCGATTGATCAGTGGATGGTTGATGCATGATGCTACAGGCAATTACGTGCATTTGATGTACCTTAAGCTTATGGAGGATTGGGATGTTGTGGATTGCCTGAGCTGGGGAGCTACAGTTCTGGCGAACCTATACAGGAGCCCTATAACATCGCCATTGGCCGCACCCTGGAGTTTGGTGGCTCCTCATTCTTGCTGGAGGTTTGGGCATATGAGTGATTTCCTACTATATCTCCAGCACCTCCCCTACAGGGTAAACGAGTAGCGGGCCCACTTGCATGCAGGTTAGTATACATGTAAATGTTATTTGAGACTGAAAATTATTAAGTGATGTTAAAATTTTGTATAAATTGTTGATTAATTTAGTGACTTATTAATGCTAGAGTTTAAGATTTATTATTTAGAAATTATGATATAGAGTTTACTTTGGGCACTTATAATAGATATCTAAACTTTAGGGCATACTTTTTTAATTTGTATAACTCTATAGTTATTTATATAAACAATTATGTTATGGTTAACGAATATAATCTGATAAGTAAAATTAATATAATAGGTGGAGACATCCTCTTAGTTTTGGGGACACCCGTATCGTGAGAAACTAGTTATGGTATCGATAATGTTTTGATTGGCTTGGAGTTAATGAGGTAAGATAATTGAATATACCTTATAATTACAATTGATGTGATTATCCATGCATTTGTATAGAATGACGTAAATACTATTTATTGTAATGTATAGATTATGTGGCAGCCTTATTGTGGGGCACAGTTGCCACCTTACTGTTTGGTTGGACACAATATCTGGGCGGCGAGGGTCCCCTTAGTATGTTTCAACATAGTTGAGATGCACTACCCTGACAGAGTTGTTCGACAGTTCGGAGGATGTCAAGGTATTATGATTGCTTTAGAAGGGTATGCTCAACAGTTAGAGAGGATGACCTTGAGAGGCAACCAAGACCAGTTCTGGGACCAGTATCATGAGTACTATTGCGAGTTATGGAGGCAGTGACACAACCACGTAGTGCCATGTGATGGTGATTTTGGCGTCATTGCGGATTACATGACGTGGTATCTTCGAATCACGGGGAGGTTTATGAGCCCGAACAACGTCATTCCCCGTGATCAGGTTCGTAAAATACATGTTACTGTTTCAGTTATGACTTGAATTAAAATGAACATTAAGTATATCTTGTCATTATTTACAAGCTGGTATATCCACAGCAGTAGTCTCCACTTCACAAGCAAGCTCATTTTTAGCAGCCACCTATACCAGAGTCCCCAGCTTAGCATACACCGGGTGAGGACCAGGGTGCACCATCCCAGCAATCTCCATTGTTCTAGCATATGTCCGGTTTCCACCATCCTTCTGATTTCCAGGAGAGCCAAGGTTTTCCACATATGCCATCATTCAAGATGTTGTCGTCATTCCAGCCGAGCTAGCAATTCCAAGGGGGGCAATATGTTAGGCGCCCATTGAGTGCAGAACAATATGATGCATTCCATACGGATATGACCCAATTGTTTTATAACTATGGGTTCATTGCTCCAACATATGGAATGCAGTTCTCACAGTGAACGTCAATGGCACAGACTCAGGGTGAGCCCATGGGTCATGATCTATCAGCTGGGGTGGCACAGGCTCAGTATCAAGGGACGACACACCAGCAAGGTGATGGTATAGCCCAGGTTGAGGGTACATCATACTATCCGTATGTGGACACGGATATAGCGGGACCATCATGATGGAGTCTGGCATCACAGTCCTTGCCTAGACACCGTTCTCAGTATGGTGGGGTTGCGGCTAGTTCCACAGAGGATGTATACGTCGAGGGGACATCTTCTACGCATCATAACATCTTTGGCACTACTTCTAGTGTTCCCCCATCAAGACTTGGTTTTGATCTTGATCTTGACCTGGACCTGGTAGTAGGCTCATCACGTGATGTCTATGCGAAGCCGTTGGCAACCTCGATGGGCACTCCTCACATTGATAGGGGGCGATAGGTGATGATCATACTAGTATGAGATTAGATGATATATACGATGATCTTTTTAGCAGTATTCCAGATGTTGATCCTCAGTCGGCTCCTCATCTGACTCCTCTACCAATTTCTCGACTGACTCCTCAACCTGGGCCTCCACGAGGCAAACGTGATAGGCAGGCCAGACACTGCTACACGGGTAGCAAATATAGGCATGAACCGTAGTAGGAATATGTAATTTTTTTTTGAGTTCATTATGATATGTACTTTTTTTTGTAGCATTATTTTATAACATCTTTGTATATTATTTTATACAGTTATATTAACAACTTATTTAGAAAAATACAACATTTAATATATTGTAATAACAAGTTATTTACATCATTTCACCAATGTAATTAATGTGATTCGAGATTAAGTCGAATATTGAGAACTAAGTCTAAATTAAAATGATGATAATTTTGCTAACATACGAGTGTGACATCATCTTTTCAAAGCACCCAACTACCTCCAGTGAAGCCATTACATCGGGTTGTGATCATGTTATTGAAATCAATACATTGTCCGATGCAGGTTTGTATTAAGTTGTTACCCTCGTAACGTGTCTCTGTTAAGATTAAGACACTAACTCCATGTCGACGACATATCATGCGTGCAATATCTTGGAAGTCTGGATGTACTATACCTCTGCAATTCCATGTTGTGACGATGGTGTTCACATGTACCGAATGAAATCCATGACGTTGTGGATCAATAGGTAATGGTTCCAAAGACATAATATCCTGACATGTTATTGAAATGTATTGCAGTGAGTATCTACGTCAATCTTATACGCATCTCTTGTGCGACTCCATGTTGTTGCACAATATTTAGACGTGGTTGATGTGTGGGAATAAGGAAAGAGTTGCTGCTATTTGTCAAGTCATATCGCCAAGGATGCATATATACCTTCCAGTCATGCAACGCTTCAATGTATTTCTCGTCTGTCCCAACTTCTCCAAATGATCGTTGGTCAGGATCCAAGTACTGAAGCGGAACCCCTAATGTACTCCAATTAGGTATATCTATGTCAAGAACAATATGTAGGGACAATATCCTCGAAATCTTTAACTTCTGAACCTGCCTCCAATTTCTTGTGTAGTGGTTTTTTTTTTAAAGGGTTATCGATTTCCATAACAATTGTAACTCTTGCCGAGAATTTGTAATTTTTGTTGGATTTGACTGTATATCTTGGAGTTCCTCATGAATATTCATTACTATCTTCAAATAATGTGGGATCCATATGAAGTTCATTCGGTGTAAGCAACATTTATAAGCTGATATAAGAAAATAATATAAGTAACATATGTGAATCAGACAATATTAATATAAACATATTCTTAAGGTGTATACAAGACCCATAACACTAGAACAAATTTCCTGGATTCCAACGAAATTTTTTCGTTGGAATTCTAGATTCCAACGGAATCCGTGTCATTAGAAAATAACCGTTGGAATTGCATAATTCCAACAGAAATTCTAACGGAATTTTACTGTTAGAATTCCTTTTTTTAAAAAAAAATTCAACAAAAAATTCCAACAGAATTTTACCGTTGGAATTTTTAAAATATTTTTTAATTTTTTTTTTCAAAAATTCAAAATTTTTTTAAATTCCAACAGCATGGAATTTCCGTTAGAAATTCTGAAGTTTTTTTTTTTTAAAGTAAATTTCTAAATAATATTTCTTAAAAATCAAAACATACCATCTACAAATATCTTTTTCATGAAATAATTTCTATAACACAAATATCCAATTCATTAAATTTCAAATAATTACATTAAATTTATTTCTAATTGTTCAAAAGATTAGAGGAAGTAGAACATAAGCAGCTCCAATGATGTTATATCCCATGATGAACCTAACTGGGTGCAATATTGACAGAACAATGTATATAATTATTTATTACAATTGTCAACCATCAAGTTTACAGAATAGAAAGCAACTTCTTATTCGGGGGAAGAGAGGTTGGACGAGATGCCTAATAGAAAACAACTTCTTATTCAGACAGAAACCTACTTGGTAAATCTCTACCAACTGTATTAGCATGATACTACAGCTGAAAAGTACTCCTCTTTTTTCCCCTCCAAAACTTACAATGATATTTATCTGATTAATAATGTTAGCATAATGCAGTGCAAGACCAGCTTCACCTAGTCTTTGAGAGCCCTTGCTATACTTGACAACAGCTGGTAATGTACCTGCCATGAGTTCACGCTTTCTTGAGAATTTACAATAGTAATCACAAAATGCATCTATTCTTAAAAATAAAACTTCAGATGTTTTCATGATAGAATATAGAAAGTGGACAAATGGAAGTGCATTTTCAAATATAAGTCAAGGTTTGCATAGACATGACAGAACGTGGGATATTCATGTTAAAACTCAGTTAATGGTCTCAGAGATCTCTCAAATGCCACTGGTGTTTACGTCTAGCCAAATGGCAAAACTGACTAGGAGGGAGAACAGTTGTAGAAGAAATACAGCATAATCCCTCTTATAGAAGCACAGAAGACTTTGGAAACAAGTATATCATGGCATAACATATCTTTTAAGTCAGAATAAGGAATGCCATAAAGGAAATTACATATAGAGCCTTTCCAAGAATTTCCCAAGAGACAGTAGGAAGTGTTTCTTTCAGGAGTTTCTTTTTGGTAAGTATATGGTTGGTGTCTTCCATTTCAAGTGAGGTCAACCACAAAGAGGTAACATTTTAGGGTATGTTTGGTATATGATTAAGGGGGTAAAATTTAATGGAATAACATTTAAGGAGGTTAATGAGGATGTAAACATTAACCTACTCACATGGAAGGTATTGGTTACTCCATTAAAAGATTACCCATTGTTCATTTGTGCAACCAAACATATATAAAGATAGTAAAATTTACTCCCTTAAATGTTACCCCTTTTACCCCATCTACCAAACATACCATTAGAAACAGACCACAAAAGGAGACAAAAATTTAAGATTGCCCTAATTAGTCCAGTGTCTTTATTCTGCTGAGCATCATATACTGTAGCGGAGGCATGAGATGAATAAAGCAAGTTCAGAGTTACAGATAAAAGTTTATTATGTTCTTCACAGCAGGGAGATGGGAAATGCAATGAATTCCTTGTGTATAAGGAGAGGCATATGCCTTATATATATTAAAAACAATTTAATTCAGATGAGATAAAACCACATACCATAATCTCCAAGGAACTCAGAAATTGCTTGATTTATATAGGTAACAATATCAACGAGCTTCTCAACTATCTGCAAATAAGCAAATTCAAAAGATAAGTCCATTGTTGTAAAATCTGCTGACAAAAAAGATTCATTTCTATTATAAGGAAGAAATACGAATTCAACAATGATGGAAGCAATATTAGGAATAATTCCTCGCCATAATTTTTTGAAGCTGTTAAGGGTTTCATAAGTGTATACCTCCTCCAAATTTCTAGACCAAAGAGACTTCTTCTTCAAGCTCCTTACAAGCTTTCTCTAATGTTTTAGCTCACTCTGAAAAATTGTGAGACTCTCCCCTACATTTTACATGTCAATAAATACGGCAAATTGCAGTGATAGGTTTGAGGGTGTTAAATGAAAGTGTAAGGCTAATAGTCAGAATTGATCATCTGAAACTATTTCCCAGGTAATATGATAATGAGAAGTAAACAAATATGAGTCCATCACAAATAATATAAACCTAGACTTGCTTGAAATATGAGATAGTAATTTTAGCACATAGTCCAAACTAAAACTATCATTTAATGGAATAGAAAATCTCAAAGAAATTAAGAAAAATAATATAGGGTATTATATTCTTGAATTTCTAACCTTTCAAAGGAAGATTGAAGGACTCCATCTCCTTAACCTTTAGCTGGTAATCTTGTTGAAAACAATCAAAAGCATTTAATTCATGGTATAATTCCTATATAGAAGGGAGAAGGTTAGTTCCTTAAAGAAATAACTAATAGTTAGTACAACCAAAAATCAGCCATAGATTATGCACTTAAAAGAGATGTAGATCCACCTGTCTAGTCTGCCCTGGAAGCATAGATACATAACAACAAAAGATATAAGAAACAAAACCATGCAGCATAAATGCAAGAAAACCCAAATTATCACTGGGGCTTTGCTCAGTCATCAACTCACCAAGGAGATCAAAAAATAGAAGCAAATGTTTATCTAAAATGGGAATGAGCTTACAGCAATATGTTGAGCTAGAGTGATCAACTCTTGCAATGTCCTTTCTGCCTCTACCCTAAGTTGTTTGTGGCCAAAGAGATCCAAATCTAATTTGAAACATAGTAACCATTTGAGAATTGAATCATGATGAGTTGGCATAATCTTGTCATAAGGCATCATATAAAAGCAAATTGACCTTGAGAAATATCTATTTAGGTTGTGCCACTGTGGGTCTTTACACAAATCTCTGAATCTAGCTACTTCCTGTGAGAAGATATTGGATTCTTCCCTGCAAATTCCCCCCAAAAAAATCAGAGAAATAGAACAGAAATGGAGAAAACAAAATCTACATCCAAGTCATAGAGGAATATTAAAGCTCCAAGAAAAAGCATACTATTCTCAAATCTCAATCATCTATTAGGAGGATTAAACTAGCTTCTGCTTCATTAACAAGGCTCTTCAAAATAATAGTTGAATGCATAAAACTAATTAAAACATTCTGCCATTACATTTTGTAGAATTCCAATTTCCAATTCGTTCATGGTTCATCATTTCTAGATTGCAACTATTGATGCACTCTTTCTGATAAGTTGCAACTCGCCTAACTATAGCTACATTGCAAACTCTGTTACTCCTAGTATTTTTTGTCCCCTGGATATAACTCTATTATACTTTCTAGCCTTTCAAAGATCGAAGTCCGAATGCCTTGATATCAATCTTCTATATTTCAATTTTTTACAAAATAAAAACTAGCAACAATAATATTGAATTAGCAAACAGTTGTAGCAATATTAATCTCGTTGACCAAATCCTAGAGCCCTACTTACAAGGATTATTGAGTGAAGCATACCTTCCTTTCCCCTATTCGAGTTGGAGTCGCTTCACTGAAAATCGATGACTGTATATTACCAGAGTCTCGCTTCTTTTGATTTTTCCTACGATCATTAGTGCTGGAACCTCCTTTTCAGTTAACAAGGTAATTTTCCTTCTTTAGCTTCCCAGAAAACTCCAACGTCATCCTTCCAAGTTGTGCATTTTTCTCAACCATCCCAGCCAAACAAACCGCTCCCATTGTTCTTCTAAGGTCTATGAATTGAAGAAAAATCCAATATAGCTAAGAAAATTCAGTGCCTGTTGAAATTCAACTTCTATTTCAATTGAAGTGAAAATGGAAAATCTGCGGCGTAAAAGTATAACTCCAAGGAACAAAAGAAAATTCTCTTAATCAACTGAATTTAATGCAAGAGCTTGGCTAAGGGGTCTACGAGTACCCATCTCAATCTCACGTACATTGAAGTGAAAGCCAAGGAGGGCTTCAAGGAGAGAGTTCTTGCCATCAGATTGGCCACCAAGACCGACGATCTCAGGGATTGGGAGCTTCTTGCCGAATGCCACTGCCGCCGCCTGAAGCCTATTGTAGGCCTCGAATCGGGAATTGAAATCGGAGTTGCCTGAAGCACGAGATGCTGATTTCTGAAGATATAGTCGAAGAAGAGTCGCTAGGGGGAAAGGGAAATGCAAAGTTAGGGCTTTCAGCGACAAAGGTAAGTTAAGGATTTCAGAAAGATTTCTAATCGAGAGAAAGTGAAGTGAAATGCGAAGGAGAAGGGCGGGAATTAATTTACAACATTCCAACGGTAGTAAAATGGAAATAATTGTTGGAAATACCGTTAGAACTAACAAAAAAGTTAAAAAAAAAAATTGAAATTTTTTTTTAAAATTTTTAAAATATAATTTTAAACAATTCTAACAAAAAATTCCAACGGTAATATAATTCCGTTAGAATTACCATTGGAATTTCAACAAAATTTTTTTCGTTAGAATTTTTAAAAATTTCAACGGTATTTTATTCCGTTAGAAAACTGTCTTTTTCTTATACTGTAAATAAGATGATACAATTAAGTTCATCAAATCGTTACTAACGTTTATATATTTTACAAATTGAAACAAATCTAATTGTTATCAGTAGTGTAATCAGGACAATTCAATATGGCATGTATTTATGTGGGTGATAACTCACGATTTATAGCAGCAGTCTGTTCATGAGCTAATTTTAAAAAATAGTATCGGCATCTGTGAACGAACATGCAATTGTTCTCTTTCCGAATTTCTAAAATAGCCGTTTCATAGTTAACTCGATTTCTTCGACCCATTCTTAAGGACTACCTGTAAACAGGAGAAGCTCCAATGGATTGTAATTGTTGTGCCAATTCATCGACTTCTTCGGTTTGATATGTGATCGAAAATATCACTAATCCAATTAAATTAAACCGAATCCCCTAATTAGAATGCAATAGAGGGCATAATTCAAGTTTGTCTCACAAGAAATACAATGTGTAATCAACAATTTCAAGTTAAGAACAAGAGATTTTGTAAATCAGAATTGTATTTTCTAAATTGTAAAATGCAGAATTAAAGAAGGATTAATTAGGTTGATTAAAAATGTAACCTTGCTAGACATCCGTAAAAAATTGGTTTGATCTATCCTAGATTAACATAAGTTATCAAACCTTAATGCAACAATACTACTAATTGAGTTTAATCACAATTGAAATCTCTAATTATGACTAATTTGCTCCTACTGAGTTATCAGTCAGGATTTAATTAATCACATGTAATCACTAATCTTGTAATCACAAAGACTAAGCAATTAGTGATTAATCTTAAAACCAAACATTCAATTAGCATGACATAGCTTCTTTGAATTCTTACCACAGATTAAAGATTTATCAATCAACATTCTGTTTCTTACTTCAACATTCATATAAATCACAAAAATCTCTATGAACACATACAAAGATTAAAGCAAAGTAGAAATCCAAAGAAGAAGAATTGCATTAAATTTAATTCAATTAAGTACATAATCTCAAGAACAAAACCGAATTTAATCAGGAGTCTAACTTGATTACAAGAGTTCTACTACTCCATTGTCATGAAATCCAAGTTCCAATAGAGGAAGAAAGACATAGTTCAAAGAGCTCCAGAAAATATAATAGAGAAAACAAAAGCTGCCTAAAAACTATCTAGCTAGAATCATAAAAATGTTGTCTCTTTTAACCTAATTATAACATCAGAAATTAAGTGTACACTCAAATTACCCTTAATCTATGTTTAAACCTTTGGACCTCAACTTCAAATGGGTTCCGGTTTGGGCCTAATTGAATCTGAATTGAGGGAGTTAAGCCTAATTAACTCTTAAGAGTTCTTTGGAGGTCTCTAAACTAATCAGCCGGTTTTGATAAGCAATAAGACTATCAAAAAGACATAATTTGGAGAACTGGCCTTCACAACAATTGAATCTCTATGTCTCAGCTTTTCCATAGAACTGATAGCAAGTCCATACGACACTTACAACCCAAGTTATGGTCCAAACTTTGTATGCGGGTCAGATTCCAGCGGCAATATTTCTTCTCTGACTTCTGGGTTAAATTTGACCAACTAAACGTCCGAAATAACCTTGGAGGTCTGAATAAAAATTGTAGATAATCTCTTAGCTTTCCTACAAGGAAATATTCTCAATTTTTAGAAATACATAACTAAAGATATACTCGAAATACAGAAATAGTATCAAAATCCTAATAATGCTAAATAAAATAATTAGGGAAAAGTCCTAAAAACCCTCCCTGAACTATGCTCTTATTGCACTTTATCCCTCATGCTTCAAAAACATAGGAAAGACCTCATTGAACTTTCAAAATGTGCACTTTACCCCCACGACCCTGACGTCCGTCCATTAATAGACAGAAGAAGGGATTTGAATATTATAATTTGACCCCAAAATTCTTTGAATATTACTTTTTGACCCTAATTTTTATAAATTTATTTTTATTTATACCTCCATAAAATTACACTATGGCCCAAATTAATCACATCATGTGTACATTAATGGACGGACTTTAGGGTCGGGGTAAAGTACACATTTTGAAAGTTCAATGAGGTCTTTTTTACGTTTTTGAAGTATAGGGGGTAAAGTGCAACAATAGCATAGTTTAGAGGGGTTTTTAGGACTTTTCCCAAACAATTAAACCCAATATGAACCCAAACTTATGAAATAAGGCTAAGCCCACTCAATTAAACACTAAGAGAGATTTAAGACACTAAATATGAGGGTTAATTACTGTATAAAAAATGTGATTATCAATATGTCCACTCACAACATAAACCAGCGTAATATTCCCTTGGATTAGAATGTATTTTACTTTTGTAATCATCATTAAACCTTGGTAACAACCATATATCAGATGTGCAACATTTTTTTGGCATTATGTGTCACCTTGTTTGTTTACAAACAAAAATCATCAATAAAATATACAACTCACCCCATTAACAAAAAGGTAAATTTTAAATACAAATAATAATGATACATTATTTAGCATTTGGAAATGGAGTTGGGGTGAAATGGTTTGAGGTGTAGTTTTTAGAGTTTAAGGTTTAGGATTTAGGGTTTCATGTTTAGGGTTTAAGGTTTGGGATTTGAGATTTGGGGTATAGGGTTTGGGTGTAGTTTTTAAAGTTTATGGTTTAGAGTTTAGTATTTAGGGTTCGAGATTGGGGTTTGGAGTTAGGGTTTGGGGTTGTGTTTGAGGTTTGGTGTTTGGGTTTGGGGTTTGCTTCAATTATTCTTCATTAGACATATCAATATTCAATAGATACTCTAGTTCTCAGGTCATGCGAGCCCATATAGCAGCTCGTGCCCTGTCACCCTCCCTAATCGCATCTCTTGAACTCTGTTCACAATCACTTCGATGTAATCTTATCCGTATACGATTATTCTCTTCTCTTATGCGATACAAATTTGATCGCAGTGCAATCATGTTTCGCCTTGACATCTATATTGCTAAGGATCTTAGAGAGCTAACGTTTTGGATCACTGCCATGTAAATTCCTAGCCTAAACTTTCCTATGTTCCCATTCCATTAACATTACAACATGTACTTGGGAGAATTATGTAATACTAGGTTTAACAGATACCAAAATTTACTATCTAACATCCAAGTACACCCACACATTCAAAAAATGTCACCAGGTGTATATTGTAATACCATTTTGAAAAATTTGTTAACCGTCATTATCTTAAGAATAGTTAGTCATCAACATTCATATGACTTATATATAACGAATTATAAACAAATACAGATAAAATAATACAACAATTATAACATAAATTTAAGCTAACACATATTACAAGGTTGGTTAGTTTGGGTCATGGTTGTTCTTGTCTTCTGTTAGAACAGCTCCGCCTGTTATGCCCTTTCAATCGACATAGCTCACGTCTTACTGCGCTACGTGAAGATTCTCCTCAATCCATATTGTTGTGTGTGCGGGTTGATTTGGGCGCCCTTTTGCCCGTAACTTAGCAGGGTTATGGATGACAGTCACTCCCTAAACCATTAGCCATGAGTCTTCTCCACTAATTGAGTTAAATTTTTCTCCATACGCACGGACTAAGTACTGCATAGAATATACTGGATCCACATAATTCTAGCATTCACACTAATAGAAACACAAATGGCAATCGCGTGTGAGCAAGGAATATGAAGTGCTTGAAACCTACCACATCCGCACATTCTATCATTTAAGTTTAGACAAAAAAATTTGCTCGCTCGCCCTTCCACTCAAGTCGAATGTCTCCTCCACTTCAAATGATCCAGTATCTCTATGAAATAATATTAGCCGATATGAAGATGAATAATGAGCGTTTTCATGCATCTTCTTATCTGCATTTTCTGACCATAATTGCATGCTCGCTAACTTTACTCGAGTCATTTCTCGTCTGTCATTATAAATACGATTCATTTTATAATATGTGGCTCTCACTAGAGTAGTGATAGGCATGTTTCGAATATTTTTCAATGTGCCGTTCACATTTTCAACAAGGTTGGTCTCATTAAACCATAATGTCTGCCATGAGTATCTTCTTGTTGCGTCCATTTTGTAGGCTCAATATTCTTGATATAATTTCATGAACATTCATTAAGACACTCATTATGTATGTCTGTTATTAGTTCTTCAAATTTGGCAGACTCAAACTGAACACCTATATAAGACGGTCAAAAAATGTTAATTTCCATTAGAAACAAAAAATAATATCCAATTGCTTATAAACCCTAATGTATTCTTACCAGCTCTGTAGATTTGGTGTTTCATATCAACATTTTTGAATGCATTGTTCCAATTGCTCACTATATGCCGCAAGCAGAAAAAATGATGCGCCAATAATGGACGCTAACCAACTTGTGCATCTTTGATGACAAAGATAATACTAACATGACGGTCTAAAATTAAGGCCAGATTTATAATGCTCCTAACAACGTGTTGTCTAACAAGCGTTAAAAATCATGACTAAGTTTTTTTTGTCTCACCTTCCACAATGACATAACCTATAGGTAATAGTGACCTACTATTATCGTGTTGTTGCGATGAGGAGAGTCTCATTGTATTTTTCATACAAAAAAATCTCATCAATTTACATAATTGGCTTGCATAATCTAAATGTGTCAATGCATGACTTGAATGTCCAAAAGACACGTTTAAACCTCTTCAACGTCGGATCATATTGTGGCATCATCATCCATTGATCATCCAAACAACATTCAATAACAATTCTAGGAGCATGTTTCTTAAGTACAATCATCCATCTAGGTAACAAATTATAATTATCATTCAAATCATCATACACTTGAGCAATTACTTTTTCTCTTGCAAGTCACACTTTTCGGTATGATTTTTGATAGGAGAATGTGTTCTTTATGCGCTATTGTATCAGTTTTATAGGCATACCAGCATTCTCCTGAATCATCCCAACAATGGTTCTTGCAATCACCTTAACATCTAGTTTGTTATGATCTTATGTCAATGCTGCATTTGTGCATATATGAGGCCTATTGTATTTTCTTATCTCCTAAGCTTTGCTCCTGGTTCATAAACATGCTCGAAGTCTCCACATGCATCCATCAACATTGTCTGAACATATCAAACTTAACTTGTTAGGCTTAGACTCATTCACATGAAATTGTTGATAAACGTAAAGGGAATATTGTTTTATAGCTAACTGAAATCTTCTTTGCTTTGAAACTTTTGCCCAATTTGAAACTCATATCCTCTTTGTCATTTGTTGCACCTTGTTACTTGTTCAGCATCCTTAACTATCTACATTACCTCTCAATTAACGTATCCATATTGTGGTGGAAATACCGCTTGTATTAGTGCAAAGTGTTGCGCCTTCCCACCTATTGGTTCCTCTCTTAGGGGCTTCACGTTAAGATCTGGCAAATCTTCGACCTCCTCATCACGGCTAAATTCTCCGATGCTTGGGCTGCAATAACGGTTTTCATTATTACTGCTATCAACTAGAGGATCATTAAGTGAATTGTAGCGGCTTCTATTTTCCACCTCACCCGTAAATGAATTGCCGCGACCTCTATTTTCCCACTCCTCCCTAGGTGAATTACTGCGACATCTACTTCCCCGCTCATCACCAGGTGAATTGTTGCGACTCTTGTTTTTCCGCTCATCTTCACACTGGCTACATCCAGCTTCATATATTTCAATGCATCTACCGCGAACATCTGAACTTAACTACAGGTCACTAATTTCATGCACATGACCTCTTTTTGGCATATGCGCTTGACTAGAAGTAGTCAAACCATATTGAAATCTATGTGAACCAATATCCGGTTCATAATAAGACTCGACTCCTAACTCCACTAGACTAAAAGGAGAACATGAATAAGGAAATGAACTTTGGCCAACTTCAATAGTTTTAACTTGACCTTGATCTCCAACAACATTCATAGTCGTGATGTTCACATATATCTCAATTAGACCCAAACTAGAATGTTCAGCATTACTCTCAAACATCATCTTAACATTTTCATCAGATTCCAATTCAAATGCAATATAAAACAATGGATTAATTGAAATTAGGAATCTATACATTTTCTATTTAACTATTTGATTTACTTCAAATCTCATCTTAGTGTGAATATGAAATTTTAATCTATCCAATCCACAAGTCTTCTTCAAGTTCAACCCATAGATTGACGCTTCCTCACACATAATACCTTGGGAGCTATTATATATCCGACCATTATGATGTATTAAAATATGCATATTCTTCCTAACATTTTTTTTTCAACCACAATTAGTATATAAAAAATATCACATATTTATAGTAATTAATTTTTCATCAATCCTCATATAAAATTATCACTTTCAAGCACAAACTAAATATTAATAACACATTTATTTCAAATAATACTCTAACATTACTTATATATTACATAATTTAATACAAAATTATAAATTAATCTAATACAAGATTATAAAATATTTACTATACATAATCTAATACAATATTATAAAATAAAAGTATCTTCAAAAGCTCAAATAGACAAATCAATTTGCACAACACCTTCAAATTTCGCAACAAACTCTCACAAATTTGTAGCTTTGCCCACAATTTGTATATGAAAATTCGTTCAAGGGACTAGTATTTATAGAATCGTTTACGCTTTATCAGTGTTCCTACATGCTTTTCCATATATGAAAGCGTTAATCATTACAAAACGCTCTATTTGAGAGAAAGGGACACACTTTAAGGAGTTGAAACACGCTTTAGGGATAGAGCGTGTTCCTTTGGAACATGTTTTAGCCCTAAAGTGTGTTCACTGACGGCTTTTTCCACATTTCCCTAGGACACGCTTTTGATCTCAAATTCTATAAAGCATGTTTAATGTATACACGCTTTACCTCCTTAAAGCGTGTTTCCCTCTGATTTCAAAATTATTAAAATATTGAAAACAACCCATTTTACGTAAATACTTTACATAAGTGTACTATTTCAGTACATTTGCCCTAATATTGAGTAAATTACTTAGTTATTATTTACACCAACAAATTTCATACCATATAAGGGTGTAAGTAAATTGAATTAAACCGTCCAAACCGAATCCAACCAACATCAAACTGAACCTATATTGAATTAGTTTGGTTTCTATTTTCAAAATGTCAATCTAATGAGTTTGATTGATTTTAGTGATAAAAAACCGATCAAATACTAAATTGAACCAAGTATATAATAATAAGTTTTTTTATATATGTAATATTATATATATCTCACCCAAAAGTAGGGCTGTAAGGCAAACCACTCAAATTGGCCAAACCGACTGAACCGAGGAAAACCAAATTGGACCGAGGGGGTTGGTTCAGTTTTGGGTTACATTTTCTAGAAAACTGACGGGTTCGGTTCGATTCTCAGTTTCGATGAAGGAAAACCGAGAATAAACCAGACCGAACCGAGTAAGGCAAAATGGCATCATTTTGATTAGAAGTGTTTCTGAAATCTCTTTCCCTAGGCACTCTTCTTCGACTCTATAGAAATTAGAAACTCAAATCCTCTCATTCTCCTCTCTTCTCTCATTCTTTGACTCTCCCAAGCTCAAATCCCTAACTTCCCTTTCTCTCCTTAGTACTCTCCTCCATCCTTAAACTTCAATCCATCGCCTCGTCGGTGTCTATACTATGCCTTTTTTCGCTGTCTTGGTGTCTGGGTATTGCAGGTGAGTTATGCTTCTTCTTTTTCACTTGTGCATTTTTGTTTCCATTTCCATTTCTGTTTCCATGCTTCTTCGGCCCCTGGGTGTTGTAAACCTCTTGCTATACTAATCCATGACTTGCTGTTAGATTTGTTGCTCTTTTATGATTGACTGTCTACCTTTGGGTTCAACCTAATCTTCTCTCTTATTAGATTTAGAGAAATAGATAGACAAGAGTGAATAACAATTTATTAGAATTATTGGTTAGACAAGAATAATCAGATGCTCAAAATAATTTTAAGAGAGGTGAGAAATGGACACGACATAGCAATAATAAAAATATTAAACACAATCTCCCAATTGCATGTTGCCATGTATAAATAAACTACCAAAAGCAATATTATTGTTGATAAAAGGTTTTAATTTAATGATGTGGCACTGGCAACATATTACTATATGATAGTGTAAAACAATTTTATAGATAAACTAGGAATAATAGTAGTGAGAAAATATAAGGTACTGCCTAAGGTACAACAATATCCTTTGAGTAGTGCCTAAGGTAGGGATTGTCAACATAAGAGTTTCTCCTTTTAGAGGTGGTAGCAAGATTTGATTGGTGCTAGTTATATACATAAACTTTATGCACAATTTTTCCAAATATTATCCCCTTTGGCAGACAATTTATGAAACTATTTGTGCAAAATTAATGTTTATGAGATGTAGTACCTATGGATGAGAAAATTTTGTACTAGATAGTGGATACTAACTGCAATGATTTGTTTAACGACAAACTTACTTAGAAGTGTAATCATTTTAGTTCAACTCTTTGCACTTAATGTTTCAAGTACTAGATATGTCTTTGAGATCTATAGAAAAAAGAGAGTGAGAGATAGAGGGTTAGTTTGAACTGGCAATAAACAATTAAAAGAAAATTAATCTGCTTTAAAAAATTAACAAGTTTGAAGGAATTAGATCTTGACTCTTACAAATTTTTTAACAAAAAGAAATAAAGAAATGATAATAGTAGAGCTGATAAAATGGGTCGAGCTCGATGGGCCAACTCATTTTGGTTTAATAGAATAGTGGGTTGGGTTCTAGAATCAGTGGGCCGATTAAAATCGGGTCAATTTAGCCTGGCTCAATTTGGCCCTTAGCTTGATCGGAGTTCGGGCCGGGTTGCCCGATTTGGTTAACTTTTTTTTTTTTTTTTTGGCTTCAGCTTTTAGTTGGCATTTGGGAATTCTTTTCAATCCCTAACTCCATTTGCCTTCCTCCGGGCTCTACTTCTTCTCCTTCTCCCCCTCTCCGAATCTCATCCGACACCGCCTCTCCTCCCTGACGCAGCCAGTACTGGCGGAACTCCAGCACCAGCACCGCCTCTCCTTCTCCTGCTGTAAGTGTGCCTCCATTTTCTTCTTTTTATGGTTTCGGCTTTCTTTCTGTGAGTGGAAGTGTGGAATCATCGAACAGGTGCCAAAGATCGGGTTCTTTATCTCACTTACCTTGAACTTTGTAAACGGCTTGATCCTAAGGATCTCTTTGAGCGATGATTTGGCTACCGTATATATTGGGTGCAATGGATTTAGTTGAGTAGTGGGTAGTACAATTTGATATGTTTTTAGGGACTTTTTTTTCATTGGTACTAGTAAAGATTTCAGCTTGTGTGTCAGAGTAGGGAAATGAAAGTAATGAATTCTCCTTTTAGTCATTATGTAATTTACAGATTGTACAGAGGCGAAAATATAGCAGATAGATAGATAGAAAGAAAGAAGATACCGACTAATCTGAGAGAGAGAAAGAGAAATAGAAAGTGGTGGAGTTCAAAATTCAAGTGTATAGGTTATACCGTTAAATCTAGGAGTAGATTTGCTGCTGTATTAGATTTTATGTGGGCTTTGATTTTGGTTCGAGTTTGTTAGAACACTTGTTGGTTTTGAATTGAAAATTTGTATTATAAGACATGATGGCTGAATAAATCTCTCTTTTCCAGAACATAGTTTATCTTTTGTAAAGTGAAAAAAGTCTGATCTTTTTCTTTGGAAGATGTTCTATCTCTGACTAGTTGCGGAAGTGAATTCTAAATCAATATGTGATGAATTTAGCCGGATATAATCTTTTTTGTGTTTTGATAGGCTTAGCCAGAATTTATAACATTTTTCCGTTAATATTCAATCTAATTTCCATTTTCTCTTGGTTAAGAAAGTTACTTCTTGATATGCAGAGCATTTGGACCTTTGTATTCAAGACTGCTATATACATAATGAACCATAAGTTATACGATGTTCTATATATAAGGTCTTTAAGTGGCAAGCGTCGTCTAGGGATGACTAGAAATTGTTAATTCAGAAGCCTTTCGTTCCTTTATCCTTACCTAGTCTTCTTCCCATGAAGCTTAAAATTTTAGGAGCATTTTTACTATTTGTTTGAGTCTGGTCATATTGTTGCCATGACCTTGTTACCTTCAGCATTTAGCTGTGAACCAGTAGCTGGAATCACAAATCCAAGAACAATAAATGAAATGGTTTTAAATTCAATAGGCAGGTCATGATATGTGCATATAAACATTCATCGAAGTCAACTGGTGGAAAATTCAAGTTAATGGAGGCTGTTGTCTGCATAAGCAGATAGGAATTGGTTGTAGGACTTGAATAACCCTGGAGGTTTGTAAAATGATCTAATATAGTTTCTATAGATTAGTTGGTTCAGTACATAAGCTGATGCATAGATGAACTGGCTGCTACAATGTAAGTTATATGGTCTTCAAGTAATTTATTCTGGCACCCTGTAATTGATTCTAATTTCTAATTTTGAGGGGCCATCATGGACTTTTTTGCTCTGGAGGATGGTAGAACTTAAATTTTGTGATGGTTGTTGGTCTTTCTGTACTATTATTTTTCCTGTGATTTTGTAATGTTCACTCGGACTTGTAGTAATTTCAGGTACAAAAGTTCATGATAATTTTTGTGCTAAATACTTTTTAATTAGTATGTGGTTGATGATACTTTAGTAGTTTATTATTATTTGTCTATTTGAGTTTGTATTTTGATTAAGTATGTCAATATTTGACGCTTCATAATTAATATGTTCTCATATTCTCTCAAAAATAAGCATGTCGAAAAAAATATTAAAAAAAGGATGCTGGCCCATTTTGGCCGGCAGCCCGAAGTAGGCCGGGCTAGGCTGGGATTCTGCTGGCCGGATTAGAACCGGGCCAATTTGGCCCGGCCTGTTACCCACCTCTAGATAATAGCACACTCTTTTTGTGTCACACTTTTAAGAGAGGTGAGAAATGATAATTCCTTTGCTGCTATAACCATATAAAGGTTCCCTTTACAGCTCCCACATAGCAATGATATCTGATCCAAATCTTACATGTGTTCTTTAATTGTATAAAAGGCAAGAGGCTTACTTTTGGGTTCAACCTAATCTTCTCCTCCTACCCTTTTGTGGCTTTTGATTATAAACTTAAGCTAGAGAAGAAACCTTTATCATATGGTCTTCCTAATTAAGAATAGAGTTTATCCATGGCCTTGTGGGGGACATTTAGTTAGACATTAATGTACATGCAAATTAGCTATGGTCCTTTGATTTAAGTCACGAGCTCATAGCTGTTACCTCATGTGAATTGGGTACTTTCTGTTAACAAGGTTAATTAGTTCTATTTACCAATTTTCTGGCTGAACATTATTTCAACGAGATAAATGATCATATCAACTTGTCAAATCATATGTAAATATCTGTTATAAGACATGGAATTGTATATATCAGAATACCAAAATATACGTGGAATTGTTATTTTTTTTTTAATGATCATCATCACATCACAATCAATATTTCTGTAGCCTTCTCCTTACTTTTGTATTCTTGCTGTTGCTGGTATCTCTTCGCCTATGTACATGATATCCAAATACTGAATTGAAAATTCTAGTGTCATTGCCTAATGCTGTATTTGAGTACTGGTTTGTCTTGTGTTTCCTTGAATGGACCATGGTAATTTGGTTAAGTTGAAATTGGAAAGATATTAATGCTGGTATAAGGTAGAGTAAATTATAATAGTTACACAATAAAATTTTTGATTAGTTATAAATTTGTGAAAATTTCTTACATTCATGGTGTGATGTTCATCTGGTTTTGCTAATGCAAACATTATGCTTAACCTGATAATACTGTTGGTTTATTCTTAAAATTAAAATACACTTCCATTCCATGATAATTGATACCATAATATTGCTATGTATTCATATGCTTTCACCTTCTTGCAGGATAGGCATTTTTCCTTCATTTATTGCGTTGAGACTCTGGTGCTTCATTTATTCCTTCATTTATTGCAAGAGGTTTGTGATCCTCCCTGATTCAGTTAGGCCATGAGTTTTATTTTCCAAGTTTAATTGTTGCATGAGTTATCTTTGCTGTGTCACGCTCTTTTGGAGGTAGTAGTATATATATCCACTAGCTTTAATTTCTGGTCTTCCCCTTAAGTTCAATTAACAGGATTGTGAAATATATAAATAAGGGGAAGGTAGTAGCCTTTGAGGATATTATTTTCCATCACCATGAAAAGATTACTGATATTATCATATTTTTTTCAAATAACTTTCAACATCTAAATTTCAATGAGGAACTTGGAAGATTTATGAACACGAAATGAAACAAACTTCTGAAAACTTGAGAAATATGATGCAGAATTGCCATGAGAATTCATTATGCCGATTAAGTACAATGTTCTTAAATATAGAGTATTGCTTTAGCCTTCTTGATTCATGATTAGAAGTAGAAGTTTATGAATATAACTGCATTGAGTTTCTCTTCTGAGAAAATTATATAATAAAAGCCCATTGCTGAGAGATTAAAATGTTAGCGTCATCTTATAAACCAAACTAGATTTCGTACTACTTTAGTATGCAGTGAGGTTTTATGCATGGGAAAGATAATGCCTAGTTGTTATTTAATTTTTGCATTATGTTGTAATGAGTTTAAAAGAAAAATAATTTAAATGAGTCACATAAGCATAGATGAAGCTATATATAGATCTATCAGATTTCAGAAATCAGGATAGGTAGGAAGATCGTATTTCACTCTCGCTCTCTCACATCACTCTCATCTCGGCCTCTCCCTCTCTGTTGAAGCCTGAGTCACTCCATTCTTGACCTCTCCCCCTTCGCAATTGGTGGTTTGGTGGTTGTCTGGCACTCTTGAGTCTCAATCACCGTCTCTCGCTCTCGTCTCGTCCCTAACTCAGTGCGATAAGCCGCAAACAAGTGAGTTCTCTCGCTCTCTTCTTTCTGCATGTGTGTGTGTTCGGATTTATTGTATGTATATAGTTTATTTGAATTAAACCAGGTGTATTACTGTGAATCAGTGTCTGTATTGAAGGTATATCCTTGCTGCTCTGTTCTGGGTTTTAGAGATTAATGGTTCTGCCTGAATTTTACAATCATCAAACATCATTGAAAAATAATATTGTAAGTCAAAATCTTTACTACATCTGAAATTCATGTGATATAAGCTGTCATAAAGGATACTCTGGCTTTCCAGAATTTCAAGCCACAGAAATATCTGTCCCTACCATCCTGTGTCAAAACCCTTATAAACAGATATGCTGTTTTGTTTGTTACTATGGATAGTTTGGCACATTTGCCTTGATGATTAAAACAGCCAATTCTATTTTCATGGTGTGAAAGGAAAGTTTCTATCATAATTCTGGTAACTGTTATTGTACTTGCTAAGCTGTCCATTTTGCTGTAATTGTTCTCTGTTACTAAAAATGTTATAATTTTGTGGAACTGTTTTTTGCATATAACAAGGGACAAGTGTCAAAATAAAGTTAGTATGGACATGCTTTGGCTCTCTTTTTGAGGATAAGATATCCTCCGAGTAAAGCTTACAAACAGACTAGAAAGATAAACAAGAAAGGGAAAACAATCAGCTGAGAAGAGCTGCCCAATCCCTTTGCAAAACTAGTAAAGGAACTTGCCTATGGAAAGCATGAGCTTTAACCCATAAGGAAAGCCCAAAAACAGTCCTATCCAATATGAACTAGTGAGGTTGAACTTACTGCTTAAAGAATTCTAGCATTATATCCTAGTCATAAACTCCAAATACCAGCAAATAGATCTTCTCTCTGCGGATTCTTTTTCTCCCTGTTCTTCCCAATACCATGGAAATAAGTAGTAGGAATCTTGGATCTGGAAACTTTTTTAAATGAAAAAGACTATTTTACCTGCCCTTGCCGTCATCCACCATTGTCTGCAAAATGTACTGACCAGAATGAGATGGGATTGCTCCCTGCTGCGATGGAGCTAGCCTAGAGAAGTTAATGGTGGTTATGAGAGGGATAGAGATGATGGTGGAGCGAGGGACAGAGGGAGTATCGAGAGACAATGGTGGATGACAGCATGGGTGGGCAAAATAGTCTCTCTCATTTAAAAAAGTTTCCTGATCCAAGATTCCCAACCCTCAACTGGACTAAAAATCATTCATGGAATCTTATTTTCTTGAAAATATTTTTTAAAAAACTTGTACCAAGTATCCTACGTTTCTAAGCTGAGATTCTCAAGAAACTAAAAAAATCCCTTTACTAAATGCCACCTAATGATTATTATTATTTATTTTTTTAAAATTTCAATTTGATTACCCCATCGGTCGACCCACCCCAACCCGCAGGCCAGATGGGGTTTATAGACTAGCTTCTAAACGGGCTAGTAATATATGAACTCACCCTGCCTCATATACATAGCAGGGCGGGCCGGCCCGATGGGTCAAACCCAAATTGATAGATCTATATATAGCTTCATCTATGCTTATGTGACTCATTTAAATTATTTTTCTTTTAAACTCATTACAACATATGCAAAAATTAAATAACAACTAGGCATTATCTTTCCCATGCATAAAACCTCACTGCATACTAAAGTACAAAATCTAGTTTGGTTTATAAGATGACGCATTAGCTGTTTTATGGCACTGACGGGAAATTTTAGAAAGTGGTAGGAAGGTTCCTTCTCCGAAACCTTTATACGGTAATATTGTATTTATATCACTCAGTATTGGGAAGAACATTTTGTATTTATACGGTAATTTCATGCTATAATCATGAGGAACAGTTCAATTTGTTTTAAATTTTAGACATGCATGCTTCTCTAACTAATCTTATAGCATGAAATTATACTGGTCTATTTTCTATGCAATTCACTGATACAATATATTATCTTATAAAACTCTTTTATTTAGTAGCTCCAAATGAACACTGAATGTTGGAATGGTTCTACTCTTGAATGTTATTGTTTTTGCTGGTATAAATATTGCACTTGGTAAAGAATTTTCTATTAGTGACAGACAAGTATAGACAATGCTTTGCGACTGCTATATGGATTTGTTATATTCATTCTTAAAAGTGGGTGTTTAGGAACATCATGGCTAGAGGAGTAAATAAAGGTGTTTTTAAATGATAGGAGAAAAGTAAGTTCAAGAAATGGAAAGAATTAAGTACTTAAACAAAATAGAAATTCAGAAAATGTGGCTTCATAGAATGATTTACTACATTTGTAAAGAGAGGATATTGGCATTTGTCCATTTGTGTTTCCACTGTTTTTCATTATATTGGTTGGTTCTAATTTTTGTTACAGATACCTTGTATGAAGTGAGTTAGGTATTTTGTTATGTTCATTGTTATTTTGTTATTAATCGTTTACTTTTATTTTTTTTTTTTTTTATGAATTTTCACACCCCTTCCGATATTTCCTGTATTTCTATTACGCTCTATCTATGTCTCTCTTTCCTCCCTCCCAGTAATGGTTTTAATAATTTTTTGTTTAGTTTTCCATGCATCTGAATTACTATATCATTTTTAAATGTTTTACTTATTTACGTAATATACCTTCATTTTTAAATGTTTACTTATTGTATCTGTGTAAGTTATTTGTGAAATAGGGTTCAAAGGAAGGGGAGGCCGAACTTTTTGGTTGGTTCAGTCACAGTGGAAGGATGTCGGTAACAGCAGGTGTTAGTGATACAATAATAGCTGTAAGGGATAAGCTCAGAGGTAAAATTGGGCAAACAAAAGTTAAGCGGTATTGGCCTGGTAAAGTGCCTGAATGGGCTGATGATGCCCATGAAGAAGGAGATATTAGACTGGCGAGGACAGCTGCCTTGGAGAAAGCATTTCCTAGTCAAGAAGATTCAGATATTGTTAAGAAGGATGATCCTAGGCTCCGTCGTTTGGCTGAGAGCAGAGTAGATAATCGTGAGGAAGTGAGAGCTGATCATCGGCGCATTCGACAAGCTGAAATTGTTTCTACAATTGAAGAGGAAGCCAGGAGGCAGGAAGGCTTAGAACTAGAGGAAGAAGATGAAGATGCTTTGGAGGAAAGAAGAAGAAAAATTAGGGAGAAGTTGCTTCAAAGAGAGCAGGAAGAAGCACTTCCCCAAGAAGAAGAGGAAGAGGAGGAGGAAGACGAAGAGGAAGAGGAATCTGAATATGAGACTGACTCAGAGGAGGAACTTACAGGAATAGCAATGGTGAAGCCTGTATTTGTTCCCAAGTCAGAGAGAGATACCATTGCTGAGCGTGAACGTCTTGAAGCTGAAGAGCGGGCCCTTGAGGAGGCAAGGAAAAGGAGATTGGATGAAAGGAAAATTGAAACAAAGCAGATTGTTGTTGAAGAGATTCGAAAGGATGGAGAAATACAGAAAAATGTGGAAATGGAAGCAAATGTTGCTGATGTGGATACTGATGATGAAGTTAATGAGGCAGAGGAGTATGAAGCTTGGAAGGTGAGAGAGATTGGTAGGATCAAGAGGGATAGAGAGGATCGTGAAGCAATGTTGAAGGAGAAGGAAGAGATTGAGAAGGTGAGAAACATGACAGAGGAAGAGAGGAGAGAGTGGGAGAGGAAGAATCCAAAACAAGCTCCACAACAGAAGCAGAAATGGAGATTTATGCAGAAATACTATCACAAGGGTGTTTTCTTCCAGTCTAATTCTGACGATCGATCTGCGACTGTTGGAAGTGATGAAATTTACAATCGTGATTTCTCTGCCCCAACTGGGGAAGATAAAATGGACAAGACAATATTACCTAAGGTCATGCAAGTCAAGCACTTTGGTCGTAGTGGAAGAACTAAGTGGACCCATCTTGTCAATGAGGACACTACTGATTGGAACAACCCGTAAGTTCACTTTCCCTTTAGTCATCCTCTTTCTCCCCCCTCCCCCCTTTTAATATATTTTATACAAATAGTGCCAAATTACCTGTTTCATTCTCTGATGGTGCTTTTCTGTCTACATTGACTTCTGATGTTGATCTGCTATGACAATTATTCAGCTTGGTCTTGTACATTATTTTTAGATACTTTTTTTCTTGTTTGATCTTTAATCTAAAAAATTGGGCTACTATTAAGTGAGTGCAAGAATAGAATGTAGTATTATATGAAGGATGTTTTCGTTCAGTTGGGAATTTGACTGTCTCTGAGATTTGAGATAAAACAGGACAGTTGATAGGAAGTTAATTTTATTTGATTTTTTTTTTTCTTTTTTTTGGTTAAGAAACATGACTTCTAACAGATCCAATGTTGTTTTTTTGCATAATTCTCTTAGAAATGTATTAAGTAGAGTAGCCTATTGGAAGTCAGTGATTTTCCTAGTTTCTTGACTTAAACTCTGACAGATCTCTCTTCCCTTTATGTGTACCTTCTGGTTAATACTTCCTCTATTGTGAATTTGGTTGGCCAAGAAGATATTATATTGCACTGCCACAATTTAATTGACCAGTTGTTAGTATCTTTTGTTTTTATGTAATATGTTAAACTTGTCATGTTATCAACATTGTGGTCTGCAATGCATGCACTGTCTTTGTGCTTGAGTATGTTCTTCTTTCATCTTCATACACAAGAGCCTTTGTTGCATGCTTTATATTAAAGTATAATGTTCTCAAATTTCCATTTTTTTTTAAATATTTTGCACTTTTCATAAGGCTTTGAATTCTATTTATTTAGATCTTTTACATTCATCATATGAACCAGTGGTTTATGAACAGAAATAGCAGCTACTTCCATACTGAAATTACCCATTCTCTCCTGCCCAAAAAATAAAAGGGAAAAAAAAGAAAAAGAAATGATCACTTCACAGTTGCGTGGTATTTTTGTTAAAGTAATGCGGAGTTAGAAACATTGCCGCATGAAGCCTTTTTGTATTTGTTCATTTCTTGCCGTTCACCTGGGTGCAGGTGAGGTATTGGCTGCTTTGTACGCTTAAATTTTTTGCCTCAACAACTGTGATTTATGTCATCAAAATCTTTCAGTTTTATGCTTTCTGTTGTGACCTGTGTTAAAAAATAAATGAAAAAAGNAAAAAAAAAAAAAAAAAAAAAAAAAAAAAAAAAAAAAAAAAAGAAGGGTTAGTTTTATACCATTTTAATGAAACAGTGACTGAAATGAAAGAGGACGACTATGAGGATTACAGATTTTGAGATGATGATGATGATGCTAGTTGTTAGAATTTATGAGTGGGCCCCACCATGTAAGTCTTCATATTTATGGAGAGTGTTGTGTGAGATATAAAGTGTGCCACTTATGTCCAAAATGCCTAAGGCATTTGGACTTGTGACACTTCACTTTATATACTCTTTGTCTTTCTCATTTTTTACCAATGTGGGACTTGCTCCCACTCTTTCATTTTCCAACACTCCCCCTCAATTCCAATTGGCCTTGATCCAATAGAGACTTGCCTTTATATTGCCTGAGCTTGTGTTCTTGAGTCTTTGAGGCTCCAAGTCTTCCTTTTCTTTGCTTGGGCTTGTACTCTTTGAGAACCTCAGAGGCCACAGGTCTATATTGGTCCCTGAATCCTTTAGTGCTGTTAAGCTTTGAAGCTCTGATACCATGTTACACAATCAGAGGAAGAGGAGTAGCAGAAAAACACAGCAGAAAACAAAATAACAGAAGTGTTTTTATGTTGCAGAAGGCTCAAAACGAGTTTCATTCATTTGCTGCTATATATACAAAATACCAACAGTACATAGTTGGTTTGAGCTACAGTAAGAGCATATTTTGGTCCATACCAAACCCGACAGATTTTTCCCACAAACAAGCATTACCATTCATCTACAGCTAACATGATAGCATAGCAGATTTTATGCATAAAACAAAACAAAATATTTTCTTAGCTTAGAGTACTTAGAAAAAGTCTCATAGTCTAACACTCCTCCTTGAGATTTTTCTTAAAGACTCCAAGCTTTGCTCTTAGTAATTCAAATCTGGCTCTAGGAAGAGCCTTGGTCATGATGTCTGCTATCTGGTTTTCAGAACTGCAATGCACCAGATTAACTTCACCAAGTCTTTCATATTCTCTAACTGCATGAAACTTGATGTTTATGTGTTTAGTTCTGCCATGCTGCACAGGATTTTTTGCAATGGCAATAGCTGATTTGTTGTCAACCCAAATTGTAGTAGCTTCATTCTGGTGTTGCTCCAAATCTGCTAGGATTTTTCTGAGCCAAATGGCTTGATTAGCAGCACCTGCTGCTGACATATCCTCAGCTTCAGCTGTTGATTGGGCCACCACTTCTTGCTTCTTTGAATTCCATGAGAAAACACCACTGCCAAATGAAAAACAATAACCTGAAGTGCTTTTGGCATCATCTACACTTCCTCCATGGTCACTGTCTGCATAGTCTTCAAGCTTATTGCTTTCATCCTTCAAATACCATAAACCATGATCAGTAGTTCCCCTGATGTACCTAAGAACTCTCTTAGCTACACCCATATGAACTTGACTTGGTGAATGCATAAATCTTGAAAGCAAACTTGCAGAGAACATTACACCTGGTCTGGTAGCAGATAAGTACAGTAGGCTTCCAATTATGCTTCTATAAAGTGAGTCATCAGCTTTGCTATCTTCATCATAATTTGACAGCTTTTGATTCACAACAAGAGGAGTGGACACAGGCTTTGATCTCTCCATATGAAACTTCTTTGAAAGTTCCCAAGCATATTTCTTTTGTGAAATGAAAATACCAGCATCACACTGTTCAATTTCCATACCAAGAAAATACATCATTTCACCTAAATCAGACATTTCAAACTCCTGCTCCATATTCAGCTTGAATTGCTTCAAAGAGTTTAAATCTCCACCTGTGACTAACAAATCATCAACATAAAGAGACACAATTAGATCAACTTCAGTTCCAGCTTTCTTCACATACAAAGTTGCTTCACTCTCACTTCTTTTGAATCCTTGTTGCAGCAAGTAGGAATCAATTCTGCTATACCAAGCTCTTGGAGCTTGTTTCAAGCCATAAAGAGCTTTGTGAAGCTTGTACACTTTGTCTTCACTTCCTAGAACCAGAAAACCTTCTGGTTGTTCAACAAAAATATCTTCTTCTAGCAACCCATTTAAAAATGCAGATTTCACATCAAGATGGTAGATTTTCCAACCCAATTTTGCTGCTAAAGCCACAAGAAGTCTAATAGTGTCATGCTTTGCTACTGGAGCAAGTGTTTCTGAGAAATCAACTCCATGCTGCTGAAAGTAGCCTTGCACAACAAGTCTTGCTTTAAGTTTGTTCACAGAACCATCTGGATTAAGTTTGGTTCTATAAATCCACTTTACACCAAGAACTTTGTGATTTTGAGGTTTGTCAACAAGTGTCCATGTTCTATTTTTCTCAATCATGTTCATCTCCTCCTGCATTGCAACTTCCCAATCATTTTTGCTTGCTGCCTCCTTATAGCCTTTAGGTTCTAATGAAGCTATATTGCATCTTTCATAAATTTCTTCAAGAGGTAAGGTTCCTCTTATTGGTATATCATCATAATTATCTTCATCTATCTCCACTTCTGCTGCATCTTGTTTTTGAAAGATATTTCCCCCAATGTGGCTCTTATCACTCCTTTCAACTTCATTTCTATCCCAATTCCACTTGGAGAATTCATCAAATTTTACATTTCTGCTAACAAGAATTTTTTGGTCTTCAAGCTATAAATTCTGTACCCTTTGGTATTGCTGCTATACCCCAAGAAAATTTCAGCTTCAGCCTTTTCATCAAGTTTAGTTCTCTTCTCATCAGCCACATGCGCATAGCATACACAACCAAATATTTTGAGATGCTCAACTGATGGCTTTGTTTCATGCCAAACTTCATAAGGAGTTCTGCCTTTCAAAATTCTGGTAGGTAGCAAATTTAGCAAGTATACTGAGGTATTGACTGCCTCAGCCCAGAAACTTTTAGGTAAACCCTTCTCAAACAAAAGACATCTGCCCATTTCCATTATTGATCTGTTTTTCCTTTCACTCACTCCATTTTGTTGAGGAGTGTAAGGAACAGTAAATTGATGCTGAATTCCTTCTTGCTCACAAAATGCCTTGAATTCTCTAGAAGTATACTCAGTTCCATTATCTGATCTGAGTATTTTAATATGGCAGCCGGTTTGCTTCTCAACCATAGCTTTAAATTTCTTGAAAACATCCAGAACTTCAGATTTTTGTTTCAAGAAATACACCCAACACCATCTAGAGAAGTCATCAATAAATAACAGAAAATATCTACTGCCATTTAAAGATGAAATACTCATAGGGGCCACATACATCAGAGTGAATAAGTTGCAATTTTTCAGAAGCTTTCCAAGTACTATCTGAAAATGGCAATTTGGTCTGTTTTCCATATTGGCAAACATCACAAACTTCAACATTATCACCAATGGCAGGCAAGTTTAACACTAACTCACTTGAATGCATATGTTTTAAAGTAGAGTAGCTGAAATGGCCAAGTCTTTTATGCCATAAAACTGAGTCATCTTCAACACAGGAGTTAACATGGTTACTAACTTGTTTCCACTCAACTGGAAAACTCTTATCTTTCATTTCAACAGTCATCAACTCACAACCAGTGGGATCGAATATAATGCATGACATATCTTGAAAATGCAAGGTATAATGTCTTTCTAGCATTTGTGCTACACTTAGCAAATTTTGGCTAATGTTAGGCACAAAAAGAACATCAGCAATGAGCTTTATACCTGAAGGTGTCTCAACAGCAACAACACCTTTCCCTTTGACATCTACATACTCTCCATTGCCTATCTTCACTTTAGAGATGTAAGTGTCATCAAGCTCCTTAAATATGCTAGCATCATGAGTCATGTGACTTGTGCAGCCACTATCAATTAACCAAGTATTCTTGCCACTATTTGTAACATAACAAGTGGCAGCAAAGAGTTTTTCTTCACCTTGCTCATAATTTTCTGCAACTTGTGCTTGCTGTCCCTGCTGGTTTCCTTTGTTCTTGCAGACTTTTTCAACATGGCCAAGCTGGTTACAAGCTTTGCATCTCACATTTGGCCGGAACCAGCAAAATTTTTCACTATGGCTTCTCTTCTTGCAATGAGGACATGTGGGATACTTGCCTTTCCCAGCTGTTCCTTTGCTGCTATCTCCCATTTTCTTCTCTTTATTCTTCTTCTCACCAGATTGCTTCTTACCTCCACTGCTGCTAGCTTGCTTTTCCTTCAACTTTGCTTGAAAAGCACCTTCAATAGACTCATCTTGCCTTAAAGCCCTTCTCTGCTCCAAGCCTTGGAAGGCACTCACTACCTCAGTTACTGTCAACTGAGATAGATCTTTCACAAGTTCTAGAGAAGAGATTTTTGACTCAAATCTCTCTGGCACACTAATGAGAACCTTGTCTACTATCCTCTGCTCAGTGAGTTGTTCACCAAGCAGCCTTAGTTGGTTAACTATCTTCATGAGCCTATCCACAAACTCCTTGATAGTTTCTGACTCCTTCATCCTCAACAACTCAAACTCTCTCCTCAAATTGAGCATTTGCATTTGCCTAGTTCTTTCACTGCCTTGAAACTCCTATTTAAGTTTGTCCCAAGCTAGCTTTGCTGTCTCATAATGCATGATTCTAGCAAAAATATCATCTGTCAAAGATGAATGAATAGCTACCAGTGCTTTATATTCTTTGGCAACCTCTTCTCTATGCTGTTTCATTTGAGCTCTAGTGGGATTTTGAGGTAGAGGAGCTGGTTGTCCTCCTGTCTCTACTACTTCCCACAAGTCAAATGCTCTAAGGTATGCCTTCATCTTTACAGCCCAGATTGGGTAATTTTCACCTGTGAAAGATGGAGGAGAGGGAGCAGAGTAACTACTTGAAGCCATGAATTTTTCTCTCTGGTGTTTGAAGGTTTTTTAGGAGGGGAAGCCTTGCTGGTTTTCTCTCTTTTTTTCACAGTCCTTAAAGAACTTTAGAGCTCTGATACCATGTTAGAATTTATGAGTGGGCCCCACCATGTAAGTCTTCATATTTGTGGAGAGTGTTGTGTGAGATATAAAGTGTGCCACTTATGTCCAAAATGCCTAAGGCATTTGGACTTGTGACACTTCACTTTATATACTCTTTGTCTTTCTCATTTTTTACCAATGTGGGACTTGTTCCCACTCTTTCATTTTCCAACACTAGTCCTATGATTGTGATGGTGATTAGGATTTTCAATTATTCATTATAAGCATTAGGTAATATTCTAGGCTTGATTCTTTGCATAATATTATATTGGAGTTAAAGAAGTCTAAATAGCTATTATGTGTATTTGTAATGCATTTTATTCAAAGATATGCACCTCGCCTTGCTCAGGTGCATACCCTTAACTTGCTCGTTGCTCTTGGGCTCCCGGAGACCTTAGTGCTCATGTGCCTGTCACTTTTAAAAACACAAGGGTACATCAAATGTGAACTAGTGTTGAAAATACCATGTAGTGCAGTGGCTACAAAGGGTTGCTTCCCGTCGCCATACTTGACTGTTGTCACCATCGCTATTCCTTTGGGAATGTGATCCTTTTGAATTGTTGCAAAATGGTTGATGCAGAATAGGATGAAGAAAATCATTATAATTTACATATCAATTATGTGTTTTATGATTAGCGATTAAAGGAAAGATTCGGATTCAGCCTCAAAGAGTTTAAATCCAGTTTCTCAAGAAACTGTAACAAGAACAGGAATAAAATACTGAATTGGGGGTTTGTTTCATAAAATCATCAAAAGCTGTAAAACAATAGACATAATTTGTCTTATACAGGCGACTCAATAACCTGAATTCTACTAGCATAATTAAACCTGATAGGAATACTCAACTAATAATTGGGAATAGGAATAAACTCCTAAACCACCCGTGTACAAGATATCTTATGAACCAAACACATAATAATCAATTCTCCCAATTACATAATTAAACCCTAATTTCCCAATTATAAACCCAAAATCCCTAATCATAAAACACATAATTGATACATAAATTATCATGATTTTCTTCATCCTATTCTGCATCAATGGTTTTTCTCTTGGAGATATGCAGGTTTACCTTTCAACCTGGACAAAAGAATATCAGATCAAAGCAATGAAGAATACTGCAAATTTTAAAATCCTCAAGAAGCAATAATTATTTCAGATATTTAAGTAAAAAAGCAGAAGTTTAAAAGTTACAACTAACATCAATTACTAGTTTATTTCAAAACTACTTTCTTCACTTGGGAATTTGATTATCTGTGAGATTGAGATAGAAGAGAAAAAATGATAGGAAGTTATGAAGCAGAAACATGCATTCTAAACATCCCAGAGAGATTGCTGCCTAAATTTTTTTGTAGTTGTTAATTTATTGCTATTGTTTATGTTAAATATAAATAACTTCAATATCAGTTACTAGTTTATCTCCTGATTTGAAAACCAATGAGGATATTAGAGGTCCCTATGCTGCCGAGTATTTTTGTGCCCTGTCTATACCTCTTACCAAGAATTTTGGAACTTGATAATGCATTGATGTTAGGAATTCATTTTGCTTTTCATGGCTCACCCCCTTCCCCAAAAACATAGGTTTTCTTAGTATCAGATTTATGCTTGGATAACTCTGTCATAATTTGCCCTAATACTCTTGTTGTCAATGTTGTATTGTGGTGCAGGTGGACATACAATGACCCACTTCGGGCAAAGTATAATGATAAAATGGCAGCAATGAATGCACCTATAACAAAACCTAAAGGAAGCAGAAAATTGAAGGATTGGGAGTCTCGTTGAATTCAGAGTGAGAAAATTATGTATGAAGATATGCTTCTTCCAATTATACGAGGCATATCAATGGAGAAATAACATGTAATTTTGGACTTAATGCCATATGTATGCTTGTGTTCTTCCTGTACAGAAAGGGAAGTAGTTCGTCATCGCACAAGCATGTATGCTTTCTGATCGCTGAAGGTAGTTCACATTGATCGGAATCATAATTTGAATATGCGAAATTCAGAAGCACTTCCCTAGTTCATGAATATGCTGAGCGAGGGGCAACATCTTCGATTGCCTTCCTTTTATATTATCGCTTTGAGACCCATATCAAAGTGTTGATCTTATTGCTGGCTGGCTATATGAACTCTATGGAGTTTGCCTATACTGATGCTTTAGGAACAAGTGTTTCTGAATTTAAGATCCGTAATAAGGGCAACCTGTTCCATCAAGTTTGTATACTGCTGTAGTAAGACTTGTGGAAATTGCTGGTGAGCTAAAATTTTACTGAATTGAATGGGTGATGTACCAATGTTTCCCCTTTTAGTTGAATAGAAGGTCATATTCCGCTTTATCACCATTCTCATGCAAAATGATTTATATCTATGTACTGGCATATGGGAATTGACAAGGACTGCCTTGGTTGTAGATTTCTACTGTTTCACTTGACAAATGCAATTTTGTATTGAAAATCTTGCTTACTTCATATTTCAAATTGATTTTTATGGGCAGTGTTTTCTGTTTCTCTCTTAAGTAAATGAATGAGAACATAATGATGCTTACTCTAATCTGAAGGCATTAATCCAACAGTACATTATCCAGTCCTTGTTACCCTTAGGCGATATGTATGTTTCAAATGATTTTTTAATATATTAGAGAAAATTTTCTAATGATTAATTTATTATTTTTATCATTGTGCAATAGACTCTTCAATTACATTTTACTAATTAAATCTACGTTAGCTGAAAATTTTATTTTATTCGAATTAAACTAGTTTCACCAATGACCCAATAACTATGCTTAGATGAACTAGTTATGCAAGTTTATATAAGGGACGAACTGCAACTAGTTTTAGATGGGTTAATTAAAAAAAATTGTTAGATGGTTACAAGTTACGATTATTGCCAAGTTTTTAAATTTGTTCTTGTTGATTAATGATCATTGCATATTGATCTGTGATCATTTTGTGTTTGTTAATAATTATTGCATATTAACCAATGGTTATAAGTAAGGGTAATTTTAAAATTTTAATTATAATTGTGACTCACTTAAATATATTTTTATTTTTCAATTATTTACTTAAAATTATTTGTGATTTGACACTTGTAACTAGGAGCTCCCCAACTAAACATTATTCTTTGAAAAATTACCTGTAGATATGTTTTTCTTCGATAACACCAGTGTCTGTCTAACCATAAGCAAAAGACTTTTATTTATATATTGTCGTGAAGGTAACATTTGTTCATGTATAGTCCATATCAAGAGTACCCCTACTTTTCTATCCAAAAAAAAAAAAAAGAGTACCCTTACTTCCTTTTTTTTTTTCTCTCCATTTGCGATATATTTATACCCTAGCTTTGTTCAAATCATCATTTAGCCTCTTTAGTTGAATGAGAAAAACAAAAACAGCTTGTTAGAAGATGAACCACTTTCTGCTTAATATTTGTTAAAAATCCATTATTAACATTCCTTAAACTTTCTGGTTGAGTAGTTTTTGACAAGTAATCAAGCAATATTAAAAATCTAATTATCTGGATTTGTGTTATTCACTGATGATGATATAATAATAATAATAATAATAATGATAATAATAATAATTCACTGCCTTAATTTTAAGGTCATTTTTGAGCATGCATGTCACAAATATACCAGAAAATTCTAGATCCAAGCCATCAAGAAAAAAATATCAAAGTGGAGATTAGATGCGGATTAGCTTATTCATACAATATTTGAATGAAAAAGTTTGTGACGAGATATTTGTTAAGTAAGTTTTATCCACCATTGCGTTGTAAGAAACAGTTTATCTTCTGGGTTATGTTTTAAGATAACCAGTAAAACCACCGAAGATGCCGTGCTTGATTTTTCCTCCAACAGGCGGTGGAAGCGGTGGTGGAGGTGCGGCCATGCTGATGCTCTTGTTCTTGGTCGTTGAAGTTTTTGGCTTCCCACCATCATATTCTTGTGACCCAACAAATGTTCCACCCACTTCCATTTTCTTTTCAGTCTCCAAATCCATAAATGCACAAGAACAATTTGAGGAAGGGGAAAAATATAGAAGCAGAGATATATGTTGAATCCATTTTTGCTGAGTTTATATTAGATTTTCATGAATACTTTTTAGTACAGATTAGTGGCAGCTACTACAGCAGAATTGTCTTGACTCCAAAATCTTCTAGGTGATCTTGGCATTAAGCTTCCCAACTGTCCAAGAAATTTTTGTGACAATATTGGTGTCACCTATCGCTGCTCAAATCCTAGTGTTTCACTCCAGAATAAAACATATAGTCATAGACTATCACTTTGTGAGGGGAAAAGGTGGCTGCCAAACGTCTCATTGTCTCTCATGTGTCCTCCAAGGATTATTAGCTAACTGATATTCTCACAAAACCACTCGCTGCTCAACCAATTTGCACTCTGCGGTCCAAGATTGGAGTTGCTGATGGCACTTCCATCTTGCGGGGCGTGATAGGGAATCAGATTCAAAGCAACAACCTCTTCAATCTAAGCAATCAATTAACTAGTTGTTGTATGTATTTTTTAATTCAATTTTATTTGTAAAGTTGTTATAGACTAGGTTTCAAATTATTCTGTACAGTCCAAGTAATAACAATATAAATATCTTACTAAATACAATACAAGATAAACTTCCATTTTATTCAATCTGAATTTTGTCTACATTTAGAAGCCATTTGAGAGAGAATGACTCACTTGATCATAAGAATGAGATTGAGAGGTACCTTTTGGCATTCTCCTTTGCGCGACTGTCAAACTACTTTTTGATTTCTATTAAAATATTGAAAATGTCGGTACTTAGGTAATATGTTTCAAAATATCAATATTTTCAAAAGCAAAAGACCAATTAAAATATTTTCAAGTTTCAAAAGACATAGCTAGCCATCAACTTATGTGCAGCAGACTAGGAAGTTCCATTATTCCTTTCATAGTCAAGTTGCGTGGAAGGTTGAGCTTGACTCGTGGGTTTAACATCCGTTGAGCCACCAAAAATATTTCATAGTAAATAGTTTTACAAGATTAAGGGTACATGATTAGAATAATGAAGTTTAATTAGACAACAAAATATAAATTGAAGTTTTGAAATATATTACTATAACATAGACATTTTTAACTTTTAATATAAACTAAAAAGTAATTGTTGAGTCGCGCCATTCTCTTTTGGGCTACTATCAAGACTACTTTTTGGCTTATATTAAAATATTAAAAATGTCGGTATTTTGGTAATATATTTCAAAATATTAGTATTTTCAAAAGCAAAAGACCAACTAAAAAATTTGAGTTTCAAAAGACAGCCATCAACTTACGTGCAATAAATTGGGATGTTCCATTGTCCCTTTCACAATCAAGCTGCTTGGAAGGTTGAGCTCGACTTGCGGGTTCAACATGTGCTGAGCCACCAACAATATTTCATAGTAAATAGTTTTACAAGATTAAGGGTAAATGACTAGAGTAATAAAGTTTAACTAGACAACAAAATATAAACTGATATTTTGAAATATATTACCAAAACATCGACATTTTTAATATAAACTAAAAGGTGACTATTGAGTCATGTCATTCTGCTTTGTCCAACTGTCAAAACTACTTTTTGGCTTATATTAAAATATTGAAAACATAAGGATTTCAGTAATATGTTTCAAAAGATCTAATATTTTCAAAAGCAAAAGATCTTTTTGAGTTTCAAAAGACATAACCATCAACTTACGTTCAGCACACTGGGATGTTCCATTGTCCCTTTCACAATCAAGCTGCGTAGAAGGTAGACGCAATCTTGCGGGTTCAACATGTGTTGAGCTACTTGAAATATTTTGGTAGTTAAATAGTTTTACAAGATTAAAGGTAAATGACTAGAATAATGAAGTTTAATTATTCTAGTCATTTTACACATGATTAATTGTAAGGAATTTTTTATTTGAAACAATAAATCCAATAATTTAAGGAGTTTGTGTAATTATTTCCTTACCTATACCAACATTACTGTTCATGAGTTTTAGCATCTAATTATATCAGCATTACAAATTATATGACATGAATAAAACTAAAAGAACTTAAGACAAGAAGTGAAATCATTCTCGGAAAATAAGTTCAATTGGAAAATAATCTTAAATTTTACCTTGTCGATTAGATAATTCTTTTTGTGCAGCACGTTTAACATTATCAGGAACCTCGTCTGTACATGTAATAATATTTTCACGTGGGATTCCAGCCAAATGTGCTTTCACTCTTCCAATACTCCCACCAGCAAAGGTACATGAACAATATTTGCACTTCTAGTGCTTTTCGTCAAGACTATCAACAGACTGCCAACACTCATCTTCTTTCCTACCGGCTTGCGTCGGCTACCGACTCATCATCTTTTATCTACTTCTCACACTTGTCTTCTTTTTCTGCTTTTGTTTTTTTTTTTTCCTTTCTTTTTTTTAGTAAATGAAATAAAATAAAATAAAAAATACAAAAGGAAATAAAAAATAAAGAAATGAAAAAGATATAATGAAATAATAAAATCCCAAATTTATTAATACGAAAATTTATTAATCTGTAATCTATTATTTTCAATTTCCATGTATTATCAACAAATCTATACTATCTAAAGAGAGTTAATGTTTTTAAGTTGTGTTTGAAATATAAATGTTGTGCTGTTGATGCAAAATATGTGAATTACTTGGCCCATTTAATTTAGGCTAGTACTAATTTTGAAGATTTAGGCTCCAAATGCATAAAAAAAATGTTTAAATAGGCAACATTTATAAATTTTAGAGGCAAAACGCTGGCCCAACACCGACCCTATCCACCTGCATCATAAAGAGAAATCGTAGTGCAGCAATGTTACACTAGCCCAAGATCAACAACCTTGGTGAAGAAAAACAAGCCAAAGAAAAGAATACAACTCCGATGATGGATAAGAGAACAAGACTTGTATTTTTCTGATGCATATCGAATGAAATATTACATAGGTATTTATAGGACTCCAATGAGAAAGGGTTCATCCCCTAATTAATTCCTAACACATGAACCACACTAAAAACTAGGATTATTAAGTAAATAAGCTTCTTGAGAAACAAGGAGACATTATTCTAGAAAATTACTTTACTAATTTCAACACTCCCCCTTAAAGTGATTTTCTAGAAATAATTCCAAGCTGAGAACGAAGCTTCTCAAAAGATTTTTTGGAAAGTGACTTGGTAAATATATCAGCAATGTTGTCTTGACTTCTTACCTCCATTGCACTAATGGTTCCATCCAAAACATTTTCCCTAATAAAATGATGTTCCACCTCAATGTGTTTTGTCCTTGCATGACAAACTGGATTGGTGGCAAGTTTTATAGCACTTTGATTATCTCCGTAAAGGCTAGTTGGACCTTGAATAGGAACATTGAGATCTTCAATGAGTCTTCAAAGCCAAACACATTCTTGAGCTGCAAGTGTAGAAGCCTTGTATTCTGCTTCTGTAGTTGACAAAGACATTGAATCTTTATTTTTACTACAACATGAAATTCCAGTATCACCACATAAGAAAGCATAACTAGATGTTGATTTTCGATCATCCAAATCTCCAGCAAAATTAGCATCTGTGAAACCCACTAGAGAAGAATATGTTTCTTTCTTGTAGAACAATCCCATGTCAAGGGTAGTGTTGACATACTTCAAAATTTTCTTTATTGCCTTAAGGTGTGGCTTTCGTGGTTCTTGCATAAACCTACTAACAAGACCAACAAAAAAAGCAATATTTGACCTTGTTATAGTCAAATAAATCAAACTTCCAACAAGAGCACAATAAGGTTGAGGATTGGGCAATAGAGAGCCTTCATCACGCCTTAACTTGATATTAACATCCAGTGGAGTGCAGCGCTTTTTGCCATTCTTCAAGCCAAACTTAGCAATTAATTTTTCGGCATAGCTTCTTTGAGTTACAAAAATTCCACCTTTCTTCCTTTCGAGTACTAAGCCAAGAAAATGATTCAACTCTCCCAAATTTTTCATATCAAAACGAATAGAGTTCATCTTGAAGTTTTTCAATTTCTCCTTCATCATTGCCCGTAATGATCATGTCATCTACATAAAAGAGAACTATGACATGCAAACCAGATTGCTTTTTCACAAACAAACTATGATCAAAATCAGAAGCAAGATAACCACAAAATTGCAAGTATTGAGCAATTTTTCCATACCATGCCCTTGGAGCTTGTTTTAGCCCATAAAGAGCTTTCTTGAGTTTGCAAACAAAACCAGGATGAGAACTTGAAACATAGCCTGGTGGTTGCTCCATATAGATGTCTTTATCAAGCTCTCCATATATGAAAGCATTTTTCACATCAAGCTGCCATAATTTCCAACCAAGAGAAGCTGTAAGTGCTATCATAGTCCGAACAAAAGTCATCTTTGCAAGAGGACTGAAGGTTTCTTCATAATCTTCTCCATATTTATGAGAAAATCCACGAGCAACCAGCCTTGCTTTATATTTGTCTATGCTCCCATCAACTTTGCGCTTTATTTTGTACACCCATTTACAAGAGACAGGCTCCACATCCTTGGGTTTTGGAACAAGATCCCAAGTTTCATTTTTTAACAATGCATTCATTTCTTCATCCATGACAACTTCCCATACTTTGACACCTTTAGCACCTTCAAAACATAAAGGTTCTTCATCATCTTTTTGTCCTGCAAAGAAACAGGAGTAGGTGCTTGCAAAATTTTCATCTCGATAACGAGCTGGCTTGACAATATTTCTCTTTGATATTTGATTAGCAGCACCATCCTCTGTTCGCCATTCTTCACATGAACTAGAGCTCCCCCTTTCTCTATGATTCTCCTGTGAAATAGAGGAATGAATGTTGAAAGGAAAAGTTGTAATCTCAGGTTCCATAGTCTGATTAAGACCATAGTAAGATGAAATTTCATCAAAAACTACGTCCCTTGACACTATGTACTTGTGAGTGAGACGATCCATGCATTTCTAGCCCTTCTTTTGATTGTCATAGCCAATAAAAATGCACTTCCTAGCTTTGGCATCAAATTTGTTCCTTTTCGCATCTGGCACATGAACATAACAGATGGAGCCCAAAATTCTGAAGTGCTTATCACTAGGCTTCTCATTGAACATCAACTCATAAGGAGACTTCAAGTTGATTGGACTAAGCGGTACTCGATTAATCACATAGGCAGCACATTTCATACATTCAGCCCATAGTTTTTTTGGCAGATTCTTTGCATGTAACCAGGTCCTGCAAGTCTCCATAAGGTGTCTAATTTTTCTCTCAACCACTCCATTTTGTTGCGGAGTATGAGCACAAGAGAGGTCCCTTTTAATTCCTTCTTTGTGACAAAAGGAATTAAAGACATTAGAAGTAAATTCTCCTCTATTGTTAGTTTGAAGCCGCTTGATTTTTCTTCCAAGGAATTTTTCAACAAATTCCTTGAATTCTTTAAATTTAAGAAAAACTTCTAATTTCGCCTTAACAAAGTAAACCCAGGTGAATCTTGTAAAGTCATCAACAAATATCAGCATATAATGGAAACCAGAATAAGAATCAACTGGAGTTGGCCCAAACAAATCACTATGAATACAATCCAATAGAGCTTTGCACCTAGAAAGAGACTTATCAAAGGGAAGTCTATGAGCCTTGCCATATTGACAGCCTTCACAACTTTCACCATCAGTAAATTTGGTTATTTTTGGCAGCCCCTTAACTAGTTCTTTTTGCACCATAACTTTTAAGTTAATCATGTTAAGGTGCCCAAGCCGAGCATGCCATATAGAAGCACTATCATGGCCACTCAATTTTTCAACAAAAGAAGTTGAAGTTGATAAAACATACACATCATCAACTCTTTTACCAATATGAACAACATAAGCTTTTAAATCTTCAATATTTCAAAGAAATTTCACATCTTGAGGGCCAAATAGGACATAATTTCTAGAGTCTACAACATTTGTAACTGAGAAGAGATTTTTTGTCATACCTGGGACATGATACACATTGTTGAGTGTAATAGAATTGTCCTTGCTCCCATTGATAACAACTGTCCCCTCCTTCTCCACAGAGTGAACTGTGTTGTCTGCTATAACAATGACATCTTTCCCTTGATAAGGATGAAGACTTGAGAATTTAGAAGCATCACCAGTCACATGATGACCATAGCCAGAATCCACGATCCAATCATTCTCAAGGTCAATTGAAGCAGGACTAGATGCAACTCTCGCCATAAAACACTTGCCCCAGTCTTTTTCATTGCTCCGAGAAGAATCTCCTTTATTTGCCTTTTCAACTTCAACCAAATTTCCTTGCTTCAACTTGACATGACAATTTTTCTTCATGTGTCCAAGTTTACCGCATCGATAACACTTTAACTTTTTCTTAGAGAAATTGGAGACATTGTTGCTGGATTCTGAATAAAATTTCTTTTCTTTTAGGTTGAAATTCTTCTTCTTCTCAGCTACAAGAACATTTTTATTATCAGTACTTTCACCTTGATCAGACACAGATAATCCAGCCATTTGCATGGCCAAGGATTCTTGGGAAGACATGAGACTTTCAAATTCTTCCAAGGATGGTTGTTGAGCCCACCCTTGAATTGTGGTGACATAAGGAATATACTCCGACTTCAATCCACGAACAATATGCCGCCTCATACGAGCTTCAGAAATAGGCTCATCTGGATCTAGAGCAGAAATTTCTGAATATAGATTTTTAATTTTCAAAAAGAATTGAGCAATAGAAAGATCACCTTGAGAAGCATTTGCAAGTTGATTCTCCAAGAGTTGCAAGCGAGCCACATCTGTCTTGTTGAATAGCCTGTCAAGGGTTTGCCAAATCTCATTGGTAGATTTGCAGCGGATAATGTGCTCAAACATTCCATTGGAAATAGACCTCTTCAAGGCAAATTCTGCCTTAGCATTTTTCTGTCCCCATTGCTTGAAAGCCTCAACATCATTTTTTGGAGCAATAGTGTCAACTCCACCAACAACCTCTCAAAGGTCTTCCCCAATGAGATAGGACTCCATACAAGTCTTCCATACTTTGTAATTGGATTGGTTTAGTAGCTCCATACCAAATCCAACAACATGACCACTCGAATCCATTTGGAACACCGGCTGATTTTCTTCATAAGAGATCTTGACACAAAGCTATCTCTCAAGCCCTGATAACATAAAGAGAAACCGTAGTGCAGCAATGTTACACTAGCCCAAGATCAACAACCTTGGTGAAGAAAAACAAGCCAAAGAAAAGAATAGAACTCTAATGATGGATGGATAAGAGAACAAGACTTGTATTTTTCTGATGCACATCGAATGAAAGATTACATAGGTATTTATAGGACTCCAATGAGAAAGGGTTCATCCCCCTAATTAATTCCTAATACATGAACCACACTAAAAACTAGGCTTATTGAATAAGCTTCTTGAGAAACAAAGAGACATTATAAGGTTCATCCTCCTAATTAATTCCTAATACATGAACCACACTAAAAACTAGGATTATTAAGTAAATAAGCTTCTTGAGAAACAAGGAGACATTATTCTAGAAAATTACTTTACTAATTTCAACACATCAAACCAAAACCTAATTGAACCCAACTTGTCGATCTTCAGCAGTCAGCTTTGGTTCCCTTCTTAGTGTGTCTAGTTAGCATTGAACGGGTGGTTAGGGTGGCAAATCGAACCGAACCCGACCGGTGCTCACCCTTAAGAACTATATTTAAAGATTCTTAATATTTATAAAAATTATTAATTTTAATTACAAAAAATACTATAATGGTTAGAGCTGGCTAACGGGCCAGCCCAGCCCATTAGGGCAGGGCCAAAGTGGCCTGGTTCTAATCGGGCCAGCCATTCCTTAGTCCAGCCTAGCCCACTTCGGGCTATGGGCCATAACAGGCTAAAATCCTTTTTTTAAAATTTTTTTTTGCCATGATTATTTTTAAGAGAATATGAGAACATATTGATTATGAAACATCAAATATTAACATACGTAATCAAAATACAAACTCAAATAAACAATTTCCTTTTCAATACCCTAAAGCTTAAGAGAAACTAAATCTCTTACTACCTAGTCCTTCTAAGATTGATTTAATGAAGTTCATAAGGGAAACATACTTATGTTATAATAAGATAAGAGAGTCCAAAATTCATGTCCTAAATATACCCATTTTTATTTTTTTACAGGTAGGGTATTAGAAAAATTGAAGTTGAAGGCTTAATATGAAAAATCAAGTAGATGGAAGGCTCTGGGGTGCTGGTGCTTAGCTCTAGGGGTCCATCGAAGGAACATTTGAAGTCAAGATGCCAGCGCCCAGCACTGGTTACGCAGCGCTAAGCACTGGGGTCCAGAAATAATAGATTTCGCCTAATAATCACAGTATAGATAGAAAATAAATCATACCCACTTCATGAAAAGCTAAGAAACCCATAAGAAACCTCAAAGAACATTGAAGAAACAGTACCCATCGACTTTACTTTGTGCTAACAACAACAAACTTCAAAGCACTTCATCTAATATTGAACATGGGGGAAAAAGATGGGAAGTGTTGGTTGGTGCTGGAGAAGGAGAGGCGGTAGCCGGCGGCTTCAGTGAGGATTGAGGAGAAGGAGGCGGAGAGGGGTAGAACCATGTAGAAAGATAGTCAAATATGGGGAGAGTGGAGTGTGAGAGATGAAATTCTGATTTTTGAGTTAGGGATTGCATTCAGATTTCAGAATTAGGGCAATTGAAAGCTAGAAAAAAAAAAAAAAAAAAAGTAAATCGGGCTAACCCGGCATGAACCCGATTGGGCCACGGGCCAGATCGAGTCGAGCCAAATTGGCCCAGTTTTAAATAGGCCAGCATTTAGGGAACCTAGCTCACCATTTTACCGAGCCCCAACGGGATGGTCCACCGGGCTCAGCCTATGAACACAGCTCTAATAATGGTACGAAAAAAAATCAGAGTAGAATAAGGTAAAAGTTATATTCACATTAACTACAAAATGTAAAGAGGAGAAAATTAAAGTCTATCTATATGTTAGGTAAAAGAAATATAATGGAAATAATTCCACTAAGCCATATATTGTTGTAAGCAAATCACCAAGCTAAATATCATTGTTTCTCATATGTTTGATTTGCAACCATTCTTAGAACTTGAAGTATGGATAAAACATCAACATCCTTCCCCTCTTTGTCTCTTTAATATATTCGTTGAACTTAGAAGATGTAAGTTTATGATATCACCTACTTTGCAATTTTGTGTGTCATGAAGTGAAAATAAAAGAATAAAGATTAAAAACAAGTGAATGTTATTGAATTAAATGGTCATCTTACTTGTCTCTTTTAGTCTAATCCTTTGTTTGGATGGGATAAAAATTTGGGGGAAAGAAATAGTGGGTGGAAAAGAGGGATGATAGCAGATTTTTATTTGTTTGGTTGCTAAGTGAAACTCATGCTATGTTTGGATGAGGAAACAAAATGAAGAGAAAATAATTTTTTTATTTGTGTTTAAATTGGGTGAAAATGAGAGGAGAGAAAGTCAAAGTAGTGTAAATTTTTTCTCTTTAACAAAATATGAAATGATAAACTTATCTATAAGGCCAAACATAAATGAGAAGTTAATATATAGGGGTGAAAGTGTTATTAAAGGAGTCCTACAAGATATTTAGTTTTCAGAATATTCAGTTAAAGATACTTTGTAACTAATTATATACAACAACTTAATAATCTAGGGTTAGTTTAGCTTATTTTGAATTCAAATACTTTTAGGGTTTTGCATACTTGTGTATATATATACACTTACATCAATTGAATACTTTGAGACCTTTTCCATAAATAGTGTGCTGTTTCCTATAGGGTATCAGAGCAATAACTAGCTTTCACAAGCTCCATTCGGTCCTTCATCTTTTTCCAGCCATGTCATCTTCTTCTTCACCTCACACCATTCCCTTTAACTCCCCCACCACAGCCACTAATTTAGTCACCATCAATGTCTCCAACCTTGCAATTAAGCTCACCCACAACAATTACATTGCTTGGGCAAAGCAGATGTGGTCCATGCTCATTGGATATGGATTTATTGGCTAGGTTACCGGATCCATTCCCTGTTCTCCTCCCACATTTGAGCATAATGGGGAAGAAATTGAAAATCCCAAATGCACCTTTTGGATTTGGCAAGACCATTTCTTGCTTTTAGCTATCATGGCTTCCTGTGACATTGATGCTCATGTAGTAATTTCCCAAGCCGAGACCTCACAATCCGCTTGGGACCAGCTGCTATGCGCTTTCGCTAATTGCTCTAGAACTCGTATCATGTCCTTGAAAGAGCATCTTTTCAACCTTACTAAAGGTTCTTCACCCATTTTAGAATATTTGCGCACTGTGAAAAGCATAGCTAATGAACTCACCATCATTGGTCATCCTCTTGATGAGATTAATCTCATCCTCCACTATCTTAGTGGGTTAGGTGCTACCCGACTCACCAATCACTCCTCACTAAGCAAAGAAATTTTTTTTTTCAGCAACCACCACAATCAATCCTCTCCCCAACATACAACAAAAATATTTCGAGTTCTACAAATACGGAAAAAATTGTTTAGAAAGAGAGGAGAAATAGAGAGAATACATAGAAACCGAGAGAAAACTAGAGAGCTAGAGAGAAGAGAACATTACTCAAATGAGATTGGTGACCCTCAGAATCGTTGAGTAGCTAGACCAAGCTCATCATCCATTGTTCTCACCTCTCAATCACCACTTCACCTTGACTCATCCTATACTAATTCAACTTGTTATAATACATATACACTTTAGCTCTGAACCTCTTCTTAAAGGCCCTTGCTTTGACATTAGCAACATGTATTTCAATCTTCATCTCATTCCAGCCCCCACTTTTATTATGGTCACTTGCTTCCGATACTCATTTTTACAATTTAATTTGTTTGTTACACTATCCATTTGATTAACTTAATTAATTATATATAATAATTATTTCTTAATTTTGTTTAATCTATAAACTTTTAATTTTGTTTAGTTTGGAAATGTTAAACTTGAGAATGACCGCAAACAAGGAAAATGTGCTAGGAACAATAGTTGGAATTGGAGGGACAATGATGGTGACCTTTCTCAAAGGTGTAGAAATTGACATTTGGTTCTCTCACATTAACTTCTGATGAATGGTATAAGAGTTCAGTTAATAAAGACTCAACTAGATTACGAGTTCATACTACAATACTATATCATAATTTCTGGAAAGATGTGAAGAATATTGTTAATATACATACACCAATTGCTAATGTGCTAAGGATGGTTGATGGAGAAAAGCAAGCCATAATGTTGAATGTTTATGCAGCAACGTGTATGACAAGATCAACAACTCAAGCAATGACTCCTAAGTCATGCAAAAAATATCTTGATATCATTGACTATTGTTGGCATAAAATAATAATCATTGATATTCATATGGCAGGCATTAGATCTTTGACTATACATTCATATTTATTTACTTTTTGGTAATACATTTTTATTTATTTCATATTTGACTATACTAATTTATTCAATCTTTTATACATAATATATATATATATATATATATATATATATATTACTTGAATCCATCATATCAATACTCTGAAAACCTTAGAGTTTGAGAAGATTTGTTGAAAGCACTTAAGCATGTGAATTTTAGATTAGAGCTAAGCTCAATTAAAGTTTCTTAAGCATTAAATGAGGTATTTATAATTTTTTTTCTATAGCTTTGTCGTTTGTAATAAGAACTAGTACTTCACCACGCGCGATGTGCGGCCAAGCAAAGGGGGTGCGGCACGAAACAAATTAGTAGCCAATGATGATGAAAAAAGGATGATTCATTATAGATAGATATTTTCGCAACTTATTTCAAAACGTCAATAATTTAGAAAATTGAATAAAAAATTTCAACATTAGTGGGAAAAGATTTGATAACAATTCTTATGAATCAAACATCAATATATCTTTAGTACTTAGTCCTGCGCCGATGCGGGGACGGCGACAACGGGCAACACAAAATAGGAAATCCTATTGGATTAGCCGTTGGTGTTGGTTTAGTGGTTATCCAAATTATAGTCCTATTAGAATTTTTGAAAGCTTGTCCACATGGTCTAATCTCACTATCTTTCCAAGTATTATAAAAAATCTTATTGAATCACCTGTTGGGGTTGGTTTAGTGGCTATCCAAATTATAATCTCATTAGAACTTTAGGAAACTTGTACCCATGGTCTAACCCCACTCTTTTCCCTAGTGCTATAGATTATTTATTTATTTTCCCAAAAACCATACCTAAACCTAATTTCAATTTTGATTTTTGTTCCTTTTCTCTTTTCGTCTCAATTATTAATTACATAACCCCTATTTATTCCAACCTGTTTATATTTAAATATGATAGAGGTATTGTAACCTAATTAGAATACCCCTATTATCCAATTATTATTATTACTTAGCATAGATTTAAAGTGAAGTTATAACAAGGACAACCCCAAGTACAGTGGTAGGGCATTTATTTTTCATTCAAATATTACAAAAGTATCCTATATTATACCATTTTTTATATCAAACATAGGAAAGAGAATTCTATATTTCTTCATCAATCAAAAAGAGTTTCCTAAGAAGTTCGGACTCTAAAATCGATCCGGACAAATTCTAAATCTTGTATGACCCTTTTTACCCACAAAGCCAAAGAAACACAGAGAACCAAAGGAGAAGAGAGTAAAAGGAAGAGAAGAGAATTAATGGAGATAGATGGAGAACCCTAATTTTCATTAACATAAACAACTACGAATTAGGATCAAATAATTACAATGGTTGAAATTGTCAATTATCATTCGATTGCTGATTGAATGATTGTATAACATTCATCTCAATTTAATTAAAAATTTAGAAAATCTCTCAAATAAGCATTTATATGATATCAATCACTATTTATAATAATTTATCACATTCAACCAATAAACCAATTTTAAAATTCGATCAGTCATTGAATTTTATGTTATAATATTTATTTAAAAATAATAACATGAGTGAGTTAATGCAAATAAAAAAATTTCAAAAAATTCAATTCAATGCCACGAGTAGTTGACTCCTTCAAAGTGGTAGTCAACTACTTGCTCTTTGGATGAAGGGAGTCGACTACAGAATTCCATGTAGTCAACTACATCATGTGGATAAGCAAATTAACTCTAAACAAACCACATGATTACTCCAATCAACAATTATTGTAATTCATAGCATTTAATTTATTCAACAAATCAGTCAAAGATATTGCAATTACATTGATGATAGTAATTTATTTCAGAAGGTTTATTTTATAGAATTCATTTTCTATTATTTTTCATTGAATAATAATTCAAAAAATTGAATAAAGTGCCATATGTCACAAAATTGGAGTGCCAAGTGTCGTCTCCACAGGGATTCGTCTTACTTTTATAATATACTAGTACTATTCCCGCACCGATGCGCGGGCGGTTGGACGGCCGGGTGCAGACCCCAAGCAATTAGATGTGGGATGGAATTAATATGATCATAGAAGAATAAATTATATAAATCTATGACATGTAATTTTTCAATTGTGGATTTCATTTTTTGAACCATAGAATCCATAAAAAAAAATAAAATTGAAAGTGCATTAAACTAATGGAAAATGAGATAATACTATACTAAAATTACCTATGGTGTATGATTGGGACTATGGCTATCAACGTCTTCATCTAAGTGTATACGAACTTGCTCTGATCCTGGAATTGCAACATTGATATAATTATAATGTATAAGATTAAATCTTTAGAGTTTACATGTGTATTTACAGACATGATATGTTTCAATTTATGTCATACCTCTTTGAGTGATTTTATGGAACACTTCTTTGAAGACAACATTTGTGGTGCTTATTATGGAACTACCTTTTGTATCAATCGCTAAAACTTTGAAAAAGCCACATAAAGTTGTCCATGGTTGAAGACTGGTTTTGGTAGATATAACCCAACATGCAATAGGAATTGGCCTTGACTCTTATTTATTGACATGACAAAGCAAACTTGCAGGGGAAATTGTCTTCCCTACAGTTTAAAAGGCATCTTCTTATCAGAGGATGTCAGGTTCATCCTTGGAATAAACATCTTTTCTCCTATGTTACTACCAAAAATAAATTTTCCCTCCATCACACATCTCCCAAGTTGGGTGATTATTAGTCTCATTCCATTGCACAAACCATTCTGCTAATCTATTTTCCTTAATAACATAATAGGTATGCCCGACTTCAGTGCTAAATTGTGGTTTGGAAGGCCGGATGAAGTGATACTATTTAAGAATTTGGGTGTATGAATATCATCTAGTCTGTTTCTCCATGATTTGCACGTACTGCATGAACTCAAATAGATATTTTCATCACTAGGCAATAAGGAAACCATATAATCATTGATTTTTCTCACCACTTCTAGTATAGGGGCGAGGATCGCTCTTTCTTGACAATATTTTGCACGTACTGCATGAACTCAAATAGATATTTTCATCACTAGGCAATAAGGAAACCATATAATCATTGATTTTTCTCACCACTTCCAGTATAGGGGCGAGGATTGCTCTTTCTTGACAATATTTTGGCTATTGCATATTTGTCATGAATCCAGGATAAGTCAAGTTCACAATATCATAAATTGGATCATCACCACAATGTAGGGAGAGGTCATCTGGTATCTGAATAACAACTTCACCATCATTCATATCTCCTGCTTCACTGTCACCAACTTTCAATAACAAATTAGAGAACTCACTCAGTCTTACTGTATGTGGATTTGCAGATCTTATTTCCAATCTCATATTTTTTGTTAGGTCCCCACCTAGTACCGCAACCTAACCCCCAAATGGAGTATGTGCAGCTTCTGTGTCTGTATGCTTCAATATATCTCTAAAAATTTTGTCCAATGCCTTGAAACAATATTTATGCGTCATAGAGGCCTTGTCTCAAATGATTAACTTTGCAATAGGTAATAGTTCTACCAAGGAGGTGCTTGGTTTTATGTTCCAAAATGTATCCTTGTTGACATTTAGAGAGATGCAAAACTTGGAATGTATTGTTCTACCATTAGGAAGGAGAAGAGATGCAATACCACTTGAAGCCATTGTCAATACTATGTTATCTATGGAATGTAGAGCAACAGATAATGTTCTATAAACAAATGTATTTTCGGTTCCACCGTAACCGTATAGAAAGAATTGACCACCATTGTCAAAAGAAACCGTTGTCATGATTTTTTCATACACAATCTTTTGCTCATCCGTAAGTCTTGAGCATAATTTCGTGTGCTTTTGTGCTAGCTTATCTCTGTCATAGGCAATCTCATATTAAATCTATTTGTTTTGTCCAGATGAACTACCAAAATAGATATTTCTCATCACAAACAAACAATGCAGTCTTTTTTTTTTTTTTTTTTCTCTCTTTAACACAGTGTGGTCCAATTAAATTAATGGAAATCGTGACCAATCATGCATGACCTGATATATGTAAAAATCTATGGTGCAATTTAATGTTTTAGATTTATATAAGTGTTTATATTTTGTTTTGTTTACTTAGTTGCATTGTTCATGGTTTTACTATGCATTTTTGTTTTTTATTAATAGTTAATGAACATGAAGCAATACATACATAGCACTCAGCCACACTACCTAGACCATGCATGTTTGTTACTCCGTTAACTTGGCCAAGAATAAGACCTAATGTCGTGATCATTCTAGTGGCACCAATTACAGAAAAAAAATTATAACTATAATCTGTGACAATATGTATTAATTTAATTTATCAAATTAAAATTTTGTCAAGGCTTTGCAAAATATTTGATAATTTCATTTCAATATGGATTATTCTATTTAGGTGTGTGAAAATTTTCTTTTTCCTTTTTTTGGCCATGGTGACAAGCATGAAATTGTGCAAAATAAAATAGTATATATAGGTGGGTTCTTTCCTCTTTTTTTTTTTTTTGTTGGTTTCTAATTTTGGTGAGGGAGAAGAAGGGAAGTGTTACTTACACACTTGCAAATGCACACTTTCTCTATACATGTGCACAATGTAGCTAATAAAATGAGATAATAAAATTTTATCTGATTGTTCTAAAGTCAATACCATAATGTACCTAAGGAAGGAAACTTTTTTCTTAACATCACCCAAGTATTAATGATATGTAGCCAACATAGGTTTCTCTCATAAGTCAAAGTGAAAGCCGTTTTGATTCAAATTTCAATCATATTAGTAGCATACATATAGAAGTACCACAAATTACATATCATGACATCAATTTTATGTTTGTCCTATATCTTTTTCGGCTATTAGTGGTATTTCTATGGGGGAAACCCAAGATACCACATTGAGTTTGTTTTCATTCTTCAATTAAATTATTCTATTTTGTACATTTATACATAAGCAATCAATCTCAATGTTCTAATAGTCTTGCATCTTCTCAATTAGCAAAGCAATTTGTTTGAAAATTGATATGCAGCCTGATCAATTCCTACAATGTTTCAGAAGAATCTTGTAACATACTATTGGTTGCTATAGAAATATGTCACTTCTACACACAAATCGTGCCATCTAGATTTTAGTCCTTGAACTTCCAAACCAATGTGTCATAGTGCATTCAAAATTATTTTAAATTTGTTGCTCAACAAAGACAACTTCTTCCTCATCAGTCTTACTACGTACAATCTCCTTCACCCCAAGCTTCCAAGTTTTTGCCTATACCACCTATACAGGTAAATCACTTATATAAGCAAGATACAAAATGCAAGAACTAAGTTGTCCATGACCAATAGTTGATTTAATATTACTGAAAATAAAATTAAAGAGCTGCAAGTTCTTAACTCAATTACTCTATCAAAAGGCTAAGAATAGATTTAAAAAAAAAAAGGATTAAACTATATGCAGTGTGTTATTGACCTCTTGATAAACATAATATCCTAAACAAAATTAAAATACTTGTTGGTCATTCTATGTTGACAGCGATAACATTATAACCTACAAAATTTCTCACCTAGCTAAACGATACGTATTTGGAAGATTTCATGCCAGCAATAGTTCACTTGTGTCTTGGACCTATACTGTGATCTAAAACTTGAAACACAGAGTGATAACATGGAATCCAATTAAGCATAAAAAAGAAAGGATCAAGTTTAGAACCTAGGCGTAGGAAGCAATTTACAAAGCATATGCAAAAGTAGCCATCTTCTCCCTTTGCTTGTAACAAATTAAATGCAACTACTTTCAATAAGAATTATCTTCTTACATAAAAAATTGGGATTTCCATAGAGGCAAAAAACTATGCCAGCAAACTATACCTAAAATAGGAATTTTTTTTTATCAATCTCATTTAATACAGATTAAAGAAAAAACAATAAACACAAAAGTCTAAAACTGCTAAATAAAAATGGACCATCTTGATCAGGAAAAGAAAATCAAGAACATAGAGATAGAAAATTTACCTCAAATTGATGTCCAAATAAAAATCAACTACCTTTAGGAGAAAAAAAAATTAAGAACATCAAGTTATGTTTACAATGTGGTAAAAAATTAGCAAACTTTTATTTATGTTTGTACCTCGAAAAGGTTTCCTTTTTTTTTTTCTTTTAAAAATAAGAAAAGTTAAGAGAACCGATGAGTAAAGAAAATATACCTTACACATATTTGGAGGACAGAGACTGCAACCATGAGAAGCTTTGTTAAAATCGTGGTAAGGAAGAATTCTGACTCTTCCTTCTTCATTGACATAGCCTGGGTTAGTGTTAATCTCATAGAAGCATTCCCTTATGCCTAACTGCTCCAAAATTGTCTCAATGAAGAAGGCATTATCATTCACAATCCTCAAATCACACCTAAAAATACAAAATCCCAACATAAATCTTATATTTTCCAAGTTTTCTGGTTAAAAATGATATCATCTATGCTCATCTAGATTATCCATAGCAGAAAACCGCCAAAGCAGCACGGTTTCTACCATATTCTTCTCTATGCATCTACTTGATTTCATATTACTATTATAATATAAATTAGAAATTATTTAACACAACTTCTATGATGTACCCAAAGAGTGTTAGGTTCTTATGAGAAGATTATTTTGTTCTTACAAATATGGAATAGGTCTTACTTGAAAGTTTCTCCAAGAAGAATTGGATGCTATTGCTTAAGTTTTATGGTATACTTGTAATATTGACCATCTCCCAAAAAAAAAATTAATCTTAATATCTTACATCTAGTAGTTCAATGATTTTAGTAGGACAATTATATTACACATAGCTACTATTGAAGGAGCCTTTGGTTCTAAAATAAAGGTCTTACAATTACATATTATGGAGAAAGGATTATAGAGTTAAAATAGTTTATTAGCCTCAGATATGTGCTTGGAATCTTAGTTACTCTACCATTGTATAAAGATATAACATCGTCATTTCTTGTAAAGCATGGACCTATATAAAATTGAACTTGTAAATGAAAGATTATAAAGAAGCTAACCATCATTTTTAGTTCTATCATAACCCTCATTTCATGTTTAGCTCCTTCTAAAATATAGCGCACTAAAAGAGAAGTTAAATTTTAAATATTCTAAATGGCATAATTTGAATAACTTTGAAATTTAAAAATAATACATATAATTTTTTTTATGGAGATGTAATCCATTAACCATTAAAAAAGAGTACACCTTATTCAAAATCAAGTGGCTCATCTAGTCAACAAATAGTAGACTCGAGAGACTTCCCCTATTGAAGCCAATCAATGACAACGTCGACTGTCTAGGGTCTAAATAACACTTTGGGCATCACCTTCAATACATAAATACTTAATGCTCCACCTTAGTGCCAATTGCACACTTTTTCTGCAAGCTACTGCTTCTAAAATTTTTACAGTAGCATTTTCGTATACTCGACTTGCCCAATCAAGTTCCAAACTTCCCTTCTCTCTGCAGAGTAAAATAGAAGATGCATGTTGGAGAAACTCAAGCTATTTTTAAAATGAAAGCTAATTAATGGCTTCCGAAAGAAAAGCCTCATTTTTTTTTCATGTATAACAAATTACTCTTTCGTATTCAATAAATTGATATCATTGCCAGCTTCTTCGTACAAATTCTTTCATATTATATTTGGTACTTCTTAGAAAATAAATACCTAACCCAAATTGAGTTGATACCAAGATGATATCATATTTAAATAGCCAAATTATTAACTTATGTATATGAATACATCTTTGAAAAACATTTGTAATCTGTTATAAAAATAAAATTACTTTGTCACACCCTTTGCACCAAGTAATTTCACCTAGAATTCCTTCCAAATATTTTGTAGGTAAAAATTGGAGTAAATTTATTAGAGAAAATCACACTATATTACAAAAGCTTACACCCACAAGTTTTGACAAAAAAGCCAAAAGCAATCCATTATAAATCATTCTACTCAAGAGAGAAAGTAGAGGAAAAAAATACTAACTTAGTTTAAATGCCCCAAATTCATGATGTAAGGTGTGCTTCCTTGATGAACATAATTCATGCTTCACTCAATCCCCTGCAAAAAGGCCCAAAAAAAAAAGGTAAAAGAATTGCAAAATTCCTCAAACAAAAAGCATATGTAATCACATACATGTAGATTAAATTTATATACTTGAAAATCAAAGCCAGGATCAAATTATTGTTTAAGCTTGACCACATGAGCTTAGGTGCAAATCTCTAAACCAATATTTGGGGAGGAAGTGGCCCAATCCACTATTGCACCTGGACATTTAGTGCTGTCTATATATTATAAATGTTCTAATATAGTTGAAGAAACATTTATGTAAACCGAAGAAATATTGTTTGTGCAAGTGGCAGAAAATCTAACAGAAACTGAAACAGTCTACTAAAGCGAAGAACAAAGGAACAACAAAAACTTGCTCAACAAAAATGAAACTTCACTCAAAAGAAAAATCCAACTAATAGTATAGTTTGCTGAAAATAACATGAACAAATGTGAAATTTTTTATGCAAAGTGAAAATAATCACAAAGATTATTAGAGAGTTCCTAGCGTGGACACATATTTTCTATGCATCATTCTACAATCTAGATTTATCACATGAAAAAATAAAGAGATAATTATAGGATCTTGGACACAACAATTTATAACATGAAATCCAATGAAGAGATCCCAGCAAAAGCCAATAATTCATCAACCAATTCAAGAATCAATCACCCAATAACATCCTCTGCATCCAGTGACTTCATATATAGAATTTCTTCCAATGACTTTTATGTAAAAGATGGACAAAAACACAGAAAAATTTAGAATTATGATTCGGTACTAAGAAAAATGCAGAATAAAAATCCATAATTAAAGGAATGCTCCAAATTTAGTAAGAAAGGTTGCATTCATTGATGAATAGATTGCTTCACTCAATCCCCTGCAAATAGAATTAGTTTAAGAGCCTGAAAACATCTTGGTACCATAAAAGTCTCCAAAAGCTATCTAGATCATTGAGTTGAAATATAGGATTTGTATCTAAGGATGAAATTTTACTCTTAAAAATATATGAGAATTAGGTTTTCAACATGCTAATCTATTTTTTGACCCTCTTCTTTGGATTCTTATGTACTTTCAATCACAAGGACGTCATATTTACGTGAAAGGGAACTAAAAATTCTATGTTGTGGTTAACTGGCCACTACAGTTCAAAAGTCAAGTTGGAAATTTTAGTCTCTCTTGTGGAAAAGAGAGAATTGAGTTGAAGAACTTCTGACATGTAATGCACTAATAAAGCAAAGCAATTAAGGAAATCAATTCCATTTCTCAAATTTCAAATTAGAAATATATTTATGGAAGCTATTAATACAATCAAATTTTAGTATTTTTTTCATTGCTTTTATTTGTAAAACATATTGCTCGTTACATTGATTCCTTCAAATTAGTGCTGCAATAACCTAAATTAGAGTTGATTGTAATAATTATATTTATTATTTAATTTGAATTTGAGGTCTAATTGAAGAATAGTTACACCAAAAAGTAGAAATCACTCCAATTCATAATTAATGTAATTATTTCAAATTTCTATTTATTAGATTAATCAAACTTATTTATTACATTATCTAATTATTTCGAATTGCAAAAATTTAATGAATTGCTCTTCAATGCCTATTGAATATATTTATTAGAAAAATTTAGAATTTGAATTTCTTTCATTGAATAGGAATTTAAAATTCTAAAATTTGAACATTGAAGTTTATAACATCTTTTTTAACTCTCGCACTTTAGATAATTTGATTTTAAATTTCAATTGAAATGAGTATTAATTGCAATCATTAAATTTAATTTGATTGTTGTCATCTATTTCTTGTTAAGGCACATTTTTATTACTTTAAAATAAATGTCTTGATTACTTTGCTTAATTAAGAAATTACATGTCAATATGTATGTGGACTAAAACACAACTAAATATATACTTTTCTTTTGTCACACATTGATGACAGCTAAATTAGGTATAATTAATGCTGATTTTCATTTATGAAATTCTTTCATTGTAATTTTAACTACAATGACAATATTAAAAAATTCAAAATTAATTTTTCTCCAAATTAATTACCAATCAATAAAATATAATTGGCATGTGATTGAAATTATTGTATAATTTTTCATTTTTATATTAATTTTGGATTTATTAATTTATGAAAAATCTAAGTTTATAAATTTACTTATTTGTGCTTGTAACCCTAATTCATAGATGTGTCCAACTCTACTTTGTAAAAATAAAATATTTGAAAACTAAACATAGATTCATTAAGGTGCAACATCAATTTTTTCATTAACTTAAAAATTTCCTTATTCGAATTTCTTATTGATCACCCATATAAATTTATGATTTTTCATACTTTTTAGCAATGCAAATTTATTTTTCCTAATAAATAAAATTTAAAATCAGAAAAAATTGACATTCCCATATTTTAACCCTCCTGGAAGGTTTTAAATAAATAAATATGAAAATAATTTTGAATAGGAAAATTATAATATTATGTAATCAACTTGGCAATTATAAATGATTGATAACCATGCATTTAATTTGCAAAATTTTAACTTCCAAATTAATTATAGACTAATTGATTACCATTTAATTTTATATGGGATGTTTAACTGATTGCTTTAATATGAAAATCAAATTTTCAATATTGATTTCTAAATTGATTGATTGAAAATTAAACCATTTGTTGTTGAAGGGTTTTGTATTAGTTTTAGAAGTCCAAATATATAATTTCCTACATTTGGGATTTTTAAAAGTATATAAATTGGAAATTAATTTAAAATTACATAATTAATTGATTAGAAAATAATTAAGCACCAGAGTGTTTTAATGTACATCTTTAATACTGATTAATTTTATTTAGAATTAAATTCATCATTTTAACAGTGTATTTCAATCATTATTAAAATAGGAATTCAAATTCAAAGTAGGCCAAAACAATAATTTCATATGCATGTATATTTAAAATTATATAAATATGAAAATAATAATTAAATATTAAACTTCATTATTTTCATAATTATACCATTATTTTAGTTTTGTATGAAAAACAAATCAGCAATATGGCATAACTAATTTAAAATTTAATAAATAATTTCTATTTAATAATTAGAAAATTTGAAAACATATATATAGAAATTACAATCACATGCCAATTATAATTAATTGATTGAAAATTAATTTGGAAAGTCAAAAAATGTCCTCAATTCTTCTAAACCCATGTTTGAAAAATATCTCTAGAGCCTACTATTTATTAGTTTTAAACATTTATCCCCATTGTTGGAGGATTTTGTATTAGTCTCGAAGGGTTAAATATGTAATTTCCTACAGTTAGAATTTTTAAACTAAGTAAATTCGAAATTAATTTAAAATTACATAATTGATTGATTGAAAAATAATTAAGCACCAAAGTATTTGATATACATCTTCAATGCTAATTGATTTTATTTATGACTTAAATTTATTATTTTTAATATTGTATTTCAATCATCATTAAAGTAGGGATTCAAATTCAAAGTAGGCCAAAATCTCATAATTTCATGTGCATGTATATTTAAAATTAAATAAAAACCAAAATAATAATTAAATATTCAAATTTCATTGCTTCCAGAACTATACCATTATTTTAGTACCATTTAATTAGATAAATTTCAACCTTGGCCTTAAGGGAATATACATGATGTTTGGTCCAACAATATTCCATACATAAATTAATTGGATATAATCATAATATAATTAAATTAATTGACAAATGACACCTATTATATAGTGATAGTTATAATTGATTGATAAATATTTAATTTGAGTAATTTTAACTTCCAAAGTAATTATGGACTGATTGGTTACCATTGATATTTGACTAATTGCTTTAATATGAAAATCAATAATATTATATGTTTGCAATCAATTGTTAATTATAATTGATTGACTACCATTTAATGTGAAAAATTTCAACTTTCACATTAATTTTAAAGGAGGTAATTAGGAAAGGTTTAATCAAATTAAAGAAAATTTTTTAATCAAATTACAATAAATGAAAAGTTTTGATAACCATCAAGATCCCTCAAACAAAAAGACAAAAAAAATAGTATACTCAATTTCTTCATCTTTCATGCCCAATACATTCTTCATCTTCCATGCCCAATACGTTTTTCATCTTCCATGCTTAATTTCTTCATCTTTACTGTCGGGTTTTTTTCTTAGATCAAAACTGTCAATGTAAAATGATATTTTCAGCACCATCTTTATGGATTGAGATCTTGTCACAACCATTTTTTAATGGTTAATCATATAGTGTTAGAAATCAAGAAAATAAAATCATATGAAATAGAGAGATATATAATAAAGAAAAATATTTTGAGAACCAATATTACATAAACAAATGATGTATATAGAAAGAACAAACCTTATTATTTTAGGAGATATAGGATATGCTGAAAAAAAAAAATGAAAGACCAAATATTAGAGAAACAAATAGTCTATAGAGAAAGAACAAACCTTATTGTCTTTGGAGATTGAGGAGATGGAACAAAAAAGAAAAAGTAAAGAAGTCACACGGCTACATAAAGAGATTGAGATATATATAACAAAGAAAAATATTTTGAGAACCAATATTACCTAAACAAATAATGTATAGAGAAAGAACAAAACCTTGTTCCCTTTGGAGATGGAGGAGATTGAGAGAAAAATGAATAATAAAATTTTGATTATAAATTCTTTTTCGAGTAAGATCTTGTCACAACCATTGTATTTCCCGTTAATCATAGAGAGAGATCAAAAATAAAATCTAGATGAAATTGAGAGATATTAAAAAATTGAGATCGAAAAGAGCATACCTTGTTGCCTTTGGAGATGGAGGAGATGAAAAAGAGAAGGAATAATGAAATAGAAAAATAGTTGCATAAGGAGAATGAGTGATAGCTTAAAATAAAATAGATAGTGTGAAACAAAATTACAACTACAAAGACAATACAAAGAAAGAGCATACCTTGTTTCCTTTGGGGATGGAGGAGATGGAGCGAATAAGAAATATAGAAAAAGCAAAACAACTACATAATATAATAGATATTAAGGAAGATAACTATAGTTTTTGAAAAAAATAATTTGAAAGAGCAAACCTGTGAGCTTCTTCAAATGGAGGAAAATTGTTGACAAATTTGTGAGGCAATAGGGGTGAGCTTCATATGTAGTGAAATATATATAGAGCTTTATGGAGGTACAACCTCCAAACCCTAAAATTTGAAATATCATTGACAAATCAACATTTATTGTTGGGCTAAAATTAAGGAGTGCAATTGACAATTATTATATTTCGAATTAATTATGTAATTTTTGAATATTATAAATTTTTTTGTCAATTTCATATTACTTAAATATTATATTATATTTGCATTAATTGTGATTAATCATAATTTGTATTAATGGCTGGAGTGTCACGTGACGAGTTGTGGAACATTTGGCTATTCCTTTTAAATATTACTAGTACTATTCCCACTCTGATGCGCGGGCCGTTGGGTGGCAGGGCAGGAACTATGTAGCAGGGTGTGGTATAGAATTTATGTGATAATAAAAGCATAAATTTTATAACTATAGGCTAAGTAAATATAAAAATGTTGGATTCCATATTTTGGCCTATATATGCAATATATTAAAATGATCAATCATGAACCCATAGAAATTTTGAAAAGTGCATTACATATATTCAGATTGAGTTAATGCTATATTGAATTTACCTATTGTGCATTATTGAGAATGGGGCTATCATCGTCTTCATCAAAGTCTATATGAATTTGTTGTGACCCTGAAATTGCAACATTTGTATAATTATAATGTATAAGATTGAATCTTGGAAGTTTATATGTGTATATACAAACATTATAATTGTCGTAGTACTATTTTGAGTGATTTTATGGAACACCTCTTTGAAGACAACATTTGTGGTGCTTGTTGTGGAACTCCCATTTGAATCGATCGCCAGAACCTTGAGGCTTCTTGTTCGAACCCTCGAAAAAGCCATATAGAGTTGTCCATGACTAAAGACTGGTTTTGGTAGATATAATCCAACATGTGACAGAGATTGACCTTGACTCTTATTTATTGACATGACAAAACAAACATGGAGGGGAAATTGTCTTTTCTGTAGTCTAAAAGGCAACTTCTTATTAGAGGATGTCAGGTTCATCCTTGGAATGAACACTTTTTCTCCTATGTTACTACCAGAAATTACTTTTCCCTCCAAAACATATCTCCTAAGTTGGGTGATTATCAATCTCGTTCCATTGCATAATCCACTCCGTTGATCTATGTTCCTTAATAACATGACAGGTACGCCCAACTTCAATACTAACCAGTGTTTTGGGAGGTCGGATGGGATGATACCATTTAGGAATTCAGGTGTATGCACATTGTCTAGTCCATTTTCCCACGATTTGCATGTACTGTCTGAACTTAAATATATCTTTTCATCATTATGCAATAAGGATACCATATAATCATTGATTTTTCTTACCACTTCCAGTGTAGGTGCGAGGATTGCTCTTTCTTAGAAATATTTTGGATCTCTCATGTGTGTCATGAATCCTGGATAAGTCGAGTTCACAATAAAGAGAGGGTTAGCAGGGAGGGAGAAATATGGGAGCCATTTTGTTTGACAGTTTTCAAAGGTTCTCTCTACCTACCAAATATGGAGACTTTACTTGAACTAACTATAGCACTTATTTGCAACTAAGATCAAAATCTCTAAGTGTGCCCATGTCACTATTCCATTGATTCAACACATAGAATATGATAAGAAGATGGCTTTAAACTTGAAGAAATATATGATATAGAAAACTGAAACATAAAGAAGATGAGTGAAATAGACCAAAANAAAAAAAAACAAAAAAAAAAAAAAAAAATAATGAGCAATCAAATCAAAGTTGTCAATAATATGAAGCTAGAGGAAGAAATCAAATGGGTTTCAAATAGATAATAAAATTAGGGGGGAAAGGAAAAACATTAGCTTGAAACAGCTTCTCAAACCCTTCATCCAAAGGAAAAAACCTCCCTAGAAAAAAAATTAGCTGACATCCGAAAAGAAGCAAAACATGGAATAAATGATTTTATGGATACCTATTTGTAACGATAATTACTTGCTATTAGAAAGAAAATATCATTAGCCAATATATAGAGATTATATTCTCTCTTCCTAATGAACCTTAATAGAGAATATATTGATCCTTGGTTTTTGGATCCTAGTTGTTGATTTCTTGTAAACACCATACTGTAGCCAAATTAAATAGAGGATGCAGATTTAAGATGAATTTAGAAAACAAATTAATACCTTTATTGTTTGATCATAAGGGGAAAAGAAATAACAAATTAATACTATACATGTAGAAGTTGACATATGACACATGATAGGAAGATAAATTTAGTGTTTGATACTTACTTGCCAGCAATTGGTTTGATCTCTTGAAAAGACCCAGAAAGTTCACCTTTCCTTCTTACAATCATTTTCAGTACAACACTATGGGCAACAACTTGTTTATATAATATGACCACCAATTTATTTAAGGAAGAGGGATCTCTGCCACCCTCACTCATGGGCATGGACAAACCTAATGGGCCAAGGATATTCCAATTCGTTTGACAATTCTTTGACACATTTCAATTAATTATGAATTGATATAATCCTTGATTTTCGGTGGCTAATGAACAATAGCTATTTTATTGGCCAATATTGTACATGTATCTGATTATTTGAATATTGATAACACATTATTTTATACTATTTGTTTCCCTTATACTTAGTCTTTTAGTGTGTGTTTCTAGTGATTTTTATGGCCTTTAGACATGTTTTGTAGATTTGGATTTGTTGGTACTTGTAGATTTTAATTGCTTAACTGTTAAATTCTGGCACTGTTTTTTTTTTTTTTTCACCATATCTTTGGCTACAGATGTTCGATTGATGTGATTCAGTTTCGTTGGAAAGCTGACAGAAAATTCTACATTTCATATGAAGAGCCCAGAAGCTGATTCTCGCGTCTGGACAACTGAAATTCGCGTGCAAGCAGTCCAGATTTTCTACATCCGCCCAGCATTGACTGATTCCTTTCCTTAGACCTGCCTATTGGACCAAAGCATGCTTATTTGGGCCAACATTTGCTTATTGGGCCAACACACATGACACTAGGGCTTGATCACGTTTTTATCATTAATAATTTAGGAAACTAGGTTTATTTTGTAATTAGGAAACCTAGAGGAGACAGCTAGCTAGTATTTATTCTCAAGTTGTTGAGGAAAATACACCAACCAGAAGAGATATGAAATTACCTTGAGCAGCTGCTGCCTCCTATTTTCTGAGTTCGTTTTTCTACTTTTGCCTTGTGTTTAAGCCTTCAATAGAGGGCTAAGTTCGTTTGTAATCAATTCAAAAGGAGTCAAACTTAATAATCCAGAGTTCCTGTGCTTCAACCAGGTTTGATTTGATTTAATTTGAATTACTGTTCTTTCCTTCTTCATGTGATTGAATGGTACTTTGATTGCATGTTTTGTATAAATTTAAATCGGTTGATTAGATTCATAACAGTAATCAGATTGATAATCATACTTTAAAGGTCTTTAATATATGGTTAACTTGGATAATTCGGTTATTAAATTAATCTAGATTTAGTGATATAGAGCGGTTGCCTAGAGTCTTAATTCCATGATTAATTGAATCCTGATTGGTAAATCAGTAGGAATTCTAAGTGTTACTGTTAGGGGTTCCAGGTAACACTTAACCAAGAATTAAATCAAATCTAGGTTATCTTTAAGTGAACCAGGATGGATTAAGGTTTGGTTGCCTGCTTGAATTGATTGTGTTTTCTCTTATTTGATAAATTCAGTTTACTGCTTTCCAGATTCTTAACATTCTGCATTTAAACAACCCCCCCCCCCCCTAATTTTGTTCTTGCTTAAGTTCTTAGTAGATTAACTATTCTAGTGAATCCTTGGGAGACGACACTGGTTGCATCCTATACTACAATTTAGTTGCAATTAGTAGTTTAATTTTGTACGGTTCGACATCCGTCAAATATGTAGTTAGATGCTAAAAGCATAATTTCACATCCAGTAAATAATTGAGAAATAGTTATTGGTTATTCTTGGATTAGAGAGTAGAAGATAATTGTATGGGCTAGAGAAGATTTGTTTTTAAATAAATTTTATGCTATAGGATTCAAAAAAAAGTTATAAGAGTAGGATGTGGAATAGTCCCGTTATGCAGTGAAGATTTGAGACTTTGCTTTGTATATATTTTTAAGAGACAATTGTAATATAATATGCAGTGAATAAATATAATTGAATAAGCATAAATTATATAACTATAAGCTACACTTTTAAAAAGGTACACTTTTAATTACCTAAAATTAGTATAATATATACTTACCTCTCCTTCTGATAAATTAGGAAATAGTATGCGTATCAAATTAGTCAAAACCATATTCTAATAGGAGACTTAATCCCTTAAATATTATAAAGATAATTATTGTTATTCTATGAAAAGTCCTTGGGTGTCACTATTAAATGCAAGATTTGGCCTAGCAATATAACATGCAAGAATTCTTTTTAGTTTGCTTTGTATATCTTGTTAAGAGACAGCTGTAATATAGGGAAAGCAATATAATTTTTGGTGATTCCCTTGCTTGACATGTGTCCTTAAGGCTTTAGAGATTGTTATTTATTTGTTTAACTCTTTTATTGTTGCAACCAAAATGGCCCATATGTTATAATTATTTAGAATTATTGTTATTCTATGACCCATTGTTTGGTCATTAGTGACCTCAACCAACAACTTTATTGTAAACTTCTACTCTCTCAGTGGCACTCTACCAATGTTATGGTTTTAGAAATATTTGATGTCTGTTGTAAATACCAAGCTATTAATCTTTTTTTATTGAAGAAAAAGAGAAAAAGTTTGATGTTTATAGTGTCTTGCACTTGACTTACTAAAGGTTAAAATGGTATCTTAATTAGGTGGCATACTTCTTTGTGGTACGCAAGGGGTGGGAAAGACTTTGCTAGCAAAAGTAGTGGCTGGTGAGGAGGGTGTAAATTTCTTCTCTATTTCTGCTTTGAAATTTGTGGAAATATATGTTGGTGTAGGGGCTTCTCGTGTCAGAGCACTATACCAAGAAGCTAGGGAAAATGTAGGTGTTATTTTCAGCTTTTTCATTATAGGTGTTATATATATCTCATGGGTGGATATTTTGAAAGACCACTAAGAGCATAAAAAATCATATATATATATATATATGTGTGTGTGTGTATGTGTATATTAAAGTGGGGTGCCCTTGAGAAACTCTCATTATAACCAATGTAACCAATTGGATGTTAACCTAATAGCCTGCAAGTATTCAAGGCTATTTAATTAAGGTTTTTACTAACATCTTGTAAAATTATAATGAGCTCAACTAAATTTGAATATTATTAAATATGTATTTGTAAAATAAAATGGTGTATAAGTGGAACAACTATTTGAAACTTAAGCATGCTCTTTAAAAAAAAAATTAGTTTCTCTTTTTAATTGGCTTGGATGGTTCAGATTTAATAACCTTTATGCCTTTTACTATGGCCTAACTTTTTTTGGGTGTCTAAATTTGAACTCTTTAAAAAGTTCTAATTTTGAACTTCTCAACTTTTATCTACAGCTAAAAAGAGTGCTTTGTTCTTAGAAAATATATGTAGCCCTTAAACATATGTTGTAACTAAATCAACTTCTACTAACAATTTGCAAGGGATGGACTATGATGCAATTTTAATAATAAAAAAAAAGGCAATATGATTTGCAATATTTTATTTTTGCAAAGTTTGGTAATTATTGTGAAACACTTTCTAACCTTTGTCAAAATAATGCACCAATTTATATTCTATAAAACTTACCATAAAATGATCCCAATTTTGAAAACATTAAATATAGAACTGATTATTAACCCCAAAAAAAATGAATATAGAAAAAAAAAGATTCAGTGTAAAACACATCCTATCAATTTTGGTTAGTTTTAAATTCATACATGGAATTGAAACACATGTACTTCTAAATAAAAAATTGATTTATTGACCAATTACTAAAGTGAAGGATATAATCAAAATAAATTCAGATCATAATTGAAGGCCAAAGTTGTGAATCCATTTATTATTTGATAAATAAATTAAAACAAAAAATCCCTAGAACAAAATATAATAAATTTAATTGATTGCTTGATAGGAGATATCAAGTAGTCACCGAAATTTGGTTATAGTCTCCTACAAATCAGCAAAAATTACAACTATATACGTCTGCAAATGAGGCCAACGAAGAGTACTGTGCTAAGAAATTTGATGGTGGCAGCCATTCATAGAAATCTAAGCACCATAAAAAAATTGTTTTATATAATGCCAAAGGAGCAGGTAATTCTAACAGTTCCATACAATATTCCATTATGTGGAAAATGTCACTTGATTTAAAACTAATTATTCAATATTCCATTAGCAATATAATCGCTTATCGGTTTAATTAATACATCAATGATGCCTAATTTTGGATAATCGAAAATAGGAGGGTCCTGTCATCTTTCACTTCGAAAAAAAATAGCATCTATGATTTTCAAATTGTTGTTTTCCATGAACTTCTCCATTCCAAATCGAAGGGAGACACCATAGCCAAGCAGCAGGTGATCACACCAATAGTACACAACCCATTTTTGTTCCCAAATAACGGTTGTTGATTCCAACTCTAAGACACCCCCTATCTCCTTTATGTGTTCCCTTGAAATCTAATAAGGCACAATCTAAATTCAGAAAAAAAAATATGGACAGATTAATATTCTCAATCTATAGCATACTTCATCAATGCAACAGTGTTAGTATCATAAAGATAGGTTGTAATTCTCACCATTGATTTGTTTGTCATAACTTGTTTTGTGATTTGCATAGCAAAACAATCTTGCATGCTAGTCTTTTTTTTTTGTGGCACAAAAAGCAATGCTATCTAGGTTCAGTCGGGGTTCAAACGTATCAATGTGGTAGGGATGTTTCCACATCAGCTTCTTAGTCATAGATCTTGTCAAAACCATATCTACACAAGAAAAAAAAAAATAGAAATATTAGTTGTACTTATTCCCCACAAATTGGAAATATGTATAGTCTAAGGTATTTAAACACACTCCCACATCCCTTTTAGAACATTCATCTATTGTGAGGACAACATGTTGATAGGTCATGCATATGCATCTGCTGTTATAAATTACAACAAAATAAACTGTGTAGCCATAAATAACGTAACTACAGATAGCAAAACAAATATGAAAGAAAAAAGAGGCACACCTCAGCGTCATACTATTTTAGGTAGCTAAAAGTAAAGGAGATGTCATATGAGTTTACCTAATAGAGTGGATTCTTAAAAGCATGAACCTATATGTGGGTTCTAATTTGGAAGTAACCCGTCTCAAAATTATCATAAGAATGTCTCAAATATAAGAGCTTGTACATATGAGTTTACCTAGTAGATAAATTCTTGAAAGCATGGACTTTTCTTAATTTCCAGATCTATTTTAATCTAATGACTGAAAAAAAAACTCTGATGTCATAGTGAGCTCCAGCATTAAATTACGGAAGAGAATTATCTTCCAGATTTTCTCTCTTACTAATAGAATCTCACTCTCTCTTCAAGACTATATTCCTAGTTTATTTTCTTCTCCCTTTCTATGTTAAACTACTTTGTCTTTTACCTCAACTCCCACATCAGTTAAATGACTCTCTCCCATTTCTGCCTCAGCTTCCATTAATGAACCACTTGCATCAAATTTTTATTTTTACTTTTACTTTTTTATTGAGATAAAAATTATCATTCAAAAAGAAGAAAGGCATAGCCCTTGAAAAAAAAAACAATAGAATGGCTATAGCATGGGAGGCTAAAAACATTAAACTGAAGACTCTACCAACAAACTAATTTGCTTATTATTTGAACCCACAACAAGAGGGAGAGAGGATGTTTAGTAATTCAAATGAGCATAACTCCAGAATTAAGATCCTTCCCAAGTCTCTGAACTCTTCTTTTTATATTTTCAGCAAGTTTCAACTTCAGTTCTTAATTCAATACATAACTCTACTGTTGACAGACATAGATATAGACAAATAGATACAGGGTGATCGGAATTATCGCTAATCCAATTAAATTAAACCGAATTCCCTAAATATAATGCAATAGAGGGCATGATCCAGGAAGTCTCTCACAAGAAATGCAATGTGTAATTAATAATTTTAAGTTCAAGAACAGGGGATTTTTGAAACAAGATCTAATCCAATTAAATTAAATCAAATCCCCTAAATATAATGCAATAGAGGACATGATCCAAGAAGTCTCTCACAAGGAATGCAATGTGTAATTAATAATTTCAAGCTTAAGAACAGGAGATTTTTTAAACAAGATTATAATAGTAAATTGCATAATTAAACAAGGATTAATGCAGTTGATTAAAGGCATAACCTACCTAGACATCCATTAAAACCGGTTTGATTCATCTTAGATTAACATGAGTGATTAAGTCCTAATGCAGCACTACTAATTGAGTTTAATCACAATTGAAATCTCTAATTATGATCAATTGTTCATACTGAGTTATCACTCAGGATTCGATTAACCACATACAATCATTAATCTTGTAATCACAAAGACTAAACAATTAGTGATTAATCTAAAAACCGAACATCAATTAGCATAGCATAGCTTCTCTGAATTCTAACCACAGATTAAAGATTGATCAATCTAAATTCTATTTCTTACTTCAATATCCATATAAATCACAAAGATCTCCATGAATTCATACAAAGACTAAAGCAAGGCAAAAATTCAAAGAAAAAAAATTGCATTAAGTTTAATCCAATTAAGAACATAATCTCAAAATCAAAACCGAATTTAATCAGGAGTCTAACTTGGTTACAAGGATTCTACTCCTCCATGGTCATGAAATCCAAGCTCCAATGGAGAAGTATAGTCATAAATCAAAGAGCTCCAGAATTTTCAAGAGAGAAAACAAAAGCTGTCTAAAAACTGTCTACCTAGCATCCTGAAAACGCTGCCTCCTTTAACCTAATTATAACATCGGAAATTTAGTGCACACCCAAAATACCCTTAACCTAGGTTTAATCCTCTGGATCTCAGCTTCAAATGGGCTCCGGTTTGGGCCTAATTGGGCCTGAATTGAGGGAGTTAAGCCCAATTAACTCTTAAGAGGTCTCTGGAGGTCTTTGGACTAATCAGCCAGATTCGACAGGCAATAGGACCATCAAAAAGACATAATTTGGAGAACCGGTCTTCATAACAATTGAATATCTACGTCTTAGCTTTCTAATGAAACCAGTTTCAAGTCCATACGACATTTACAGACCAAGTTATGGTCCAAACTCTGCATGAGGGTCAGGATCCAGTAGCAGCATCTCTGCTCTGACTTTCGAGTCAAATTTGACCCACTGAACGTCCGAATTGGCCTTGGAGGTATGAATGAAAGTTGTAGATAATCCTCTTAGATTTCCTACAATGCAAGATTCACAATTTTTAGACATACAGAACTAAAGATATATCCGAAATATAGAAATAGTATCAAAACCCTAATAATGCTGAATGAAACAATTAAGCCCAATATGAACCCAAACTTATGAAATAAGGCCAAGCCCACTCAATTAAGCACTAAAAGAGATTTAAGAAACTAAATATGAGGGTTAATTACTGTATTGGAAATGTGATTATCACAGGGCACATGAGCTTGCAACCCACCAAGAATTTCAGAAAAAAATAAACATACCTCAAGACTCTTCGAACAAATTGGCAGCAAAGGGCTAAGAAGATGCTTGGCAAGTGATCCTCCTATTTCTTGCTTAACGGAAGGTTTTTATAGGAATACAACAGTATGAAATAACCTAAGTCTATTAGGTTTTGTACACAAACCCTAAAATTCCTCTCTTGATTCTATAAAGAAAATATCTAATAATTTATCAAATATCAAATATACTGATTTCCTTAAATTCGTGAAGCAATTAGGTCAAAATCTTATAATACTTGAATTGTTATACTGTTGTCATACTTGATTTCCTTAAATTATGTAAAATAAATTAGCCATATATGGTTATATATATCTCACTTATATTGTTGAATTGTTAATCAGACCATGCCCTATTTATTACTTCACCATTAAAGTTTTTTGTTTTGATTTATGCATCAAGCAATCAATTTCTATAATTATTGATAATTTCCTTTGAGGTCATCAATTTTATTTCATTTAAATCTTGACCAACTAAATTTATACCATAGATGCAATAAGTTACTCTTTGAGTGTTTTAACTCTGATGGAGATCTTCTCTACTCCCTTCACAAAATAACCTGAGAAAAAAAAAAAAAAAANAAAGCGAATGTTGGAATACATGAAAAAAAAAAAAAAGGCAACAAATTTATATGGCATCATGAAAATAGGAGATATCAAGTAGAATAATTTACTTCTATACTTAGAAGTTGTCACCATTATTATTTGATAAATATATTAAAACAAAAAACGTCCTAGAATAAAATATAATATATTTAATTGATTGCTTGATAGGAGATATCAAGTAATCACTGAAATTTGGTTACAATCTCCTACAAATCAAGTACTCAGCTCAAAGAGGTTAAAAGAAAAAGTGTGGATTAGATGGGAAACAGGAAACTCATTGTTTTCTCACATAGAATCCATTGTGATTTGTGAATTATACATACTTTATATCTTTTTGTGTGAGAGATGAAATTAAGTTTGTATTTTGAAGTTAGCAAATGCAAATGAATTTGAATAAGTTTCCTTACTTAAAAGGTTGCCCATAGTCAAGATATTTGTTTTCTGGAAAACCACTAAGAGAGAATCATATATATATATATATATATATATATATATATATGTGTGTGTGTGTGTGTGTGTGTGTGTGTGTGTGTGTGTGTGTGTATGTGTGTGTGTGTGTGTGTGTGTGTATTAAAGTGGGGTGCCCTTGAGAAACTCTCATTATAACCAATGTAGCCAATTGGATGTTAACCTAATAGCCTGCAAGTATTCTAGGCTATTTAATTAAGGTTTTTACTAACATCTTGTAAAATTATAATGAGCTCAACTAAATTTGAATATTATTAAATATGTATTTTTAAAATAAAATGGTGTATAAGTGGAACAACTCTTTGAAACTTAAGCATGCTCTTTAAAAAAAAAAAAATTAGTTTCTCTTTTTAATTGGCTTGGATGGTGCAGATTTAATAACCTTTATGCCTTTTACTATGACCTAATTTTTTTGGTGTCTAAATTTGAACTCTTTAAAAAGTTCTAATTTTGAACTTCTCAACTTTTATCTAGAGCTAAAAAGAGTACTTTTTTCTTAGAAAATATTTGTACCCCTAAACAGATGTTGTAACTAAATCAACTTCTACTAACAATTTGCAAGGGATGGACTATGATGCAATTTTAGTTTAAAAAAAAAAAAAGGCAATATGATTTGCAATATTTTATTTTTGCAAAGTTTGGTAATTATTTTGAAACACTTTCTAACATTTGTCAAAATAACGCACCAATGTATATTCTATAAAACTTACCATAAAATGATCCCAATTTTGAAAACATTAAATATAGAACTGATTATTAACCAGAAAAAAAAAAGAACATAGAAAAAAATATTCAATGTGATATGTGCATATGCTCCAAATTACCTATTCGTGAAGCAAGCTTTGTGCTAGAAGGTCAAATATGTGATATGTGATATGTGCTCCAAATATAGAAAATATTTGTAACCCCTAAATAGATGTTGTAACTAAATCAACTTCTACTAACAATTTGCAAGGGATGGACTATGACGCAATTTTAGTTAAAAAAAAAAAAAACAAAAGGCAATATGATTTGCAATATTTTATTTTTGCAAATTTGGGTAAATATTTTGAAACACTTTCTAACCTTTTTTAGAATAACGCACCAATGTATATTCTATAAAACTTACCTTAAAATGATCCCAATTTTGAAAACATCAAATATAGAACTGATTATTAACCAAAAAAAAATGAATATAGAAAAAAAGATTCAATGTAAAACACATCCTATCAATTTTGGTTAGTTTTAAATTCATACATGGAATTGAAACACATGTACTCCTTAATAAAAATTGATTTATTGACCAATTACTAAAGTGAAGGATATAATCAAAATAGATTCAGATCATAATTGAAGGCCAATGTTGTGAATCCATTTATTATTTGATAAATAAATTAAAACAAAAAACGCCCTAGAACAAAATATAATAAATTTAATTGATTGCTTGATAGGAGATATCAAGTAGTCACCGAAATTTTGTTACAGTCTCCTACAAATCAGCAAAAAGTCACTGATTTATTTGATTGCTTGATAGGCAATACCATGAATATACTATTTATGTCTTTAATTTATAATTGATTGGAAGAACAATGTTGTGTACTATGTTGTTTTTTATTATGTTGCTTTATTATGATTGGTACAATTTCCCTGATTTAGCCTTGATTGGATGAACAATCAAAATATAAACTATTGATTGCACGAATAATAGTGTATTAAAGCATAGAAGCAAATAAACCATAATCGGGTCAATAATAAAAAATAAATTATATATATTCATAATAGATGGCAAATTAAAGAATACAAATATAGGAGTACAAAGTTTTATATTATATATATTCATAGTAAAAGTGAACAAATATAATAGATGGTTTTAAAAGTGAAATTGGTAGCTATAAAAGAAATTCACTCCTCCATTTGTACAGTTGCTCCGTTGGCACAAAAGCTTTTGGAGATTCTGCATACTTGACAGCAAACCATATGTATTGTTCCTATATTGGCCCCACAACAAATTGCAGATGAAGGATTCATTCTTCTAATACCATTGATCTTGCATTAAATAACAGCAAACCTTGTTGTTTAAGGGAATAGAAGAGATGTTGGAAAAAAAATAGATTTAGGACCAAATATTAGAGAGACAAATATTGTATAGAGAAAGAACAAACCTTATTGCCTCTAGAGATTGAGGAGATTAAGAGGAAAATGAATAATAAAAGAGCAAAATGGTTATATGAGGAGATTGAGAGATATATAAAAATGAAATAGATATTGTGAAACAAAATTACTGCAACAAAAAAAAATAGAGAGAAATAGCATAGAAACACAAACAGAAAGATTGGATGTTAGCCTAAAATAGAATAGAAACTCAAAATAAGGAATAAAGAAAGAGCAACATGGCTTAATCAATATACTAAAAAAAAAATAAACACAGCAACCTACAAATCAAAGGAAAGGGGCATACCTTCTTGCTTGTGGAGATGGAGAAAATCTACAAAATAAGGAAAACAAAGCAAAATGGATTCATAAGCTACTAAACGATTTGAAAGAGAAAAAAATAGAGAGAAATAGCATAGAAACACATAGAGAAAGATTGGATGTTAGCCTAAAATAGAATAGAAACTCAAAATAAGGAATAAAGAAAGAGCAACATGGCTGGATCAATGTACTAAAAAAAAAACACAGCAACCTACAAATCAAAGGAAAAGAGCATACCTTTTTACCTGTGGAGATGGAGAAAATCTACAAAACAAGGAATACAAAGCAAAATGGATTCATAAGCTACTAAACGATTTGAAAGAGCAAACTTGTGAGCTTATTCAAATGGAGGAAAACAGTTGACATATTTATAATGCAATGGGGGTCAGCCTCATATGCAGTCAAGTATATATAGAGGTTTATGGAGGCACAACCTCCTAAACCTAAAATTTGAAATATCATTGACAAAGCAACATTTATTGCTTTTGTTGAAATTAGGGAGTGCAATTGACAATTATTATATTTTGAATTAATAATTTTGTAATTTTTGAATATTATAATTTCATTGTGAAATTTAAATTACAAAAACTGATTTATAATTTTCATTGCATTATTAATTGTGATTCTTCATAATTCGTATTAATGGTTGGAGTGCCACGTGGCGAGCTGTGGAGCATTTGCCTATTCCTTTTAAATATTACTAGTACTATTCCCACGCCAATGCATGGGCTACTTGACGGCGGGGTGTGGGACCTAGATAATGGGATTTGGGATGAAATTTATGTGGTCATAGGAACATAATTTATATAAATCTATGTGATCTAATATACTAATTATGGATTAGATAGTATAATTGGAAACCAATTCTAAATTTGTAAGAAACATAAAAGTACAAACATCCAATGCACAAAGCCAATAAAAAACATAGTTAATCAAAGATTAATAAGCTTAGATCAAATGATTAATTTAGATAGGAAAAAATAAACACCTAGATTATTAACTGTAGAAATAAGAAAAGATCTATGACAAAATTGAGACCAACAATTTTGATCTTTGCTTTAAGGTGTAAATGTTAAGATTTATTTTAAAGAAAAGAAAAAGTTGAGAGGAACCATTTCTATCTAAATGTTCATTTTTCTTTTTTCGTGCAAAATCTAAATTCTATTCTTTTGCTTGTACGAAATTAATTTGTACACCAAGAAATTAAAAACATAAAGAAGCCAAAACATACTGAGCAACGACTTAAAAATAAAAGTTTGAATAAACAACTAAAAGGCTTTATGAAATAATTGTTAAAAATGCATAGTTCCAACAATAAAGGTACATAATCTAAAGCATCTCTCACTCCCATCACCATTGTTTCTCATTCTTGATTGCCTTTGAAAGGTGGGTGGTTGAAATATGTCTGTCCTTGGTGCTTGACATATGCACAATCTCATTCCATTAAGTATCAAAAAAATTTATCACAAATTAATAATCACTTAATCTCATATTTGTAAATACTTAAACATATGGGACCAATGTAGTCATGTTCAAGATTAAATTGTAATATCTACTTTAAGCACTTTCTAAATTAATATTTATTAAACAGAAGAATATTTGTACCCAATTCACAATGATGGTCACTAGGAAAGACTTAATCAGCTCAACATCATTGCTCATTCTAAATAAATAGTAGATAGGTCAGTCTTGTTTTAAGTTGTTATCCTTTATCTCAATCTTGAACAAAAATCTCTACCCTATTCATGTATTGAGCTAATAAGGAAATAAGTCCCTTTCACTAATATGTCAAGGACATTATTTTGAAGTCCCTTTATAACGCATATCAACTGTAGATCTACATAGAAATTCTAAAACATTAAGGCCAAGTTATTCAATATAGATAATAATTTAGATTTATAAGATCATGGTCAGTGTTAATTGATGTAGACAAATAGAACAGAGTCTCTTGAAAGTTTAACTCTTCAAAGATGTTTTTGTAGGTATAACACTCATGCGTCAACTAAAATCTGTCAGTTAATTTATTTGTCTGCCTCAAGTTATTCAATGCGTGACATATATCAAGAAAGAAGCTATGTCAGTATGATCCATACCCTGCATAATTTGACCTGAACATGTGTTGGAGTGGCATTACCACCTAGATATTCATATATGTATGAGGTAACGACATAGACATACAATAAAATGCAATCCCAAGAAAGTAGACCATGACTAATATAGAGAAGCACTTGCAAAAATCATTTTATTAGCAGATAATTTAGCTTACAACTGTTGCAAAGTAATTACACTACTTATTGTTGGAGGGTTTCAAATAAGGTTACAGGCCTAATTAAGTAATTTCACACACTTTAATTATTTAAAATTAAATAAATATGAAATTAATAAAAATATATATAACAATTAATTTCAATCATATGCCAATTATAATTAATTGATTGGCAATTAATTTGGAGAGCTAATAATTTTAGAACTTTTTTGAACTCTTCTTCAATGGTGATTGAATATATTTGTTAGCAAAATTTAAATTTTTTAATTTTTTTCTCATTAAATATGAATTCAAATTTTTGATTTTTTTTACAATTTTTAAATTATTAATTTGATAATAAATTCATTCATAGTACCAGTTATCAGATTATCATCCAAGAAACTATTCTTTTAATATTAGTATAGCTTGTTATTGTGTTTCAAAAGGGTTACATGCCTAATTAAGTAATTTCACAAACTTGAATTATTTAAAATTAATTAAATTAGAAATTAATAAAAAAAAAATGAGAGAATATACAACAATTCCAATCACATGCCAATTATAATTAATTAATTGACATTTAATTTGGCAAGTTAATAATTGCAAAAAAAATTCTGAATTGCACTTTAATGTCGATTGAATATATTTATTAGCATAATTTGGATTTTGAATTTCTTTCATTTAATAGGAATTGAAAATTCTGAAGTTTGAGCATCAAAGTTTATAACATTATTGACTAATTCTTGTACTTTAGATAATTTTAATTTAAATTTAAATAAGTATTAATTGCAATCATTATATTTAATTTGATTATTTCCATCTATTTCTTGTTAAGACACATTTTTATTACTTTAAAATGAATTTCTTGATTATCTTGCTTAATTAGGGCATTACATGTCAAAATGTATGTAGACTAAAAGACAACTAAATACACATTTTTCTTTTGTCACGTATTGATGATAGTTAAATTCGGCAAAATGAATGTTGAATTTTACTTCCAAAATTTTTTCAATGTAATTTTAACTACAATGATAATCTTAAAAATTTCAAAATTAATTTTTTAAAAAATTAATTACTAATCAATAAACTATAATCGGAATGTGATTGAAATTATTATATCATTTTTTTGAATCTTTATATTAATTTCGTATTTATTAATTTATAAAAAAATTAAAGTTTATGAGTTTACTTATTTGTGCTTGTAACCTTACTTCATAATCAGTGTTCAAGCTATACTTTGTAAAAATGAAATTTCTGAAAACTAGGCATAGATTCATTTGGTTGTAATATCTATTTTTTCATTAACTTAAATTTTTTCTTATTTTTCTTTCCTTATTGATCATCCAGCAATACAAATTTATGATTTTTCATATTGTTTAGCAATACAAATTTATTTTTCCTAATAAATAAAATTTAAATTCAGCAAATAAAACTGATATTACCATATTTTAACTCTCCTAGATGGTTTTAAATAAAAAATACAAAAATTATTATAAATAGGAACATTTAAATATTGTGCAATCAACTTGAAAATTATAATTGATTGATAACTATTTAATTTGGGAAATTTGAACTTCTAAATTAATTATGGATAAATTGATTACCATTAATTTTTGTATGGATGTTTGACTGATTGCTTTAATATGAAAATTTAATTTTCAATATTGATTTGATAATTGATTAATTGAAAATTAAACCATTTATTGTTGGAGGGTTTGAATTAGTGTTATAAACTCAAATATGTAATTTCCTACATTTGGAATTTTAAAATTATATAAATTTGAAATTAATTTAAAATTACATAATTGATTGATTGAAAAATAATTAAGCACCAAAGTGTATTGATATATATCTTTAATGCTAATTGATTTTATCTATGACTTAAATTCATTATTTTTAATATTGAATTTCAATCATCATTAAAATAGGAATTCAAATTCAAAGTAGGCCACAAAATTAATTTCAACAGACATGTATATTTAAAATTAAATAAATACAAAAATAATAATTAAATATTTAAATTTCATTACTTCCATAATTATACCATTACTAGTAATATTCCCGCACCGATGCGCTGGACCTAAACAACGAGATTTAGAATGAAATTTATGTGATCATAGGAGTATAATTTATATAAATCTATGTGATCTAATATACCAATTATAGATTTCATATTTTGAACCATAAATGCAATACATTAAAAGTATCAATCATGAATTCATAGTACATTTGAAAGAGTATTAAACAAATGTAGAATTAGATAATATTATACTCAAAAAAGTTGTGGTGTATGATTTGTATTAGGAATGTCAGCATTTTTCTCTAAGTCCACATGATTTTGCATTGATATTGAAATTGCAATATTGTTATACCTAATGACTTGAGATATACAAAGTCATGCACTTTGAGTATGAAGAAAGTAGCAAGTATACACTATAGGTTATTTAGGATAAGCATCAATCATTATCGTACTCTTTAATAATATCTTTATAACTTATATGCACACTGCATTGTATCTTGTTGTGGGCTCCGTATTTTAAACCTCCACTTTACTAACGCTTCTATAATAAGTAAATGACCAAAGTACCAAACAAAACTTCTTTCAAATTTAGGTCATGTTACACTCAATTGTATTTATTTATACCCACACCTTATCTATTTTTCTTCTTCATTATATATCACAAGAGTATCATATACTATACCATTTTTATAGCAAACATAAGAAAGAGAATTCCAAATTTCTTCATCGATAGAAAATAGTTTCCTATATTGATTACCTAGATAAACATACTAACATTTTTATTGATAAAGCATTGACCCCCAATGGTTAGTAAAATAGTTTAGTCCCCATTCTCAACTTATCCTAAAAATTAATTGTCCAAAATTAAAATGTCCCCTTTTTTTATCTTTAAAATGGACATGTAATAGTTCATTTCCTATTTATAATAAATGTCATATCCCAATTATTGATTACCATTGATATTTAAAAAAAATGAATAATTAGTGTCATAAGCACTTAATTCATTATTACAGTAGTCTCGTTTGTCTACTTGTAGTAAGTAGTTCTCTTGAGTTGTATGTCAATCTCATCTTTGTACCTTTGAAGGCCAAAGGAAATGTAAAATATTTATACCCTTGAGACCTACTGAGTTGATTTATAACTTTTGCTACCAATAGGCCTTATTCTTCAATAAAATTATCTAAGGCCATGAAAAAAAAAAAAACTTCTCATAATATGACTCCATAGCAAATGATTTTAAAATTATAATCAAATGTCATTGAAAAAGAAACTTGTATCTAAAATAAAGAAATAATTAACAACTCATCTTTTTAATCAAATAACTTCATGCACTCATGCACTTATAGGAAATTTTAGAAAATTTCAATAAGGATCCTTAATCCTTAAATATAGCTTGTTAATATACTTTTAATTTGTAGTACTTACATTTGGTTTCCTTTTTTATGGATGACTTAGGTTTAAGTTCCTTGTTGTAACAGTTAAGTTCAATAGATTCCTATAATATATTAGTACATAGATTGTGCTTTTACAATTTCTCTATAATTTCAAACAAATTTTGTTTTTAGAGTCATCAAAATATTAAGTACTCAAATTTTCTTTTACAATGTTCCTATATTTCACAATTCAAGCAATGAAAAATATTTTTAAACTTGAACAAAATTATATGCTTGTAAATTGTAGTTAACACGTTAATCAGCTCCTTAGTACGCCAATCTTAACACATGAATTACTTTTACCTCCCAACTCCTTTTAAGCAAATATCTTACATCATTGATAATACACCCATAGAAATGGAAGGTCACATCAGCAAAGTCTATCAAGTGCACTACCTCTTGGGAATTTGATTCATATATAGTTTTTTGATGCCTTTATTCCAACAAAATATCAAACCATGCTTTATTGTAATAAATTCAGCTTTTAGATTGCTACCCATGCCTATAGAGCCATATAAACCACCAAGCCACCCCTTGATGATCTCGAATAACCAACTTGATCTTCCTAGGTTCCCAAAACTACCACCATCGACATTTAGCTTAATGATCTCTATACTTGAAGACTACCGATGTATCCATTGCACCTCTCTTTCTTGCTTTCTCGCTTTTCCAAAAAAAATTTACTGCAAGTTAAACCATTGTCTGGATCTTATTAACATTCACCATTAACAGAGTGCCAAGCCTTTCAAAAACCTATTCATTGTGCTTTCTCCATGTCCACCACAACATGTAGTAGAAGAGAATGTGCGACTTCGTCATCCCCTTTCCTATATTCATAAAACCAAGCATTCAATTTTTTTTTTTTGAAAAGCTAGTATCTATACTAAAACCCAAATAGACATGATTTATAGCAACCCTAAGACAATGCATTGTATTTTCTATATCAAACTTGCACTTATTGCATAAAGAATTTTGACTAATTTGTCTGCAAGCACAAAACCAATTTGTGGGTATGGCGTCATAAAGGATTAGCCACATAAAAACTTTAATTTGCTCTGGAGCAGCAAGCCTCCATGCTTAGTTCCACCTTTGATATCCATTTGATTTTTTTTCTTAGATATTAACCAATCATACCTAGCCTCCATACCTAATTGTGGTATTTTTCCAAACAATCATGTTTTGAATATCACCATACTAAGCAACAGCACCCTAAAGATCTTATCTAAAATACAAATATTTCCATATCAAAGTCTCCAGATTTAGATGTGATAATAATTACTAATAATGCTAATGATAATGCATTTCAGGAAATGATAGCCACAACATGTTGAAGATCACTTGTATAGGAACTTATCTAACAAAAATAGATCAACCTTGGCCATATTATCTATTTAAATATCAAAATGAAACATCTTAATTTTTGACATTCCTAGCCAATTCTCTGAGCAATCAATTTTTGAAAAGAAAATGAACCTAATCATGAAAATGAAAAGAAAATGAATGTTTCATTTTTATTGAAACTTCTTTCATTGAATTAATCTTAAAATTTCTATCTAATTCCATATTTTCCTTATTCTTCCTATACCATGATGTATTTTCACTACCATTATTTTGTATGGATAATCTTGTTTCTACACTAATTCCTATCCCCATTTCTTTTCATACCATTATCTTTAGTAGGAAGACCCAATGGATTAATTGAATTTATAAATATATAAATTATATTAAAGTAGAAGAGTTGCAGGAGATACTGCAGTAATTATTTTTTTCATGTGTTATTCAATGATGGTTCAGTTTTTACATTTTTTCCATCCAAAACTTCCTTCTTCCCTCATTTTGGTCTACACACATCCCTTTATTATCTTTGTCTTCTGATTACACAGGTAATCATTTTTTTCACCATTTCTTCTCTTATCTTCCCATGCCATCTCTTCTCTTTCCCATGTATCATTTACTCTGATCTTCATCTTGATGCCATATTTTATTTTCCCTATATGCTTCTATCAATTGCTTTTCAATCTCCCCATACTTCTACAATTTTCTTTGATTCCTTTATTACCAATTTTTATTTTTTCTATACATCTCTTTGATTCATAATTCCTTTATCCCACACATTTTAAAGGTATTCACAGCTTTTATATTCCCTCTCGTCTCTTGATAGTAGTTCATGAAGAAGACTAAATTACCAATAGAAAAAGTCTTTGTAAAAAATAGATATCATAAGATAAAAAGCCACCCTTGAAGCCCAAGGCATCTTGGAAGCCATTTTTTCTCTACTTAAAGACAGTGTTTTACCAAAATAGCTTTTAATTATTTTTATACATTTATATATATTGTGGGATTGGTGAATATTTTTCTCCTTTTCTTTTACATTTACTCTCTGTATTTTTTATTTTTCCTCTAAAAATATTGCATAGCCTCTTTACAAGTCGAACACCAAAATTAGTAGGCATAACATATTAGATCAAGGACTCAATATGTCTTACATGGTGGAGTTGCTTTCATTAAAAGGCATTAATTTTTGTCTTTCCTGCTTCTTTAGTTGCTCCATTTACATTTGGGTGAATATATTTGATTTAAACTTCCAATTGGTTATGTTTATGGCTAAGCATTTATGCTCCTATCAAAGGTTTTTCATGCTTTGAACGTCAGTGAATGTTGAAGAACTAAATGCAGCTCATTCACACTTTTCTTTTGGTTTTTGTTAGACTATGGTAAGCCGATTATTCTTTTAGGAAGTCCTTTAGCATAACTTAAGTTTCTCGTTATCTGCTATTTCTACTTTAGGTTAACCCTTTGATTTTGGTAATTTTTTTAATTCTCCCAACTGTGTTGTGGATATGTTTTTGTGCTTTCAACAACTATATTTGACAATGGAACCATTGATGATTGTTGCTTCCCTTATCGTACTTTTACTTAGAGGTGTCAAAATGGGTTGGGCCCGTTGGGTTGGCCCGCCCCGCCATGCAAAAGGGTTGGGTTGGGTTAAGGTTTTGCTGGCCCGTTTGGAAGCGGGTTTCTGAGCCCGCCCCGTTTGGGTTGTGGGTTGGTGGCGGGGCGGGGCGGGTTGGGGCGGGCTGGCCCGCCAGTCTTTTTTTTTTTAAAAAAAAATTTCTAATCTTTATTATAAAAATTATGTTGTCATGTTGGTATTAATCTTCTTGGACTTATTTTTTAATGATTGTTTATTACTTTGTTAGACTATTTAATTAATTTTGGTCCTCTTAAATAATTTGAATTACGTGATGAAAAATTATTTATCATTGATTTAGTGTTTAACATTGATTTAAATTGTTATTAGTCACTAATTTATTATTTTTTTTTTTGGCGGGCTAGCCCGCCTAACCCACAACCCACAGTGGGTTGGGTTGGGTTGAGGTTTTCTCAACCCGCCATTTGGGCGGGCCAGCCCGCCCCATTTGGGTGGCGGGTTGAGGCGGGCCGGGGAGGGCCGGCCCGTTTGACAGCTCTACTTTTACTTTTATCTCAAACACACCTATTTGTTCTCTCTTATTCCTTATCCAGAATACCACCCTATCTTTGTATCCTTTGCAAGACACCAACAATAAAATAATCACCATAGTTTGTTATTTTGTTGTGGTCATTTTTCACATACATGACCAATTAAAACAATACATTTTAACTTATTGTTAATTCATCTCAATTTTAGAGTGACTGAATTCATACACAACATACTTTCAAGTTTGTAATACATTGTAAAGCATTTTAACCTACTAACATCAAGATATCTATCAATAGAATATTCTGCAAATTGAAAGGATCTATATATGATTAGTATTTTCTAAAAAAATAATGGAAGAAAATATACTTACCAATAGAGACATACAGTAGTATAATAGTAAGTATAAACTAAAATGTTTAATAGTAATTAAAGAATACAAAAGAATGTAGACTAATAGTGAAAATCTTTAGATATAATTTAAAATTATAGGTTAGTTGTTGCAGAAAAGTTGATGTTTATTCTTGGTGGGTGTGGTGGAGTTGAGCTGCATTCTCTTTGATGGGTCCTACCAATTTCATGTTAGAAGCTTATGGGCAAGTTATCATTTGAAAACATTGAATCTGTGGGCCATTACACATGATATAACTTGCTATGATTATGAGAAAAGACAATGTAAATTCAAACATCTTATTTCAAATATGTCATAGCAAGAGGATAATGAAGTAACATTGAATATGCCATTACTTAAGGATGTTTGTTTTGATCTGTCAGATAGAGCAAGTAGAATAAGTCACAGTTTAGCCATTTTTTAGTGACAAAAACAAGTTTCTGTGCTGGTTTGTTATTTGATTGTTACATAACATGGTAAAAGCTACAAAGAGTGTTAAAATGAAGTTGGGAAAAAAATGCTATGCTGCTTCAATTTTACTCTATACAACAATGTTCAATAGTGAATGCTTAACAAAGATAAATTTTCCCATTCTGGACAACAAGCCTTGCTCTTGACACAACCCAGTACCCTAGTTTATCTTCTCCTTTTCTGATTATGAAGTCTTTTCATTGCGCTAAGATCTTGATAATTAATAGGTTGTTTGTAATTGAGTAGCATTACTTGTTCCATTTATCCTTTGTGAAAGCCTAGTTGGTTTGTTGGGATATGTTTTTATAATCATACAGATATTAGTTATGCTAGACATGCAAAACAATTAATTTTCATTTTAATCTTACCATAGGTCACCATCTCTGTTTCGTGCTTGTTGGACAACAAAGGTTTTGTGGAAATGAGATCAGAGGGTGAAGGAGTCCCTCCACGACGCTCTGTGATGATTGACAGTGAAGCCTTCACTCCGGCAATCCATGGGTAGCATTTTCAGGAAGGTAACTCGAGAGGGTCAAGCTTCACAAGTAGTGCATATGTCATATCCCAAGTTCCTTATGTATATGGTTGTAACAAGCAGGGAACAAAATTTCGTGTCGTTTCAGACGAAACACAAGAAATTTTTCAGTTTCGTCTGTGAACGACACGAAACTCCATTCCAGTTCCGAAATTGTGGCATTTCCATCGAAATAGAGTTGTGTCGGTGAGTTTCAGAGGAAACTGGCAGAAATTGCAAAATTTTCGAAGTGCATGTACGAAACAAACTGAAAAAAATAAGCAAAAACAACAGAAAAAAGAAAGGATGAGACTATTTATTGAACAGTTCATGAACAACAGAGAAACTGAGAAAGGACAATAATTTGTAAAGTTAAATAAAAACAAATGATACAGTTTGTCTCCGTTATATTCACATATTCTCAACTCATTCAAAGAAATGAGAGCTAAAAATCTATATCCCATTATTTCTCAACCTCCACCAACTTTCAACTTGTTTGTGTGAAAGAGAAGAATTTTGAAGCTGCCTAACTGCATTTTTCTTCCACTAAAAGTCAATTTCTCAGCCTGAAGGTTAGTCTTTCTTTGCATCTCTTTGGCCCTCTTAATCTTGCATCTTCTAGCCCTCTAATTTGTGATATCTGGTTCTCCTTCCTCTCGGTATATGTTGTTATTCGCAATGTTGTATTTGAAACTTGAAAGAAATAGAAAACTACTGGCGCACATGGTTTCTCTTTCAATATCCAATGGTGCTATTTTTTTTTTTAAGTTTTTTAGTGGCAACTGACAAGCTTCACGTTGGAAGCTTTTTATTTGATGAAAGTTTTTGGTGAGAGGCTAATTTTTTGTGAGAGACACGGAGAAAGAGAAAGAGAGAGGTGGAGTTAATGAGTAGAATTTTTATTATACTTTTAGAAAGAAATGAAAAAGATAAGAGAATTTTGATTATAAGTAGAAAGAAATGAAAAAGAAAACAAATGATAATTCTTAAAAATGGGAAATATGTAGAAACGTAAGTGGAATAGGAAATTAGATGGCATATGAAGAGCAAAAGTAGGAGATATAGATAGAATTATACTTTTTGGACAAAAAAAAAAATAGAATGATTATCTTAGGCTATAGAGTTTAGTTTATTTTTTTATTTACATATTTGTATTATTATTTTATCAATACATGTATGAGTTCACGTAGCGGAAAAGAAATATTAATAGATGAAGATCCAAAGGAGAAAAAAAAAAGAGGAAAACAAATCCTAGTTGGGCTTATGGGGGAAAAAGTGAGTGGAAATAGACAACATGTACAATGCAATTTTTGTCATATAATAATGAAAGGTAGTGGTGTGACTTGATTGAAGCAACACTTAGCTGGGGATTATCCAAATGTTGAGAAATGTGAAAAATGTCTTTTAGAAATTTCTAATAAAATGAGAGAATTTTTGAAGGGCAAAAAGAAAGAGAATGAATAATTAGCTACTACAAGAGTTGAAATGAAAGAAAATCTAATGGGTGGAGCTAGAAGAAAAGCTGGCATTTAAGAGAGATCATCTGAAGCTTCAGATGATGATATGACAATTCGAGAGAAAGAGGAGTTAGAATATGCAAAACAGATATCTATTAAAGATATATACAAGGTAGAAAGAGGACATGAATATGGTCATTTTCAACCAATATCAAAGAAAGAAAAAATATTTTTTTTGTTCGTAGTGAAAGTGTAAAAGAGTTTACAAGCAAAATCTTTGGAAAAAAAAAAAAAAAAAAAGAAAAGGGTCCAAGCAAGGAAGAAATAGATCCTTCAATATATCGCCAATGAGATGTTTATCAACAAAAGTTGCACCATTTGTGGAATCCCAAAAAATGGGTAAAGTCAGCAAAGCAAGCAATTGGTAAATTCTTTATTTATCAAAATATTCCACTTAACAAAGCCCAGGGTCCTTTTTATGATATCATGATTGATGAAATTGCACGTGCGGGTGTTGGGGTGCAAGGTCCTACTCCTTATGAAATTGGTAGTCCAATTCTTGATGATGAAATAGAAGAGATAAAATAATATATAGAAGATTTTAAGAAGAAATTGGCAACTAATGGTGTCACAATTATGTGTGATGGTTGGCAATTCATATCTCATTTAGCAATCATAAACTTTTTGATCTACTGTGATAGGAGAATAACTTTTCACAAGTCAATTAATACAACTGGAAGAGAAAAAAAATGTCAAGTATATTTTTAGCTTGATGGACCAAGTGGTTGAAGAGATTGGTGAAACTAATGTTGTGCAAATCATTACAGATAATTCATCTACATACAAGAAGGCTGGTGAGTTATTGATGCAGAAGAGACCACACTTGTATTGGACTTCTTGTGGTGCTCATTCTTTTGATCTAATATTGCATGATTTTGTAAAATTTAAAAAAGTTTAGATGGTTTTGGAAGATGCTAAAAAGTGCAGCGACTTTATTTACAATCATTCCAAAGTTCTTCATATGATGAGAACCTATTGCACGTGACAGTTTATTAGACCTGCTCATACGGTTTACAACCAATTATATTGCTATTACAAGTCTTATGGAGCACAAAAATGGGTTACAAAGAATGGTTACTTCAAATGAATGACATAGGAGTTCAGCTAATAAGAATTCAGTTGGAGCACGAGTTCATGCCATTATACTAGATCAAAATTTTTAGAAGAATATTAAAAAAAATTATTGATATACATATACCAATTGCTAAAGTTTTAAAGATGGTTGATGGAGAAAAGCAAGCCACAATGTCATATGTTTATGCAGCAATGTGCAAAGCAAGATCAACAATTCAAGCAATAGTTCTTAAGTTAGGCAAAAAGTATCTTGATATTATTGACTATCATTTGCATAAACAAATAATCAGTGATATTCATATGGTAGGTATTAAATATTTGATTATACCTTTTTATTTATGTTATTTTGTAATACATTCATATTTATTTCATCTTTGATTGTACTAATTGATATTTTATTCCTGATTTATACATGAAAAAAAAAAAGCACATATTACTTGAATTCATCATATCAATATTTTAAAAATATTGGAGCTCAAGAAAATTTGTTGAAAGCGCTTAAACATGTGATTTCTAGATTAGAATTAAGCTCAACTAAAGCTTCTTATGCACTAAATGAGGTATTTATAATTTTTTCTTTATCTTTCTCATTCGTGATAAGAACATCTAATAATTACTCACACTATATTTTTTATGTAAGTAAAAATATTTCGAGATGTCATGTATGAATTTTTCAATAAATTAGTTATTAAAGGAAGAGATAAAACAGATCCAAGTTTGACTTATTATATTAGTAAAAAAAATTGCTATGTGTATATAGAAAAACTTCAATATATTACTAACTAATGTGCACAAATTTTAATTTACAGCTGAATGGTAGCTTATGCATGGCACTGATGCTCCAAATTTGAGAAAAATTACAATAAGAATATTGTCACAAATAACTTCATCTAGTGGGTGCGAAAGAAATTGGAACACATTTGTACTTATTCAAACAAAGTGCCTAATCATTTGAATTATGATAAACTAAAGAAGCTTGTGTTTGTACAGTATAATATGTGATTGAAACTGAAGCATATTATAATGGAGCATAATAAAAAAAGGTGTTGACTTCAAAGCAATAGATTTGACCACAATTTTTGAAGAATATTATAGTCTTTCAGAATGATTAGATGATCCTAGTGATGCACTATTAGATGAATTGAATGAAGATACTGAAAATATTAGACCAAATAGTTATTTGACTACATTTGCTAATCGATGGTCAAATTCACAAACTACTCAACTAAAAGTTAGTGAAAAATAACCAAATAAAATAACTACAGATGAAGAGTTTGAAAATTTGATGACATGATTAACACATCATGGATTTTCACCTCTTGTTGATGTTGATGAGGAATCAAATGATGATACTAATACTGATACAAGTGATGGTGGTAAAGTAGATGATAAAAATGTCACAAGTACTGATAGGGGTGGTGAAAGAAGTCATAATTCATCAGGTATAATTTTCATATCAAAACAATGATTTCATTATTGCACTGAAAATATTGATCATGATTATAGGCTTTTTGACTATAATAGACCAGGTGATATTGATGTTGAAATGCAAGATGTTGAACAATTGGCTTCTAATTTTTCTTCACTTAATCTCCGTGGATGTGAGTCTAATAGATTTTGTTATAAATCATCATTTTCAGCATGTGGTCAGAGTTCTGGGAATGATTCATCATCCTCTACACATAATTATGACTCATTATACTCATTATCTTCACAGGTTGGTTAGAGTCCTCCAACATACAATATAAAAGATTTCAAAATTTTTAAGAGGGATTATGATAATTTTTACTACTTTTACATGACTTGGATTAATTATTGTGACTATATCGAACGATATTATCAATTTCCTCTTAGATTATATCCAAGTTCTTGATATTTACCCCTAGACATTCTATTACTAATTGATTTAAACTTTCTAATATATTTTTGTTAATTATGTATTGTGTAATTTGAAACTTAAAGTATAATATTTATTTTTCATTAAGTTTTATATATGCCAAATGTTATCAAAATTTTTGGACATTGATTATATTAATGTTATTTGGTTAGAAATGTAGTTATTCAATACTATACTATTTAATTTTATATATTTTTATCAGTATTATTATGTTAGAATTCTTTAAAATTAAAAAAAATTATTGGTTAAAATTATTTCAAACGTTTTTTCAAAAATATTCAGTTTAAACGAAATTTTTGAAACGTTTCTGTTTCTTAAGTGATCGAAACGGTACCCCAAAATAAAATTTTGTTCTTTGGTAACAAAATGATAATAATGTTGATTTCAAAGTCAAATGAGAACCCTAATTGCTCATTTTGGCGTTGTCCACGTTACAAGGTAAGGGAAATTTAATTTCAATTTAAATATTTTAATAATTTTAACAATTTCATATGCAGAATGAAGAGTTGTGTTGTGGATTATTGTAATGGGTGGACAGCTTTGAAGGAATAGTTTCAAGAACTCCTGAGTCTTTTATAATAAATGAGAAAATGATGATGAAGATGCAAAAGAAAATAATTAAAAGTCTTGAAAGTGAAATTAGGAAACTGAAGATTGCTTGCGGTTTGCTAGTTGTTTTGTTGTTCATTGTATTTTTAGTAAAATAAGTGATATTTGGATAGAATAATTGTAAAGTGAACTAGTAAAAATTCCTAGAAGTAGTTTTCGTTTATCCTAATTATATTCCAGACATGTTGAACATCTATGTAATGACTGTTAAAGTATTATAGCAATTTGAGGACTCTGTAATGTTATAAAATTATAGCAATTTGTATGTTTTTTTTTGAGTATTTTTAGTCGTAGAAAAAATCTTTATAAGTAAAATTGTGGTATATAAGTGGTGTTAAGAATATCATTTATGAAATACTTTCAAACTTTCCTCAATTTATAAAGCTGATGTTTTATGCAAAATAGGATAATTAATTTTATAGCACCTTTAAATGAAAAAGCATGATTAATAAAGATTTAAAGATATAGATGATTGGAAAAAAATTTCTAAATCCTTGTAAAACAACATCACACAATCATAATGACATGAAAATATATATATATGCAACACACAAAAAAAAAATATATAATAATATATAGTACAACTGTTCCCAGCCAATAAAAAAATAAAAAAGGAATGGTGGATATCTAGTGCAAGAGTACAAAAAGAATACACATTCATTATATTAATGGTGATTGCATGTATTTAAAATAAGTCAAAAAAATTAGAAGGTCATTTACAATTAAGTCTAACAAATGATCAGCCAACCAATCAAAAATAAGTCACTTAAAGCAAAAAAGTTGGTTGGTCATTTATAATTCAACCAACCAATCAATAGTTTAGTATAATTTCCAAACGATCAACAAAAGGAAAAAAAAAAAAAAACATATTAAAACAGCTTCAATTGTTCTTCACACATTAGTTAACAACTTTTTCTTCTCTTTGCTTGAACCTTCACCAAAGAGATATGCTGAAAATCTTTTCCTAATAGTCATAGTTGCTGCAATTATTGTGTATGTAGTCACATCTACTTGCTGCTGTGAAATATTGCTATGTTGTCTTGATCCCTGTGGACAAAAGCAAGATCATTTGGATAAATAAATGATATGATGTTTAAACATGCAAGTTCAGTACAATTAAAACAAAGCTAGATCAGTACCTTTGTCTTCTTTCTAGGTGCTAACTTCTTCTTCTTGCTTGTGGTTGTTGAGCTTAAGGGATAGGAATATTTTGAGAATCTTGGCATGGTGGAGGGGCTTGTGAGTCAATTGGTTGACTGATTGAGACCTCTTCCTCTGTAAAAGGCTGGTTGGTTGGTTTCTTGCTCTTTTTTTGTCACTTATGTGGTTTCACTCCCTTGCAAGTCCTTGTGTTGTGTCTTATTCCATCACATTTAAAGCATTTGGTGGTCCCATATTTTCTTTTGAGCCAGCTAGAATCTTGTGGAACATCATTGACTTTTCTTCAATTCTTATTGGGCCTACCAGCTAGTCTTTTGAATGGAGGATTTATATCACCAAGATCTGTTCTTTGCCAGTAATCTTGTCCTACAAGTACCTGTATAAAAGGCTTATAAGCCTTCAACCATATGCTGATTAAGTATCAATCATGCATTGCATTATTTGGGTCTTTATTGTTTGATACAAATGTTGTACAAGCATGTCTACAAGGTATCCCTATAAGATCCCATACCCTACATGAGCATGTCCTAGCTGACAAATCAACCACCTCTTTGTTGGTTGGTCCCCTACTAACTTCATATTTATGTCCAACGGGATCTCCAACCCATAATGGACACCATTCACTATTTTTCTTCTTCTCAGTTTCAAGAAAGTCTACTGCCATTGGAACATATTTACTCATGTACCTTCTGATTTTTACAAGCATTTATGATCTTTTCCTCATAATATAACCCCTTATTTCTTTAAGTATAGTCAGAATTTGGTTGCATCTAAACTTCTGAATCCCCTTGTTAAATTGTTCACACATGTTGCTTGTAATGACTTGGTTCTTGTTATAAGTACTAAATGTTCTTCTAACTCATCTAGCAGAAGCATTCTTCATCAACCAGTCATAAGTATGCTTGTCAATTCTTTTGATCTTAACCATATGCCCATCAAACTCTTTCATTGTAGTAGACTTTACTACCCAAAAAGACTTTGGATCTAAGTTCCTTGCTTTTTCAAGTCTTACAAAAATTCTTTCAAATGTGCATTACACATGACCTGTGAGAAGTTTTATGACATAATTCGACCATTGCAGGTTCCAAACCTTGTAATTTGCAATAAAAACCTGTGTTAACCTTTCAACCATGAGATATTATTAATGAATATAATTTATAAGCATACAAGATAAATTACCTTTTGATGATCTGATATGAAGTTCCAGCCATGTTCCCTTGGATCCCAAATATCCTCAATCAGTCTTGTCAAGAATTATCTCCAAGTGTCTTTTGTCTTAAGATCCACAACAACATAAGCTATTGGATAAAATGAATTATTTCTATCTTAAGCAACTGTAGCTAACAAGATCCTATCATGATACCCCTTCAAGAAGCACTCATCTAGGCCTATCAAAGGTTTACAGGCAGCCTTCAAACATTTTTTGCAAGCGTCTATGCAAATATACAATCTGTCAAAGTTAGGCACCAAAGTACCATCAGGTTTGTCAATAGTGAGTTGCACAATCCCTTTAGGGTCTGCTCTTTTTAACTCACCACAATAGTCCCACAAAGCTGCATACTACTCTTTCTCTGTTCCTTCCACCATTTTCCTTGTTATCTTCAATGCTCTGAATATGGTTCTCTCAGGAACATTGACATTATATTTTTCGCTTCATTAAATTGTAAGCATCAGTACCCTCCATTAAAGGAAATCCTCTAACTTCTTCTACAAGCTTATGTGCTAACCACTTTGTATTAGCTTGCTTGTTTGAGATTTTTCTATTGCAAGTGTGTGTGTTGATGAAGGTCTTTACCTGAAAACTATGTGTGGCATTGCTGAATGAGCGAAAATCCTCCATATACAGCCATTGATGCATCTAGCCTTGGCCTTTTCTTTATCATTTTTCACCCACACCACAAGCCTGCCAAGATGAATTGTGTAATCCTTCATTACTTCTTTGAATGCACGCAAAGTTAGAAATTCCATTCCAAGTTCTAGGTTGATTTCCCTAAATTCAGCTTAAGGATTAAACTGTAGGAACACTTCAGTTCTTTTAGAATCATCTACCTCAGGTTCAGAGTTGTCAGGAGTGTGCAAAGATTTTGTCTCATATCCCTGACCCTTAAAGGGATTGATATATACCTCCAGTGGGGACTTCTTTTTCTTCTTACTACCTTTCTTTGTAGCTTGATAAGCAATAGCACTACTTTCTCCAATGTAGCGTTGATGTCTTCTTCTTGAACTTCAATGGTGTTTGCATGTCTTCCTCATCTATGCTTTCAGGGAATGGTGGTGGCTTGTATGGGCTCTGTTCTGCATTATCATAGCCATATGAATTTGCACCACTTGATTCATTCTCATCTAGATCATCTAACTCACTATTGCTTGGCCCTTGTTCAATATTGTCATCTTCATCACCCATTGCATTAGTATCTTCATTACTGATTATAGGTTGCTGCATATCAACATCATCAAGAGGATTATAAAACTCTTCCTATCTCATATCCCTTCTTAAATAAGTCACATATTCTACATCTTCATCAATTTTTTGCATGTTTTCATCACCTTCATTGTTTTTCTTCCCTAAATCTTCACACTCATTCTGTCCTTCTGTCTTACTTAGTAAACTTAAAATAGGCTCAACAATTTCAGGATTTTCAATTATAGGGTGCTTAACATAAAACTCTATCTTATCAACCCCTTTTACAGCACCAAACATGGCAACGAACTCGTACATACACAAACAAATATTGAGCATCTTCATTTCAAAGGGCTAATATATGAGTATATTGGGCAAATATCAAAGAAATTACTCAAACAAAGTCAGTAGTTTAGAATTACATTATTGGTGTCTTGCCAGTGCTAGGCATTAAGATAAGTTCCAAACAACTATGTTCTTGAAGCAACTTGCTTCAAGATAATGTTTTGGGGAAAGATAAAATTAATACTATAATTATTCAACACTAATATAGGTTTATTTGTTGCTAATAATGTGTCTACCATGTCAAGTCCCAAAGGACTAGAGGCAAGGACATGGTAATAATCCTTATATCTAGATACTTCTATCAATATCTACCTTGGACATTATTATGTACTTGACCAATTCCTTGCTAAGGAAAAGGTAAAAACCAAAAGCTATGAAATCTAAAATCTAAATGTAGGTACAGATAGAATGGTTAAATCCTATAAACCTCTGCAACTTTTGGACTTTTGAAGTATGGATGCAGCTGCATTGCTCAAGATATAGATAGAATTATAAGGGAACACTAAATATAGAGAAAAATATGATTTTACTATGTTCTTTTGCTTTTAGAAATGTTCTTTGCATAACTAGCTTATTACTAAAAGTAAAAAAAAACCACATCACTAGATAAAAATGATTAATAGTATTCATTATATTTGACCGCATACATATTTGTTTAGGAAGCTTTAAGTTGATCTCCATGTATATAAAATATAATACTAGTATCCACTTAGGGCAAATGCTTACCATCTTGGATTCCCCTTTTGAGGAGTCTACCATATCATATACTTTTCTTATTTATTACAATAAGTCAATTAATCTTACATAGCCTACTCAAAAGTGTCATAGCAATGTGAAACTGACATAATATATCAACAAATAATTATCAAACCATTGATTCCATTTAAAAGCCTCAATGTAAACTAGCTTGTGACAGCATGAATATAGAATTACATTGTTAAGTGGGACACTGACACTGACACTATAGATAAGTATAGTTAAAGAAACCCCTTTTACAAATGAAGACAAGCACAAGACACAATTCCTCCACACACTATCCCACCACACATCGTAAGTAGCAAATGGCCACTTTGCCCACAAAACAACAAAAACCCAACAATTATTTTACAAGGACCACAACAATAAAATATGCACTACTTTCTCAGCCCATGTGAACCCTTGGACCATAATATAAAGTTGTGCACAACCACGCTATTACAAAGAAATTTTAATTTTCATGCTTGAAGCAGTTGACACTGAAGAATGTGACTCTTCAAATCACCACGACCTGTTATAATTGACCACAAATTTCCATTAAGGGGAACAAGCACAGTAGCATCAAGGGCACGAGAGCTAACTAAATGAAGCTTGCTATCAATAAACTTTTTCCATGAATCTATTGCTCCATCATAAATTGTGAGCTTACATCTGTCCTGGCAATCAAGTACATAAAGTTGTCCACTCAGTGAGATACTAGGAAGTTAAACAACACCTCCTTTCAGATGGAGAAAAACAAGAGTTTGGAAAAACTCACTTGTTAAAGCACGAAGGATCCGTTATCGGCAGAATGAATTGCACACCAGTTCTTTATTCCTTTCTTCCACCGGTTTGTCTCCTTTGATACTTTGATTCTACCGATTAAGAGAATGAGAAAGGGATTTCACAATTTAGGGCTTAGGGCTCTTTCTTTATGAATTGCAGAATGATTTCCATCTTCACGACTTCGGATTTCAAGCGATTGACACTGAGAAAAGGACTTTGGTGTTTTGGGGCTTAGGGTTCCAATATGGGATTTGTAGAATGCTTCCCTTCGTTCATAATTCTATCTCCAATTCTTATTCTTCAGAAAATGGTGTTGTATGGGTGAGGATGACATGTTTTCTTCTCTTACCAAAATGGCATTGTTTTATGTGTGCCATTCCAGTAACCCACCTAAATGCCATCTCAGCTTACCAAGTCACCAATTAATGGCAACGTCAGCACTTAACGTGCCACGTGACAATTTCAGTCAAACTTCACTAACAGACCTAGACAAAGGACTAAATTGGCAGACGGAACATAAATTTAATGACTAAATTGACACGCAAAAAATGAGAGACTAAAGTGTCAGTAGGAGCATTTTTCAAGGACCAAAAAGAGGTTTTACTCTATTACTTTATACATATTTTGTTTTGTTCAATTAGATTCATTAACAACTTAACCAAAATCACTAAAGAAAAAAGCTTAAACCTTTGTTAGATTTTAGCTTAATTACAAATAAAAATAGTTTAAAAAATTCAAAAAATAAAAAGTGGGCCAACCCATTTAGGCCTGTGTAGGGCCAGGCTGGGCGAGCAGTTTGTTAGCCCGAATAGATTGCCTTGGCCCGCAGCTTGACTGGGTCGGGCCAAACCGGTCGATTTCCCAACTATAGTTGTTAGTGACATAAGTATTCTTAGGTACCTAAATCATTTTCCTTGCTGCACATAATTTCTTAAAATCATAGTTATACATAAAATGTCTTACATTACCATAGTAAAAGCAATTTTTCTTTGTAGAATAACTAGGAGCCAAGGCCTTAACAAAATAGTTTCCAAAAGTGGAGTGAGAAGCTAGTTCTTTGACAAAGAAGTTTTTAGATAACTTTGCTGGTTGAGATTCATTATAACCCAAACCTACTTTGTCTTGACCAACTCTCTGCCTCCTTAACAAAGCATTTAAGTTATCACGCCCTTGAACAAACTTGGCTAGATCCTTTGACAACTCACTTACTTTCTTTTTGAAATCATTGTTTTCTTTAAGAATAAAATGAGTGAGAAGCTGGTTTTTCTTGAGAGAGTCATTTTCATTTTGCAAAACATTAAACCTTTGAGCTAACTCATAACTCTATTTCTTTAGAGCATCTATCTCTTTAATCTGCTCCTTGACTATTTTCTTAAGAGCTTCAACCTTTGCAAGCCTCATTTCATAGTCAAGAGCTAGATCCTCAAAAGCAAGATTCAGCTCTTCATAAGAAGGAGGAGGACCAAGCTCAGATTCAAAATCATTTACCTCATTGCTGCTTTTGGTGTTTGCCATAAAATAAAAGTTTGTCAGGTTATCTTCATCTAAATCATCATTGTTTAAGGTAGAGTCTACATCACTCCAATAAGCAATCATCGCCTTCTTCTTTTCTCTTCTATAAAGTTTCTTCTTTTTAAGATTTGGATAATTTGGTTTGATGTGTCCAGGATTCTTGCACTCATAGCAAATGATTGGTTCTTTGTTGTTTTTAAATGGAAATTTCTTTCTGTCATTTCGTCTTTTCATCTGTTGAAGGAATTTCTTTGACACTAGAGCTACATTTTCATCGCTAGAAATTGGTTCTTTTGCAAGAGAACTAGTTTCTTGTGTGGTGCTAGCTAGAGTTAAACTATTTTTCTTATGATCTTTTAGGCAGTTTTTCTTTTCAACAACATCATTTGATGTGTCTTTAACTATCATCTCAGCTGGTCCACAGTCAGGTCATTTGTTTCAATATATTGGAGGAGAACCGTAACATTTGTTTCCCATTTTTTAGTAAGACATCTAAGCGGCTTCTTTAGTTTCTCCTTTTGAGTATACTCTCTACCAAGGCTCTTGAGATTATTTATGATCACAAGAAACCGAGAGAAGAAAGATTCCAATGGTTCATCCTTCTCCATATGGAACATTTCATATTGTGAGCCAAATATGTCGATCTTGGCTTCCTTCACATGGTTTGTTCCTTCATGTATAGATTTGAGTCGGTCCCACATCTCATTTGTTGAATTACATGAGGCTATGTGCTCATATCCTTTTAAAAAAATAACACAAACGATGTTATATCTAGCTTTGGAGTTCAAAGTGTATATGAGTTGATCTTCGATTATGAACTTATTTTTTTTCTTTGGAATTTGTACTCCATCAACTAGTTTCATTTGTAGTGACATCTCATTTCTCATAATGGCCCAGACCTTGTAGTCTATGGATTCAAGGTACATCTTCATTCTTTCCTTCCAGTACTTGTAGTTATCACCATTAAAGAATGGTAGCTTGTGGGAAGAATAAACTGCACTTTGGGTGTTTATGATACCTACAAAAAATTAAGACTTTTAGATCTTTAACTCAAGGTTGTTAAACCAAATAATAGAGCACCGAGCTCTGATACCAATTGAAAAATAGTAGGTATGCTCTTAGAAGGGGTGATTAGGAGATCAAAAATAATTATGATGCGAAAATACAGAGTAAAACACTTTCTAGGATAACTAGTTTTTCACAAAGCTTAATACACTACTGGTTATAAAATAACTTAGAAGAATTTTGCAAAGGCAAACAATTTAAATTAGGATTTGAAAGATTAGGACATAAACCACACAGAAATATTTAGATGGATTAAACACTTCTAATAATATAATCGATAATCAAATCTGAATAACAAGATAATAGATCAAGAGATAGAGATCAAAACTAGCTTCAGAAACATTTAACAATAGATTAAGTGCATAAAACAAATATTCAACTGAATATTAAATGGAGATGGGAATAGAGATTTAACCCATATATTTTTATAGTGGTTCGGCCAAAACAAAGCCTACGTCCATTCTCCCAAGATCGTGGTTCAACTATCAACAAGATTATTTGTCCAAGCTTCTATAAGCTTCTTACAACACTAGTTTTACAAAGAACTTAACTAGAAAACTCTCTCTCAAGTTTTTCCAAGAGCTCACTAGAAACTCTCTCCTTTTATCAAATAAAGAGAGAAGTCACTCCCCAGATTTCCCAATGAAATCTGTTACAAATTTTTGAAAGAATATAACACCCACAGATTTACAACTCTCACAAAGGATTTACACAAAAGTACTATAGAGTTGTCAGAAGATATAGATAACTTGCTTCAGACAAAAAGTTTTTTCTTTTGGACTATTCAATGGATTTTCTTCTATATTTTTTCAAACCTTGGGTCTTCAAATTTATAGCAGAAGGTTAAAGATGACCGTTGCCAATGGGCTAGGCTTCTGCTTGCTTGATTTGAGGTCTTAATGACCTAATTTGAGATCATATCTCTGATTGAGAAATAATCTCATCTTTTCAAATAATTTACTTATATAACACTTGCTTTCTTTCTTGTTGTTGAATTTTCTCTAATTTGAATTTTTCAAATGGGCATCCTTCCAATGTCTCTGAATTCCATTAACTGGTCCAGACGAATTGGACTTCATCCTTAGTTAGTCCATGAAATTTGAGGCTTTCATATCAACACGTAGATCCAGCTCTTGAATTTAGAGCTAGTTCTTTAAGCTAGGAGACTGGTTGTGCTCCAGACCCAAGTTTATCACCTAACATGTTCTCTTAGAATAAATACTTGAACAAACACATTAAGGTTAGTGATAAGCAATGCTATTTGTTATCATCAAAATTAGAGTTGGAAAATCGTAGGGCTAATAGAACTTCAATATGTTACCAACTAACTTGAATTGCAAACTTTGCCACTTAATGGTGGCTTATGCATGGAACTGATGCTCAAAATTTAAAAGAAGACGCAATTAGAATATTGTCACAAACAACTTCATCTAATGGGTGTGAAACAAATTGAGGCAATTTGACCAAAATAATACAAGTGGACAAAGTATTTACCTATATAGTGTACATTTGAAAGTATTTACCTCAAATGGGCAGTTTTGATTTTTTTAATAATATTCGAGTTTCAGTTAATCACGGTTTATCATGTCCAAAACTGTGAATCAACTGAACACGGTTCAGGGAAATTTTCACCAAGGCGTGATCATTGTTCATCCATATTTCTCGACTATTCAAGTTACGGTTTTGTAGCATTGTGGTCACGGTGTTCCTCCTTAAGGTCACGATTTTCATTCCTCTCTTAGTCACGGTTTGGCATGCATTTGGAGTCATAATTTTTTCTATTTTTGGTCACGGTTTGGAATGGTTTTTTGCTGCTAAGGTCACGGTTTGGGAAGTGCTAAGGTCACGGTTTGGGAAGTCTTTGACTCACGGTTTTGGGGCAATTGACCAACGGTTTGGTATCTCTTGAAGGTCATGGTTTGGGTTGCTTCACTGGTCACGGTTTTATAGCTTTTACAATTTGTTTGACTCACGGTTTGGATGCATTGGAGGTCACGGTTTTACATGCTTTTGTGGTTAGGGTTTTGCATGCTTTGACTCACGGTTTTGCAGCATTTTGTGGTAATGGTTTTGTGCATATGTGGTCACGGTTTTGGTGCAATTGAAGTGACGGTTTTGCAAGTATTTGAGTCACGTTTTTTTACCTATTTGAAGTCACTTTTTGAACAAAGACGTGATGTAAATAATAGGGAAAACAATGACCCCTTGTCCTAAAAGCGTGGCTTATTTGGTTAAGGCGTGTTCACTCTTTGCAGTAAAGCGTGTTTTACCTGAATACGATTTTTCGGAGCATTTTAAAATTATTTACGCTATACACGGAAAAGCGTGAAACAATGCTGCTAAAGCGTGAAGGGATTTATAAATACCAGCTCCTGAATCATTTGTTATCGCAAAATTGGTGTGAAAGCTTAAAGTTGGTGCGAGAGATTGACGTGAAGCTCGGGAGTGCTGCGAAAATTTTGAAGAAATTTGAACTTCTGAAGGTATTTATGTTTTATATTCTTAATTTTAGATATTTTTTAACTGTAATATATATTTAAATGTTAGAGTATTAAATATTAGTAAATTTTTTTAATAATAATTATTTATTGATTAAATTAAAATTAAAGTTTAGTTGTCATTAAAAATGATAATTGTGTATGTTAATTGAGTTAAATTTTATAAGTATAAAGATGTGCAATTATTTATAGAGTAATTGTGATATTATTACATATAGTTATTGATAGAATGCTAGTTAGTATAAAGATATGCAATTATTTATAGAGCATATGTGATATTATTTATAGAGTAGTTGTGATATTATTACGTATAATTATTGATAGAAATTTTGTTAGTATAAAAATGCAATAATATTTATAAACTAATTGTGACTAAAACAAATATTTTAGGAAGAAGATGCACATATTAATACACCATAATGGTCGAATATATAATGGACCCCAAGGTGTGATGTGTGAGGAAGCTTTAATCTATGGGTTAAACTTGAAGAACACTTGTGGATTAGATAGATTAAAGTTTCATATCCACAATAAGATGAGACTTGAAACAAATCAAATAGTTGAGAAGATAATTTATAGATTCCCAGTTTCAGTTAATCCATTATTTTATCTTGCATTTGAATTGGGATCTGATGGAGATGTTGAGATGATGTATGAGAGTAATGCCAAACATTCTACTTTGGGTCCAATTGAGATATATGGGGACATTACGACCATGAATGTTGGTGGAGATGGAGGCCAAGCTGAAACTGTTGTAATTGGCCCAAGTTCATTTCCTTGTTCGAATCATCCTTATAGCCAAGTGGGAATAGAAGCTGACTCTTGTTACCAATCGGAAGTTGGTTCACATGCAATTCATTATGGTTTGGGTACTTCTAGTCAAACGCATATGGTAGAAGGAGGCTATCGCTATGAAAATAATGACCCTTGGCTAAGTTCAGATGTTCGAGGTGGTGACATTGAAGTGAATGAAGTTATATAAGCCAATGTAGAGGTGAGCAAGAAAATATTAGTCGAGGCAATTCACCAGGTGATCCTCTAATTGACAGTAATGATGATGAAGATGCTGATTGCAGATCAAACAGTGGAGAATCAAGTGGTGATGATGCAGGGGAAGACGTTCAAGATCTTAATGTGGAGGCATTGATGCAAGACCCAATAGCTGCAAGGGCGGAACATGTTGCACCAATACAAGCGATAATTGCACCGCATTATGGAAACATTGATTGCGGAGCAATGCAGATAGTTGACGATAATGACCAAGTAACAGGGTACAGTGAATGGCAGAAAGGGGATGAATGTATGATCGGGTAGAAATTCAAAACAAAATATGATCTCCAATTAGCTATAAAACAATACTCTCTTCATGCGAACCAACGTTTTCATGTGAAGGAGTCCAAACCGAATAAATTGAGTTTGATATGTTCAAACAATGCTGATGGATGTCATTGGAGACTTCAGGCATGCTTACGTACCAGGAGCAAAGTATGGGAGATTAGAAAGTATAATGGGCCTCATACTTGCACAAATGCAATCTTGTCACAGGATCATGACAAACTAGACATTCAGGTGATTGCAGCTGCCATTATTGGAATGGTTCAAGAGAATGCTGGTGTGCCTATAAAAATGATACAGGAGCGCATAAAAGGCATGTACCCATATCAAATATCATACCGAAAAGTGTGGAAAGCAAGAGAAAGAGTGATCGATACTGTGTATGGTGATTGGAAGCAAAGTTATGATTTATTGCCTAGGTGGATGGCCGCACTTCAAATGCATGCACCAGGAACGGTGGTTCAATGGTGTCTTGATGACCGATGGATGGGTAGGCCATCTGATGACCCTACGTTAAAGAGATTTAAGCGTATCTTCTGGGCATTCAAGCCATGCATTGATGGATTTAAATTCTGCAAGCCAGTTGTCCAGATTGATGAAACTTTTCTGTACGAAAAATACAGTGGAACTCTACTCATCGCCACCACACAAGATGACAGTAGGTCACCACTACCTTTAGCTTATGCAATAGTAGAAGGTGAGACAAAAGATGCATGGTCATGGTTTTTAACCCATGTCAGGCAGTACGTGGTTGGGAACATTCCAAATCTGGCTTTAATCTCAGACCGTCATGTTAGCATCTTAGCTGTAATTGAAGATGAGCATGTTGGTTGGCGTCCACCATTGGGACATCATTTTTTTCTGCTTGCGTCACGTGGTGAGCAATTGGAACAATGCTTTTAAAAATATTGACGTGAAGCATCAAATCTACAGAACTGGTGAGAATCTTAGTTTGTCAACTAAATTAAATATTATACAACTAGAGGTTTAATTTTTTTAAATGTCTTTCACAAGTGTTCAGTTTGAGTCTAAGAAGTTCAACGACTTAATGACAGACATCAAAATCGCTTGTTCTGATGAGCGTGCATGGAAGTATATAAGCGATATTGATCCCGAGAAATGGACGCAACATGGTGATACTAATGGGAGACGATTTGGCTTAATGACAACCAATCTAGCTGAAAATGTGAACGACACGTTGAAAGGGGTTCGTAGTATGCCTATCACAGCCCTTGTAAGAGCTACATATTACAGAATGAACCGTATTTTTATTGAAAGGTGAGAAATGACTCATGCAAGGTTAGCGAGTAGACAAATGTGGACAGATGATGCAGATCAGAAGATGCGAGATAATGGCCAGTATGCTTCTTCACATTGAACAACTTTATTTGATAGAGATATTGGATCTTTTGAAGTAGAGGAGACATTTGACTTGAGCGGAAGGGCGAGCGGGCGAATTTTTCCCCTAAACTTAAGAGATAAATGGTGTGGGTGTGGTCGATTTCAAGCACTTCATATTCCTTGCTCACAAGCGATAGCTGCTTGTGCTTCTATTAGAGTCGATGCATGGGGTTACGTGAATCAAGTATATTCGACGCAGAACTTAGTTAATGCGTACGGTGGCAAGTTTACACCAATTGGTGGAGAACCAGAATGGCCAACGATACAGGGTTTGACTATCATCCCTAACCCCTCGAAACTACAAGCCAAAGGTAGACCCAAGTCAACTTGCATACGTAACGAAATGGATTGGGGCGAAAGCTCACAGAGTGCATTACGATGCGGGCTGTGTAGCATAGAAGGACATAACCGGCGTAGCTGTCCAAACAGAAGACAAGATCAACCATAATTAAGACTGTCTAAGTTAGTAATGTTGATTCTTAATGAATTCCTTTTGCCGTTGTTGTATTTTATAGACATTTTAAAAGTTAAGAATTCATATTGATGTCATATTATTTTATCTGAACTTAGTTAATCGTTACTTATATTTATCTCATATGAATGTTTATATTCAAGTTAGTTCTTAGTAACCATATTTTCGACATTAGGTACATTATTTATTATAATCTCAAGTGCTTTTACTTATATTGTTTTCACAAAAGATAGGAACTACACACATATTATCAAATATTATCAAATCTACAAGCCTACACACATATTACATATTACAATATTAAAAATAGAAAGGTAACTACATGTTATCAAATCTACTACCAGTGAAGCACGTCCTAGGGTGTTTGTCACGAGTCGGCCATCTTCGTTGACCCCTAGGTTGGGGAGCTGGAAGAGGCGTCGACTGTGGAGGATCATCATACACGTCCGTAAAAAGGTAATCATATACATCATCTAATCTCAATCCGGCAAGATCAGTACCTATGTTTCCCCGATCAATATGAGGACTCCCAATGGGAGTAGCCAAAGGTTCGGCATACATGTCACCCAAAGCAGCTCGTGATGTCCCTACCGTCAGGTCTAGACACACATCAAGATCTACACCAAGCGCTGATTGGGGAAGACTAGTGTTAGTGCCAAACATGTTGTGTTGAGGTGAAGGCATGGCCACGCTACATGCAATTCCAGATGAACTGGCCTCAGGCCCATCAAACTGAGAACGGTCCCTCGACATAGAGCATAATACCGGGCTCCGATGCGATGGCCCCACCATATCAGTGGCCTCCTCTACTGGCCTGTAGTAATCAGAAAAATGTGTCATGCCCTCACGCTGATTATGTGTCATATCCTCAGACTGATCATATGTCATACAATCTCCTTCAGGCTGACCCTGACTCATGTGAGGACCCTGAGTCTGCCCCATTGAGGCCCACTGGGCAAACTGTGTTCCCCAACTATGATTAACTAACCCGTACTTAGCAAAGAGTTAGGTCATATCACCCTGAAATGAAGAATACTGATCTGCAGTCCAATATGGAGGTGTGATAAATGATTCCCTATGAAATGGTTGGCTCGATTGAAAGGGATGTGCTGGATGGTAAGGTTGCTGGAACCCAGGCATCCCCTGAAACTGGGAGCTATGCTTAAAAATAGGGGGCGGCTGCAAGGAAACGCCCTCATGCTGCTGTTGCTGATGATGATATGTAGGTACAGAACAAGGGAGAGGCTGCGCCTCAGTCTGAACGGGAGGAGTCTGCTGTGGGACCGGAGCATAAGGCTGGGGAGGAGGCATATGGACCTGTACATAATATGTCATCTGAGGTTAATGTTCATTTAAAATTGAAGCGCAAAATATACGTTATACAGACATGCAACTGACCTGGTCACCAGGCATGAGGTTACTTGGACTCATCCACCTACGCGTGATCCGGAGATACCAAGGCATGTAATCTGCAGTGACTCCCATATCCCCAGCACACGGCACGATGTTATTGCGTCACAATCTCCACGCCTCGCAATACGCCTCATGGTACTGTGTCCATACTCTATCCTGGTTCCCTCTCATGGTAATCCTCTCTAATCGAGAGGAATACGGTTCAGGGGCAATGGTATGCCCTGACAACCTCCGAACTGCTGTAACACTCTGTCTGGATAGTGCGTCTCGACCACGCTAAAGCATACTAATGGGACCCGCGCCGCCCATATGTCACGTCCAGCTCGGCAGTAAGATGGCAGCTGCGCTCCGCAATAAGGTTGCCACATAATCTATGAATTACAAAAAAAATCACAAAGAAAAAAAATTTAAATTAAAACTTCATTTAAACATATAAAAGTGGATTACATCAATTGTAAGAAGTAGTAATAATGACTTATCTTACATCATTAACATTCAGACGATCAAAATATTGTCGATACCCTGCTAAATCATTGTCCACATCCATGTCTCTATAACTGAGGGGGTGTTTCCACCTAATATATTAATTTAAATTAACAAAATATCGACATCAATTACGTGACAACTTAATTAAGATATACACATTGTAATTTATTTTGCACATATACAAATAACAATATAGTTAAACCACAAACTTGCATGCAAGTGGTCCGCGAGGTCTTCTACCCTACCGCGGAGGAAGAAGAGAAATTTTAGGAAATCTCTCATAAGCCCACACCTCTAGCAAGAACGCACAGCCTGCAAACTTCACTGTGCGGCCAAGAGACAACCTGCATAGGGACCTATAAAGGTTCGCCAACACTGCAGATCCCCAGCTAATACGACCTGCAGCATCCCAATCCTCCAACAACTTTAGGTACATAAGGTGCACATAGTTACTAGTGGCGTCAGGGAGCAACCATCCCCCAAGCATCCGCAATATATGTGCTCTCGCGTGATACTGTATCTCCAACTCGGTAGCATCGTCTGGTAGTACAGCAAATGTGTCTTGCAACCAAGTCATCCTTACTCTACCACCATACAAAGCATCCTCATCTGGCACAGCACCAAGCAACTCCTGTGTTAGCTCCTGCCAGTCATGCTCACTACAACCACTAACAACGTTACCATCAACAGGAAGTCCCAATAAAATCTCAACATCCTGTAAAGTAACTGTGAACTCCCCTTCTATCATGTGGAATGTGCGTGTTTCTGGTCGCCATCGTTCAATCAAGGCAGACAGCAACTCCCTATTAACTTTTAGAGGGGTCACTAATGCAGCCCCTCCTAAACCTGCTCTGGGAATATAGGGCATCAATCTATCATCATCCGGTGGCTCAACCATACGGTTACGCGATTTTATAAGTCTCTCCACCTACAATAATTTTGTTAACAGATTAACCATAATTCTAAAAAATTGCTCAAATATCCAAACTAAGCAGAAATTAAACAAATATATAAATCATAATTCATAATCCGCATATCCATAACCTAAACCTTATACCCTATACCTCTAACCTAAACCTCAAACCCAAACCATATCCATAATCCGCATAACCTAAAACATGAAATCTTATATCCAAACTCGATACCCCAAATTTGAAACCACATTTCCATTCACAAAACTACAAAACATCAAACCTAACTCCATATCCCATTGTCATATCCTAAACCTTAAACTTGAAACCCTTAATTATTTTTTATAACCCTAAACTCTGATCCCCAAAATTAAAACTCAAAACCCTAACTGAAAACCCAATAACATTTCTCTTTCTAAAACCCCAAACCCTAACTAAACCCCTTAAATCAAATACCCCATGCGAAAATTCCCAACCTTAATTAAAAACCCTAAATTGCTCAAATCTAAAGTCGTAACCTAAGAGGCAAATTCCTTTTTCCCATAGGTGCTTCAATAAAAAAGTTCTTGAAATCTAACACCCTAACTGGTATGTGAACATACAAAAATGGTGAGAAAGCTATTGGTGTGGAAATTGATTTCAAGGATGTTTTACTAACAGTTGACTAATGTTAGTTATCCTGAAACCGACCTTGGGCGTTGCACCTAATTACTTACATTCAAAATGTTTGTAATTTATAAGATGACATACATCTAGGCCCAACATCCTTGGAATCAATCTTCACACCAATAACTTTTAACTTGTTTTTTTATGTACATATATTAAAATATAACTAAAACATCAAGGGTGAAATATCTGTTAAAAATATATTCTCATCAATGAACCTAAAATTTGCCAAAGAGGGCATTACAGTTCAAAACATTTTTACTCGAATTGAAACACCTATTAGTTCAAGTATTTATTGTTATTATTGTTACGCTTGCCAATGCTCGACATCGTTCGGTCCCGCAATATTTTCGAAAATAATGCAGCTTGCAAAATGCGGCTTCCCAATCACTCCCCCATGCAAGATCAACAAAGAATATAAAATAAAAATTGGGGTTTGGCCACTCCACACATTTTTCTTTAAAAATTCGACACTGTGATTACAATAATTGGACAGTCATTCTTTAAAAAAGAAAATAAACATTTGACACTCAAGTGGTTTTTCAGGTAAAATTCGGTATCCTCCTTGCAAATTCGACATTCAATATAAAAATTTGTAAACTATCACATTTATGAAAAACGTTTCCAAAACAACAATATTCAAGGACTTGTCTTAGCAAAATCAACTAACTAACCATAATTCAAATAAATCAATACATTAAGCATAACCTAAATAAATAAACTAACAGATATTCTACAGATTAATCATAATTACAAAAAATAAACTAATTAAGCAAAAAAAAATTAATATATTAGACATAATTCACAAAATTAACTAACTAATTGAGCAATTAACACAAGCTTTCTTATAATTAGCATAATTTTAAGTAAATAATATGCTTACTCCATTGTTCCACGTCCCTGTTGAAATGTGATGTCCTTGCTCAGTCAACACACTACCATCTACAGGACCTGGCAATATATCATGGTTTTCTGCCATTTTAAACTCAGAATACTTAGTTCAAGATTAACAATTAAGAAAATAAGACCAAAAAATCACAAATACCCTTGGAAGATCTACAAAAAAGAGACCACAAACCAAAACCGTGAAGGAGAAAGAATGGAGGAATGGGCCGGTGGTGGGGGAGGAGATGAAAGTGAGGGGAAGAAAGGGAAATGGGGAAGAAGAAAGGTCATTTTCGAAGGAAGGAGAGAGTCACGCTTTAGGGAAAAAATGACTAAAACCGTGACAAGAAAGAAAGCAAAAGCATGACCAAAACCACTTCCCAAACCGTGACCTTCAAGAGATACCAAACCATTGGTCAATTGCCCCAAAACCGTGAGTCAAAGACTTCCCAAACCGTGACCAACCACTTCCCAAACCGTGACCTTAGCACTTCCCAAACCGTGAGTCAAAGAGTTCCAAAACCGTGACCAACCAAGCACCAAAACTGTGACCTTAGCACTTCCCAAATCGTGACCTTAGCAGCAAAAAACCATTCCAAACCATGACCCAAAAATAGAAAAATTATGACTCCAAATGCATGCCAAACCGTGACTAAGAGAGGAATGAAAACCGTGACCTTAAGGAGGAACACCGTGACCACAAAGCTACAAAATCGTGACTTGAATAGTCGAGAAATATGGATGAACAATGATCACGCTTTGGTGAAAATTTCCCTGAACCGTGTTCAATTGATTCACGGTTTTGGACATGATAAACCGTGATTAACTGAAACTCGAATATTATTAAAAAAATCAAAACTGCCCCTTTGAGGTAAATACTTTCAAATGTACACTATATAGGTAAATACTTTGTCCACTTGTATTATTTTGGTCAAATTGCCACAAATTGAAGCATATTTGAACTTATTCACACAAAAGTGCACAATCCTTTGAATTATGATAAATTAGAGAAACTTACTTTTGCATAGTATAATATGCGATTGAAATTGAAGCATATTATGAAAGGGTAAAATCGAAAAGATAGTGATTTCAAAGTAATATGTTTGAGCACAATCTTTGAAGAAAATGAAAGTCTTTTAGATTGGTTGGATGATCATAGTGATGCATTATTAGATGAATTAGATGAACACACTAAAAATATTATACTAAATACTTATTTGGCTACATTTGCTAACTGATGGTCAAACTCACAGGCTACTCAAGTAAAAATTAGTGAAAAATAACCAAATAGAATAACTATTGATAAGGAGTTTGAAAATTTGATGAGATGAAACATGGAAACTTTCAACCAAAATGTGCTCGTATTGCGAATGGAACCAATCCCTTTAAGTGATAGTAAATGATAAATTTTTGGAATAATATCATGTAGAAATAGATATTAGTGAAACAAGAAAGCGTCCTAGGAACCAAGAGTATGAGGTGAAAGAAATAAAAGTTGTTATTGCTAGTGTTCTTACTTTGCTTCTAGATGTAGTAGCTACTTGGTACACTGATAAATATTTGGTGAAGGAACCATCATGTAATTAGGAATTAGAGAGACAAAGTTTTCTTAATCGTCTTTATAGAGAAGCAGAAAAAGATTGCATTAAACAGCTAAGGGTGACTAAAAGATGGTTCATTAAACTTTGTAGCATTCTACAAGAAAAAGTTGGATTGACTAGAACAAGAAATGTCCTTGTAAGTGAAGCTGTGACAATGTTTTTACATATTTTGGCTCACAATTTAAAATATAAAGTGATTCAGTGTAATTATTATCAATCCAAAGAAACCATAAGTAGGTAATTCAATAATGTGTTGCAAGTTGTAATGAAAGTGAGTAGAGATTATTTGAAGTATCATGCCTATAATCTCGAGGATTCAGAAATAAGTAAATGGAGACGTCAATTAGCCCTATATTTTGTCATGTCTACCTTTGATTTCTAGTCATTGTGGTCCCTTGGTTTTCATGAATGCTAATTATGTAAACCTTTTAGACTAAACGAAATATTGTTATTTGTGAATTTTTCTTGCCTCATCTACAATATGAATTAGTCAAAAACAACCAAATATTAGTTTCATGGGAATCTCAACTCAGGAAACTAAGAGCCTGTTTGCTTTAGAAAATGTTTCCGTGTTTTCATTTTCTATTTTCATTTCTTGAAATATATTTTCACTTTTACATTTTTATTGTTAAAAAATATGTTTGCTGAAATTATTCTATTTCCATTCTCAAACCATATCTAGTGGCTTATCTTATCCACATCAATCTTTCCTCTTGCAAACACATTCTCCTCACCACAATGCAATCAATTGAGGAAGCAGCATCTACTGAAAACCCAATTCGAGGGCCATGCTAAACATCTTGAAAATTGATAAAATTAGTAGACCCAGAGTTTGAACCATCAAGAACTTCTTGAATGGTTTGCTGTCGTTATTGTTCTTTGCATTACTCTATCTATGCTTTTTTTTTCCTTGCTAACACTACAAGAAAAAAAATGTTTTTTCTCACAGAACAAATCGGTGAGAAAAAGGCAAAAATTCCATGAGAAATTCCATTCTCACGGATTTAGGTTCGTGAGAAAAAGTGGCATGACAAACTGAGTTTATCATGCAAATTATCGTCCATGAGAAATATTAGTGAAGTCTCACGACAAAGTCGTGTGTTTTTTCGCAGGCTTTGTTCAAGAGAAAGCCCGTGAAAAGTTACAAAAGAATTAATTTTTTATTAATTTTCTTATGGACATTTCCGTGAGAAGTTCCTACATTCACCTCCTAATCTATTTTTTTACTAACCCAAAACTTGCATAATACATTAACCAGTAGCAGAACAACAGTAACAACAGCAGAAGCAGCATAGCAGAATCCAATCAAAATTTATACAAAAGAATTTATACAGAAAGATAATGTAAAAAAGACATATACAAAAAGAATGTCTACATATCTCTAGGCTCTACTAAAGTTCCAAAACCGTGAAAAATGAGGGATAAACAGAAAATGCAGCATCAAGAGTAGTAATATAAACAAGAGTTTTGTAACACAAAAACACAACACATTAGTAGATAGAATTTCGGCAAAATATATCTAAAAAGACAACATAGGAGAAAATGCAACTATGTAATTAACAATACATAAACATTTATGAAATATTAGCAAGACCTATGTAATATCAATTGCTTGCTAGAACATAATCACTAAGGGATTTTCATCGGTTTCATCATCACTACTATGATATTCATCTTCTTCTTATCACATTTTCTTATTTCATCATCTACATCAGTGACAATGACTAGATTCGTCCCAATAACAATTTCCTCTTTAGCAGTTAAAGTGATATCTCACAATTCTGTCTGTATTTGATCATCATCAACAATTAACGCCGGTGAGCGATATGGTTCGTCTTAGTATGGATCATATGGCGCATCTGAGGCATCAATTGTGTGTCTAGCCTTTAGTTTAATGATATGTAAACATCCCCGCTTATTAGGAGTTGTGTGTGGATAAGGAGATAAATAAACTTGCTCCGTTTGTTGAGCTAAGATGAATGAGTCATCCCTCTTGTATGTTCTGCTTGAGTTTACTTCCCTAAATCCATATTTTGGATAACTTTTTGTCCTCCGAGGTGAAGGATCATATCATTTGTAATTAGATATTGCTAATTAATAACCAAGTTAATCAATATATGCAATCTCAATGATTTCTTGTAGTACCTCATAATAGGAGGATTCCGCTTCGTCATAACCAAATCATTTCAAACAAACTCAACTGTTATTTATTTTTCGATCATGGGACAAAGTAGCAGTATGAAACTTATAACTGTTGATATTTACTCGGTCTCATGTCTTAACCTTCTTTATAGGACCCCGAGTTGAAGATATTAAAAACTGATCGACGATACCATTTTTAGGGTTTTGTACCTACATATAATTAAAAAGAAGTTAGTGATATACTAAAACTTGTTGAATATAATTAAATATTGAAAATAGTTAAAGTTACGTACAAAATATTTAAATCATTGAGGAAATCAAATGGAGATGTACTTATCCATTTGATCATTTGGGAGATTCTCGTACATTAAAGTTAATCCCTGAATTTACATGCTGCAACATACACATATGTAATTAGTTAACATATAAGTTGGATCATATTTAAGCATTAGAAAAAATTAAGATATTAAGTTGAAACTTATTTTAAGTAAGGTTTAACCTTAAGGCAATTAAGCAACACACATAATGTTGCAGCTACTAGTTCCTCATCATTGAGATATCATCGTTGCACAATTTCATGAAAGAAAGCAAGATAATTGAAGACAGAAATAAATTGTCTGACATAACTTTCTCCACCATCATCATTGTGAGGGACTCTTCTAATCCTTGAATGGACGTAAGACTCAAAGTAGTACGAAACAAAAAAGTTGACGTCTCCTCAAGTATGTATGATTTACAAATTGAACCTTACACACGTATTTTGTTTTAACCTTTCGTTTTAAGGTATAAAGGAACCTTTCGAAAGGGTACATCCACCTATATTGGACAGGTTCAACCTTTATCTTTTTTCAACTAAATGAACTAGTAAATGTTCTTTCAAATCAAAGAAAGTAGGAGGAAAAATCTTCTTAAATTGAAATTTACACAAGATAATAGGAATATTCTACTCCATTATCTGCAAGTCATTCTTACACAAAGTATGAAAGCAAAGATCTCAAAAAAATTGGTTCAACTCAACAAGAGGTTTCCAAATATGAGCAGATAACCCACTAAAAGTAATTGATATGATTCTTTTCATAAACACATGACAGTCATGACTTTTCATGTGGGTTAAAGTCCGAATATTAGTATTGACACAATTCCCTAAGATGGATGCATATCCATCAGGAAGCTTTAGATTTTGCACTCACTCACATACGGCTTTCTTTTGGTCAATATTAAGTGTATACAACGTCTTGGGTTTCGCAAATTTTTCATTACTCAAGTCTTGCAACTCAAAACTAGAATTTTTACATAACTTTGTCATATCTAGTCTCGGCTTTACTTTGTCCTCACTCTTACTTTTAACATCCATAACTATATTGAAGATATTTTCAAAGGCATTGCTCTATGTATGTATAACAACAATGTTATGAGAAATTAATAAATCATGTCAATATGGTAAGTTCTAGAAAATACTATGCTTAGTCTGGTTGTGGGTTTCATTATAACTAGTAGAGACAACACCTCCACTTTCTATTACTCTAGGTAGTTTTAACACTTACATAAAAAGTTCATCTCTAGAGTAGAGCCTAGGTGATATATTATTCTCCTCCATTTTCTTCAAGTAGTTATTTTGTTACGACGGAAATGATGATCTTGAGGCAATAATTGTCGATAGCAATCGAAATAACACATTTTACGACCATGTTTCAAATAAAATGTCTTTGAACCGCCCATGCAAATTGAACAACTCAACTTGTCTGCTATTTATTGATTGGATAACATTCTATATGCAGGGAAGTCATTGATGATCCACAAAAGAGTTACCCACATTCAAAATTTTTTCCTCAATGAAATGTTATAAATAGGCACTCTTTCATCCTAAAGCTTCTTCGAATTGTCAAGTAAAAGTTGCAAGAACACGTTAATTTTACTTTTTAAATTATGAGGACCAGATATAATAATAGTCAAAAACATGTATTCCCTTCTCATGTACATGCTAGGTGAAAAATTATAAGGAATTAGGATAACAGGCCAATATGAATATGTCTTGGCGTCTGTTCTAAAAAGACTTAAACCATCGGCACATAAACCTAACCTCACATTCCTCGATTCTAATGCAAAATCCGGGTGAACAATGTCAAAATGCTTCCATGTATCTCCGTATGATACATGTGACAACACACGTGATTCACGTTGGTGTTCATTATGTCATCTCATCTAATTCGCAGATGCATTAGATGCAAAAAGTCTTTGTAACCTAGGGATTAATAGCAAATACCACATCTATTTAGTTGGAACTTCCTTAACATTACCTCATCCAACTCTAGATTCTGTGAATCGTGGTTCACCACAGATTCGACACTGCCTAGCCTCTTCATCTTCTTCATAATACAACATACACCTATATGAACAACTGTCAATCTTCTTGTACCAACAACCAAGTTTAGAAATCAGTCTCTTGGTTTGATACAAATTAATTAGAATTTTATGACTTGAAGGCAATATCTCTGTCATCAATGTGATAAGTTCGTCCATTGAACTTTCTAGGATGTTATAATTAGACTTGATGTTTAACAATCTAACAGCCGTTGAAAGCACATAGTGTGTCTTATATCCATCTCATAATAGAGACTAGGCAGCCCTCAATATATCATAAAACTTTGTGGATTCTGGATTTAGATTTTCCTCTGATATATACTCTTATTCAAAAGAGGGTTCAACAACATCTAAACTATCTGCTTATACCGAAGGATATACTGATTTTTAACATCCATTAGGACAATGACTAGACAGATCTCTTTATGATTATCCTAATAATAATAATCATCCATGAAGCTTTTCATGTATAAGTGCATCCTTATTTCATTCGGTGTATCAAACTTACGACATTTGTATTTCATACATTAGCATCTAAACGTTCCTACTTGAATATGCATATCAAGTTGACTTGCAAAGTCAATAAATTCCTTAACACCAGCATAAATTGAAGTTGTTAATGTTTTCCTACAATGCTTTAAATGTATTAAGTTTTACTCCGAATATGGCTTCTATTTCATTTTTGAAGTTTGTTCCATCACTAGTAAAAGCTTATAGGGACCAAATAGGTCAACAAAATTTCTGCAGCACCTCTATATAGTTCTCCAAGTACATGAATTATGTTATTCAACCAGCATAAATATGTACCTAGAAAAATAAAAGAGAGGTTCTGAGAAATTTAATTGATCTACTTGCTCTCAAAACTCTACTATCTTATTAGTGGAACAACTATTTCAAGAATAGTCCTAAAATCGGAGACTATCCGAGAATTAATCCTACACGATTCACTCTCATATGAGTTTCTAAGTTAACCTAACTGACTTATCGTATATAACTCTGAAGTATATTCATTCCAAAAGTTTTCAGTATATCATATACTCTCAATTCATATCATTAAAAATATATTATTATTCAACATATCCTCTATTACATTATTGAATAACTACAAAATCATATGAAAGAATTCAAACAAATTTAAACAAACAATTTACATATAACATACAACAATAGCCCTAAACAGAATTCTCAAAACTTTAACAATTTCATACATAATTTAATTTAATAAATTATTCTCTAAACTCTACAAAATTAAAATTAATTCATACTAATTCAAAAAAAAAAAAACAAAAATCATCTAAACCCTTTACATATGTCATACATCAAAAACCCTTAAACAATTGAAACAAAACAATTTATAACTACTCCAATTTTAACATTGAAATTTGAATTCAACATCAAAAGCAAACTCATAAACCAAACCATTATCAACTTTATAATTCATCAAATATCCATCTACAATCGATCTACACTTAAACTAGTCTAAAAAATAGATAAAATTCATTAATTTTGTGCATCATTGAGAAAGAAATTGTAAGAGAAATTTGGAGAGAAAATAGGAGAAAAATGACCTACCTCAACTCCAACGCTTCAAAAGGAGAATGTAGACTATCTACACACGCCGAAAAATGCCCTCAAGTCGCCGAAAACCATTACCCACGTCTGTTGCCAAGAGAGAGAAACTTTTCTAATTTACAAATGAGGAATATGAGTCTTGGGGATGGATAAAATTTTCAGATTTCTTATAGACTTTCTTACGGAAAAAGTCCGTGAGAATATCCCGCCCAAATTTCAAGCCTTTAATGAAATAGTGCATTTGGATTCTCACGGACAAAATTCATGAGAAAGCTCATCCAAAAACTATGTGTTCATGTTCTTACAGGCAGACAGTCTGTGAGAAACATAAATAGCATGTACTCTTAGGGTTTCTCATGGATTTGCTCCGTGAGAACGTTTTCGCACCACATTCCCATTATAGTCTCTCAGAATTTCTCATGGAAATTTCTCACGAACGTGTAGTTCATGAGAAAATTCTTCATTTTAAACTTTTGTGAAAAAATCTCATTTTTTCCGTGATAATTTCTCACGGAATTTATGCCCGTGAGAAAGTTCTGTGAGTAAAATCCATTTTTTCTTGTAGTGTAAGTGCAAACAAGCCACAATGTGCAATCTATTGATACCCAATTTTGTCTGGGTCAACTTAGTTTGATTTAGTTGACACCCAAATTTATACATGCATTATATACTTATTTTTTTTTTTTAAGGGGCTAGCTTCATAAGTATCTATAGACCATTTTTTTTTTTTTGTTTAGATTATGTTCTTTGAAACCAAATCTTTTTTCTAAATGTCCAATTCAAATATTCTAAAACTACAAAATAAAATAAAATAAAAACACAAGATAAATTATTGTTCAAGTTCATTAAAAAAAAGAAAAATATTTAAATAAAAAAAATACAGAAGAAATGAATGTTGTAGTAGGCCTATGCCACTGCTCTCTCAGAATGGCACCACCCCTTTGCGAGTGCAACTTGCAAAAAGAAAGCAAAAAATTTGCATAAGAAACCTATGCAACTTGCACAATTTGCATCAACAATAAACTAGGAGCTCTGACTATAAAAAAAAGGCTCTCCCAAGCAGAATAGAACACACAGGGAGGAAGATAATGAGAGAACGAAAATACAAGGAGAAAGAGTTAAATTCTCAAAAAATAGTTAGAGAGAAAAAATACACATACATAGGAGAAACTCTGAAAGTTGAGAGAATGTAGAGTATGAATTCTGGAAAAAAAAAAAAAGGAAAAACTCTAAAGAAAGGGAAGGGGCCTCAATCGGGTATATTTCCTACTCAATAATTCTTCCAAATTTTGTCTCTCAATATTCACTTCACTTCACAGATTTCTTTTCAATCACTGGCCCCATTCCTATCTCCTATTTTTCTTAGATAAAACAGAGCCCCAACTTTTTTTAAAGGGAACCAAACAGAGACACCACATAGAGAGAGAAATCTTTCTTGCCAGCCAAAAATCAGACCCATGGCCAGGTGGTCCACCAAGCTCATCCCTAAACCCCCAATCTCTAGAGAGAGAGAAACTAGCCTAGTGATAGAAATAGAGTTTCAAAGAGAGATAGAGATATTTAGAGAAATAGAGATAGGGGTTTTCTACCTTATCTACCGATTAGTGTTTTTGAACCAAATAGGTGAGCTTGAGAGGCGAGGTGAAGTAGGGATCCGAGTTCTTCTCGTTGGTCCTTCGTCTTTGCCTTTCTTCTTTCTTCTATTGGTGTCTTTGACTCAGGTTTTATTTTCTTTTACCTCTAGTTAATTGTATTTTTCCCCTTGTATTTAAGTTTTTGATGTTTTTGGGTTGATCTATTTTCTTTTTATTTTGATTCATTCTTGCTAGTTCAGGCCCACAAAATGGGTTGGTCCATCATGCCTTTTTTTTTTTTTTTATTTGTTTGTGATTCTAATTTTTAGCTAGTTGGGCCTATTTCGGATTAGGCCAGTCTGTTTAGTCATTTCAACCTTTTTCTTTCTATCCTTGTGTTGTTGGCCTAGGCCCACGAATTAGGCTGAATGGGTCCAACTTGTTTTATTTTTCTCAACTTTTTGTTTTATTTACTAATCGGTCTAGACCTTTGTTCCTTGTAATTTCCTTCTACTACTACATTAGCCTGTTGGGCTGGACTCTTTTAAGTTGGGTCATATATGTTTTAGCATGTTATTATATTTATTGGGCTTTATGCTCTTAATATTGTATTTAGTCCTTTTTTGTAAATAAAAATTAAAGCCCGACAACAGATAAGTTTGGGAATAATTGTGTCAATGATTTTTCTCAATTTTCCTGAAGTGAGAGACAATTTCTTGGTTATGCCAAAGGTATTGGCGTGGTAAATAAAATTTTCAATATAGCTTTTATTTATTTAATTATTGTATTTTTGTCATTTATGGTTACATTGCATTTGATCTCATTTCATTTTATCATTATTTTTACCTATGCTAGAAGAAGATTACCGACGAGGGAATAATCAAAAGTAACTATAATGATGTGGATGTTTTGACATTCTAGAGGTAAATGGATCTATCTAGTTTTACGAAAGATATTGGCGAGGCTTGAGGTCAACCCCTGATAAACCAAGTACTAGCATAATAGCATACTTTCATTTACATTAAAATGTGGATCAAAAGTACCAACGAGGGAATAGTTTAGGGTAGCTGTGATGATGACAATTCATTGACATTCCGGAGATAAGGAGTATCACTTTAGTCTTTCAGATGTGCTGATGAATTTAAAGAGACCTCTAATAAAAAAAAAAAAATTGCCACAAGTTTTGAAATCATTTTTTTAACACGTATAATAAATTATCTTTTGTGCATTTTCTAGTTATCACTTAAATAATAAAATTGCCAATAATGGAATAGATTGGAAGAGGATTGTAATGACGATCATTTTCTCTACCCAATAGTCTTGAGACATATTTTTAGGTTTTGTCAGAAGTACTAGTGGGGTCTAACAATGCTTTAATTTATTTTAAAACATAATGTTAAGACCAATTTTATTCAACAATTTTAGATGACATAAAATTAAATTAGTAACCGTTCGCTAAAAAAAAATATCGTAGAGTGCTAATACCTTCCTTATGCGTAACCAACTCTGATAATGTAGACCAAATTTTTTTTATAAGTGTCTAATCATGCCTTAAATCGATTGGTGGCGACTTCATCATTTTTATTCAATCATTTTTCCCAATTAAAATGCTTTTCAAAACCTACACTTGTTTTCTCCTCACCGTCTCTCGTCGTTGAGCTCCCCCCCTTGAGAGGGATGTTGCGACAAAATCCTTGCAAAATGCCGACTGATTCCTGACACCACCATCTGGCACGCATCACATGTGCAAGCTGCGCAGCATGATGCGAGGTAAGAAGCTACTCACATCGTCTTCTTAAAAAAATAAAAAATTTGGTGCTTTTTGCACAAAATCGATTGAGAATTTTCAAAATTGAGGGCTGATTACAATTTTAAAGAGCGAATTGATTGTGATTATAGGATGGAAATCGAATTGGGGAAGGTTTAAGGCACACGAATACAATTGAGAATGAAAATCAGAAGCTAGAGACTTCAGAAGTTGGGATGAGTGAGAAAGAGAGAGATGATGAGTCTCGTTGAAAAAAAAAAGAATAAAAGAAGTTAATAGAATTATAAAATTGCCACCAGTTGTAAGTGAAAACACTGAAAATGTCTTTTTGACATTTCATTTTACAGTGTATTTTAGGAAATGATTCCAATGAAAACATTTTTATTTATTGAACCAAACATGTTTTCGGACCTGATTTTTGTTTTCACTGGAAATGGAAACAGAAAATGACTAAAGCAAACATGCCATAATATTCCCAAGTTTGGTAGAAAATTTCAAAAAAATATTTCAAAGAAAGTAGGTCTCCTGGGAACGATTTTGAGATAAGTTTCCCACCAAAATGTTTCCATGAAAAATGAAGTGGGAATCTTGGATTCTTATGACTATGGAAAAAAAAATTTAGACGTAAAAAGACAAATATACTGTTCATTAATGACATAATCGTAATAATGCCAAAATTAAAACAATTTCTCTTTCTTTTCCCTTCCATTATATTTCACTATTCTGGGTCACTTCCTCCTCTCACGCCTACTGCTTGAGGACTTGAAGAAGTCAGATTACCCATCCAAGCGTCTCATAATTGTTGGCACCATTACAGGTACAAAGCCTCCCCTTTCTTGTGAAAGTTTAATACTTCATAATGATTCCTTTTTCACCTGCCAATAGAAGCATGTGAATCTCTCTTTGATATAATGATATTGCAGAAAACTCATGATCTAAGTGAAGTTGTGCTGTCAGTGGGAATATAGGGAATACCAACACCTTGGCGGGGAATGTGCCACCAAAGGAAAATCTTGGGGATATGAGGGGTCTTGCCCCGGGCTTGAATGTACGAAGCAGCTCACCCATGATTGACGATGGCGATTTTGATGGTGCCAAGGCCTACAAAGATAGCAAAGTCTGCAATATGCTCATAATGCAAGAATTCCAAAGGCGCTACCATGAGAAGATAGGCATTACATTTGCTTCTCTGTACCCTGGTTGCATTGCCACAACAAGGTTATTTAGGGAGCACATTCCCCTATTGAAGCTTCTCTTCCCACCTTTCCAGAAGCACATAACAAAGGGCTATGTTTCTGTAGAGGAAGCTGGGAAAAGACTTACACAAGTCAGTAATCAAGTGCTAAAACTTTACTCTTTTATTATAAATACAGACAAAAAACTACTAATACAAGTATACAACCAAAGGTTATAACTAAAAAATTAAGTCATAGTGTAGACAAAAAACTCTTAAAAGTTGCAAAGCATAAAAACAAATTTAACTAAGACACAAATTTTTTAAAAATAAATATTCATTAATTATAGGAAGTAATTTTATTCTTTTTTTTTTGACTTAAAATAAAATAGAAGTATTTTTGGAAAAAAAAATACTAAGATTTCCAACAAAGTTGTATTAGAACCAAACGTAAGAGTAGAAGATTCCAAAAAAATATTTTCTAACATTCATAGAAATGTTTAAGACCAACTAAATACATTTCTAACATTTTTGTGAATCATTATTCTTAGGAAACATGATTCACAAGAACAAAAAAAAATCTACCTGCCAAATGTCTCCTTATGTTATACTTGGATTTGTAACATGATTCACAAGAACTAAATACATTATTTTTTTCCTCTTATTTATATAATTTTTTTCATAAATTTGGGCAGGTTGGCCCGTAGCCTACTAACAAGGCAGAGATGGGCGAAGGATTTCTCGGGTCGTCAAAACTGCGGACCAACCTATCCCACCCCATTATATTGGCGGGTCGGGTTGGATCGGGACGGTTGACCCGTCTTGACAGCACACTAGAGGATGTTCAGAATTTCAGAATTAGTAAAACCCAAAAATCGAAAAATTTAAATTTAAATGACACCTATAACCGGTGTTATATGAAAAAATTTCGTTCTCTCACCGACTAATCCCTAGCCATTGACGGAGACCTCCTCTCCACTCTTAAACACTCTGCCGCCTCATTCTCGCCGGCGACTTCGTCTTCCCCGCCGCTGGGCTTAACCAACGAAGAACTTCAACTACAATCACAGGTTCGTTTCTGCTTCGGTCTTCTTATTTGAACGAATTCTTCTTGGAAACTTTCTCCTCTGCGATGATCTTCTTCCGATTGGCATCTGCATTTTGGTCGATACTGAAAACGCGTTTTTTGTTTCTGGTTTTAAATCAATGAATTCAATGATTTGAATCCAACAATCTGGATTATCGAATTCTGTATGCGGAATGGAGACTTCTTTCTTGTCAATTCTATAGCTTTGCTACATGGTTGACGCATAATGGAGTTTTTCATAGCGAATTACATGGAAAAATACTTGTATTGAATGTTACAATTTTTTCTACAACTGTTGGCAATCCAGTTTTACTTGCACTAGATAGCAGAAGTTTCTGGGGTAGATTATGCATGCGTTTAGTCCACTCTTGCACTTGTTTAACAGCATACAACATTCATGCTGAAATATGAAATGGAGATCACGGCATTATTTATTCCAATTTTAGGTCTGATTAGTAAAGCATATGGAGATTCTTTTTAATTCTGGTGGCAGTACTAAACAATTAATCATTACAAGAGAAATAAGTCTGGGTGATGTTTTATCTTAAGCATGCGTTCCAGTCGTTGCAGAAAGTGGCTGGCTTGATACCTACATGGACAATCAACATATTCATCCAATAACAAATTCATGATTTTTAGAGTTACTACTCATTCAAACGCTTTCAATGCGTTTTATAAGAATAAACATTATTTTTTATGGTAACCTTTCTGTTGATGCAGGATAGTGTAAAAGGTTAATTAAGGGGCAGTGATTAGCTGCTTGAACTGTTATTATGAATGTGCTTGTTGGATATTGTATGAGTATTGTGTGGTACTGTTGATAGATTATAGAGGCAAAAAGGGAGCGAAAAAGTGTTTGGAATGATTTATTATGGCCCAGCAGTCATCTAGACTTCAGCGCTTGCTCACTCTGTTGGACAGTATCCTTCTTCGTTTCTTTATTATCATGTAGTTTGTTATTTTATTTTGGAATTTTTACTTTTTTCAAAATTTTCTTTAATGAAATTCTCAAAGCTGGGTCTACCCAAGCGACAAGGTTGACTGCCGCTCGGCAGATAGGGGACATTGCAAAATCACATCCTCATGACTTGAACAGTCTTTTAAAGAAGGTATTAATTGATTTGATGTTCTATTTTTCCCACGTCTTTTGCTTTGCTGCATTTTGTTCAGTTAGTATCCAATTTATGAACTGTCTTCAATCTATGTCAATTCTGTTTAGTTATATTTTGGTATGAAAATAAAAATTTGTAATGAACTCACGTCCTTTTGTTTCTCCCTTTTTTTTATTTTGTTATTTTCGTCAAGCTTTTTGGCTTCTAAATGGTGTAGTAGTTAAAATACTTGAAAAATAGGTATATCTTAAGTACGTTATTTTTTATTTTATTTTTCTTACTCTGTATATAGATAATTTGTGTAACATGTTTGGCAGATTTGTTTTCTAACCCTATTGTCATGTATTTTTAGGTTTCTCAATATCTTCGCAGTAAAAATTGGGATACAAGAGTTGCAGCAGCTCATGCAATTGGGGCTATTGCTGAAAATGTTAAGCATTCATCTTTGAATGAACTCTTTGTTTCGGTTGAATTGCAAATGTCTGAGGCTGGGATATCTGGTAGTCATGAAGATCTGTTTGCTTGGCCTTACTTTGGATCTAATATTACTGGGAACTCATTTAGAAGGTTTTACATTGTTTATTTGTTTGAGAATAATTTTTATTTCCTCATTTTAAGTTGAACATCATTTTTGAAGAACATCAACTCAATTTTCTTTTCGCACCTTTGCAGCTTTGATATCAACAAGGTGCTTGAATTTGGCGCTTTATTAGCATCTGGAGGACAGGTGAAATGACGACAATTGCTTATTAAAATATATATCTTCTGGGTTTTTTATCTTCAGTGAAAGTATTTTACTGATTATTGTTCTGGAGATGCAAATAACAATACGATATCAAATTGCTATAGTATTTTATTTAGTCTTCTCCCTGATTGGTTTTAAGAGCCACTCTTTGATTAAAGGAGGTAGTGCTGTGAGACATTGAGATCATTGGTCAATTTGTTATGAAGCAACAAGTTTAAGAATGTTAATTTTTTGTAATTGGGAAGGGCTTGCTAGTCAGGTACTACTTTTTGGGAGGTGAACTGCTAAATTATTTTGACCAAACATCCTGGATGCATAGATAAGGAAGTTAAAAAGAAGCAAAAGCAGCTGTTTCTTCTATATTGTAGAAAGTTTGGAAAGAAAATTTCAGTAATCTTTTACAATCTGAACTTTCTCATATTGTACTCTTCTTTCTCTTCTAAATGAATTCTTCTTTTATCTCCCCCCCAAAACAAAAGATTTTTTTTTTTTTTTTTTTTTTTTTTTTTCCATGGGATCCTGTAGAAGATGGGGGAATTATGCTCCATTGATGAAGGAAGGAGAAAAGACTAAAAGAATAAGAGTAATGAAGATGGGTAAGTCTTAGAGCTGATGTTATTTTTTCTTTTTGTTAGGAGGACTTCTTGCCTTCCTTCTTTGTACTTTTCTCTTTCATTCTTCTTCTAATACAATTCTTCATTTATCAAAAAAAAGAAAAGGTAAAAGAACCATGAACTAAAAGCATGTACGGTTAGGACCCAGTGAACAAGCAAACTGGAAAAGTACTTCTCAGCAACTTGGAAGTTAGAAGACTTTTTAGAATCCTAAATCCGACTTCTTACCCAAATCTTCCACTGCTTTAGGCATGGCAATGATGCTACTCAAAGAGAGATCACACTTAATAGAAATACAATTGAGACATTTCTTTTTGATGCAATGCTTCTCTTTGTTTAAATGAGTTTATGATCCTATTTATTGTTGCATCCTTTTCCCTCTTTCTTGTATTTTAAAGAGAGAATGGGTACAAAGGAGGGGAGGACAAGACATCCTCCTTGAGCAAGATAATACTGCAAAAAGGAAAGAGACAGATTAAAAGTAAAATGGATCTCCACTCTCTGCCTAATAGTGAAGGGAATCCCCTTTAAGAAGCCATGTGCATGGCACCAGAGGGAGGCCAAGAATACAGCCTTGTCTAACAGTAAAGTTAGTGAAGACGAGCATTTCACTCTAGCCAAATAGGAAAATACACCAGAGAATATCAAACATAGCGCACTGCCATAAAGCTTTTCCTTCCTTTTTACTGCCAAAGCCTCTAAAGACTAAAACTGATTGAAAGGAGCTATTCCAAGTTTTGGTGGCACACTGAATGTTCAGCAAACACACTGAAGAGCCTATTCCAAATGGAAGTAGCTGCTGGGCAATGTAGAAAAAGACGGGCAACTGCTTCTGGATTAGATTTACACATCACCAGTACATTTAGAGATAAAGCTTTATGTGCCCTATGAATCCGTAGCTGGTCATTTGTATTGATTTTGTATCAAGAAGGAATTTATTTTGATTGGGGGAATGGCTGAGGAAGGTAAAGTATGATTTGCAATAGTATACACTGCTAGAATCAAGAGTCCAAATCCTTGTATCCAAGCTAGAAGAGAGATGAATAGGATCAAGGAGAAGCAAAGTATATTCTACTTTAGAGGCTTCTCTACCATTCAAGTTTCTGAAAAAATAAAGTTCAAAGATAAGTAAGAATTTTGAGCGTAGTAGAAATCTTTAATGTGGGCCTGATGAAGAGAAGAAAGATAGCAGAGGCAAGTAAAAGCTTCTGAGAAAGGAATATCCCCTACCCAAGTACCAATCAAAATCTAATCCTGGATCTACCTCCCACCTTTAAGGAAGTCAAAGGCCAAAAAGAAGCATGAGTGAGTTGTATTGGTAGCCGGATTGGCATCCTATTCTGGTGTGACCTTAAATACTCTTAATGACCTGGTTCCATAAGGATGAAATCTTGAGGTGGAAATGCCAAAGCCACTTACTGGCCAATGCTTTATTTTTGGACACAAAATTTCCAAGCCATAAACCAAATTTCTAAGGCTAGTATGCATCTCTTCTTATATTTTGAAGTTGCTTGGTACCCATGGTTTTTGGTAATTTTTAATTAGCAGTGGGTCTGCCCAAGTTAGGGACATTTTGTTTTGTTCATTTTAGAGGTGATGGGCTTCGTTTTCCTTCTCTCTTCTAATAAAATTTCCTCTTTATCCAAAAAAGGTTTTGGCGTTTGGGAAGGAGAATGGAGTGCAACGCCCTTTGGAAGTTTGTTGTTTGTCTGTTTATTTGGCTGGAGCATAATGCCAGTGTCTTTTCCACTTGCAAGTTTTTGGGATATAGTTCTTTTCTTGTATTTGTTGTGGGTCTCTGGTCCTGGATTTCTTGAGTGGTTTCTTTAACAGATTTGCAGAGGGATTGGAAAACTCATTTTGAGCTAATGTTTTCTCATTTCTATATTGCATAGTTTGTTTTGTTTTGGCTGTTTCTTGGAGGATTCTGTGTTCTCTGTCTCTGATAAATTTTGAACATTTTCATGATAATAAAGACTTCTTTTATTTTTCTGATTTTCTTTGTTTTTAATTCATTGAATGATTTTAGATGAGACTTTTGACTCTTGTAGGGGTCATATGTTTAAAATTGCTAGCAGACATGAATTTTGAGGTTTGCATCTTTTATTAAATTTTACACATAAAAAGGATTGTTTAGAAATCATTATATTCATAAATGTGCATGTGCATGCACATTTGAAATAGGGAATTTTTGTAATTCTTAAATACCTTCAATAAGGTTGTGGGTCTCAAATGTGCATGCAGATGAATGAAAATAGATGTTTGAAATAATACTTGGGTTTGAAATAGTTAGTTTTCTTATCCATCTGTGAGAGAATTCAACTGCACTTATGTTTTAAATTAATTGCGGCTTTGTGAGAAGCAACAACAACTTGTTCAATGCCCGAGACCAACATTCAGGTTTCAGAAGTACAAGACTGAAATGGTATAATATGCCCAATTTCATGTGAAGTCTGGTTACAGTGTGGAAGGCTTAGCATGATTAGTGATTTTGATGGGACTTAACCTATTGATGAGGGTTGGCCTAAAAATAAAAACCTATTGATGAGTGTAACTCTAGAATTCTAAACAAATTTCTCAAACATTTTGTCCATATATGTGGTAAATGATGCTTCCAATACATCTTTGCTTCTGATTGATTCTATTCACTTGTCTTCTGATTTGGTTAAGAGGATTTGGGCTCTTGATTCTTCTGGAATGTTTTCTTTTTTTATAAATCCTTCTTCCTCTTTCTTACACAATCTCCAAATAGAGGAAATTTCCTTCTAGAAAAGCCTTTTTCAAAGTCTAAAGTCCCCTCTAAGATAAAGTCTTTCATTTGTACAGTGGTACTCGATAAGATTAACACTAATGACTTGTTACAGAGTTGTAGGCCAAACAAAGATTTGTCTACTAAAATCTGAATGACTGATGTGTTGCTCTGATTCAGAAACAGCTGCTCACTTATTTCTACATTATCCAGCAGCTAATTACATATGGAGTAAGCGTTTGTGTTTTTGGTGATTCTTGGGTTTGCCCTCAAAATTTGGAGAGTTTTCTTTTGATTAAGTTCAGAGGTTTTGGTCGGAGTAAAGAAGGCAAAGTTTTTTGCAGTGTGCTTTATATGCTATCATTTGGTGTCTTTGGTTTGGTTGGAGCAAAGATGCTCATGTTTTGAAGGGCAAAGTTTTGGCCTTAGATTTGCTTTGGGACAAGGTTGTTTTTGTGGCTTCTCGTTGGTGTTTTGCGAATTGCATCTTTCAAGGAGTTTCCTTGATAGATATGCAGAGGGATTGGAGAGCCCTTTTATATTAGTCCCGTATTTATTTTTGCTTCACCTACTTGTCTAGCTCTTCCTAAGGATAATATCTTATGCTCCTTTTCTTTTTATCCCTTCTCTCTTCTAATAAAATCTCTTCTTTTATCACCCCTCCCCCCCTAAAAAAACATGTAATCTCATATTTATCAGCCACAATATCTTTTTATCTCTTTGTCAGTATTGATTTTGCAGTGAGTTATGTAAGAAGAATGTGGCAAAACTCATGCTAAAGGAAATATATGATGGATAACCATCTTATAGCGTTATTTCATAACAGTGCAAATTTGCGGAGGGACTTTTTTTAAGAGCTAAGAATGGTGACCCTAGGTTTCATTTAGTGAAGCAGGAGGATATTCGCAGCTTGTTGTCAAAGAGGCTAAGGCAGTTGGAGTTTAGGACGTTTAATACTTCTATTTTGGGCATTTGGCTTTGAAGATATTCTATTGTTTTAACCTTGTTCTGGAACAATAATATTTCCTTTTATGTTGACAAGGTATTTGCTTGAGTTCTTGGAGTGAATTATTCAACCTGTCTTCTATGGTTGTGCTGCAATAGTTCTTGTACTCTATGCTGTTAGTGGTACTTGATTGTGTCTGATCGGGCTTTTGTGCTCATGCTCCCCAAAGAACCCTGCAAAACCCTCGCCACAGAAAAAAATAGAAACCAAAAGAAAAAAGGAAAGATGAACTGAATATGGAGAGAGCAAAATTTCCTTGTATGCTCATGGCATTTGTTTGTCCTTTGATTGCTTTTTACTCTTTCTAGTAAAAGAGCAGCGGGATCAGCGGACCTTTACCTTCAGAGTTTGCTTTTTATATCTTGTTCACATGTGCTTTTATTTTGTAGACATTTCATGCCTTGTTTGTCGCGTTTCAGGAGTATGACATTGGAAGTGATAATGTGAAGAATCCGAAGGAGCGATTGGCTCGCCAGAAGCAAAATCTTCGACATCGTTTAGGTTAGTGAGACTGTCTTAAATTGTAATATCTTATAGCCAACAAGAGAAAGGTGAAATGATGACCTTTATTGAACTGATCATTGCTAAGCATTGTATGGAAAATTCACTATTCAGTCTTATTGTCATACAATGTAAGTGGGTGCTTATTCAGCAGAGAAGCTACATTCTGTGGTGGGAATATTCAAATGAGACAAACTGTTTTTAAATAAGATATTCTTCATTCATTGCTTTATTCAACTGATCTTTGCTAAGCATTGTATGGAAAATTCAGTATTCAGTCTTATTGTCATACAATGTAAGTGGGTGCTTTTTCAGCAGATAAGTTATGTTCTGTGGTGGGAATAATCAAATGAGACAAACTATTTTCAAATAGGATATTCTTTGTTTAATGCTTTAACTGATGCATAAATTTATGCACTTCTTATGCCTGAAACCCTTTTCTTGTAATGTAGGTTTGGATGTATGCGAACAATTTATGGATATCAGTGAAATGATAAGAGATGAAGATCTTATGGCGCACAAATCAGATTCACGTCTAAATGGGATAGATCAAAGAGTTTTCACTTCTCGTTCTGTACATAACATCCAGAAAATGGTTGCAAATATGGTTCCTGTCAAATCAAAATGGCCAAGTGCAAGAGAACTGAATCTTCTGAAACGTAAAGCAAAAATAAACTCGAAAGACCAAACAAAAAGCTGGTGCGAGGATGGAAGTACAGAGGCATCGTGTGCTCATAATGTGACTTCTAAGGGCACATGTCCTGATTCTGTAAATTGTGATACGGTATTAAGCCATTTTATCTGTTGATTCCACTGTGCTCCTCTAGTTGAAGTTAGCCAGTATTTGGGTGGGTGGCTAGACACCCAAAATCACATTGGTATTGCCTGAATATGAGTTTAAAGCTCCAACGTGATTGTTGGGTGCTGTCAATGCTAAGCCAAGCTATTAGTGATTTCTGGTTGTGCTTTATTGTCATTGTCATCATCATATTATTATTGCTAGTCTTTTTCCCATGCATTTTCTTTTTAAATCTGAATTTTAAAATTAATTAAATAACTGTAGCATGGATGCTATCTTGTAGGAATCTGAATGTGCGTGTGGTGTTCTAACAACATTTTTCTTCTTTTTAAATTAATAGTTCTAAACATGGGATATCCGGTGCTCTTTCCTTTTTAATAGTTCTACTAACATTTTATTTTTGATGTCTCCATTTCCTTTCTGCTGTATTGTTTTTTCTTAAGGAGGATTTCTTGCTGTCCTCTACCTTTGCACTCTTTCTTTCTCTCTAATGAAAGTTCTTCTTTTATCCCCCTCCTCCCCAACAACATAAAAAAGGGGCATTCAGTTTTTGAGAAAACAAAAAATTGTATACAATGAGGGGAACCTTCTCAGTAGTAGAACATATTATTATTTAGCAATGAAACAAGTTGCAAGATTGGTTTCCATTGTTTATGACTTTCATAGTTCTATTTGACCTAAGAATTGTTACAGTGCAAGTTGATTGAACTCCATCTTCAATCACAGGGCATATTCTGAGTTTTGACATTGACTTTCTATACAGGCATTCCTGGATGGTAATCATGATGAAGATGGCTTTGAGCATGATGGGGATGGACAATGGCCTTTCCACACTTTTGTTGAGCAACTTATCCTTGATATGTTTGATCCTGGTAAACCTTTTACTCTGGCTGTCTTTTTTGTTATTTAGCACTTTCTAATCCATTTTGGAGAACTAAGAAGCGCGAACAACTGTTTCAGTGCCATACCTGAATCGATATGTCTTGGATGGGTTTTGTGGTAAATGCATGTCCAAGATGTATGTTTTCTTCTGTTTTTTTGCCCCTTTTTTTTTTTTTCTAAAAAACCATAAACATTTCAAACTTTCTTTGGGACATGATTGTTTTGATGTCTTCTCTTTGGTGTTCTGCACATGGTTTCTTTCAAGGAGTCTCCTTGGTAGATATGCAGAGAGATTTTGGAGCTATATTGTATTAATGTCTTTGTTTAGTTGTTTTTGCGAGAATATCTTATCCTCCTTTTCTTTGTATTCATTCTTTATTCAACTTAAATAATATTATTTCGTCTTTTATAAAAAATAATGCTCTAAAATAGGGTGCTTGTTCCATCTCAACACTAATAGAATTTGTTTCTCAAATCATGATGGGATTTAGGACGTATTGAGATTTTATATATACCTGTTTGGGTTTGGAATCTGATCCTTGGGTACATGATATCTGCCTATATTTATCTTATATTGTAAAAGGTATAGTTTTATATGCCTAAACATACAAAAAATAAATACTATAATTTATTGAACTACAATGTACAATAATGTGATGTTATAATTTATATGTCAAATGTAAATTTTGTACTCCTTAATTTTTACTATAGTGGATAAGCTCATTAATTAATCTTAGCTTATGTTTTCATCTATTATATTGCTAGTTTGGGAGATACGGCATGGTAGTGTTATGGCATTGAGAGAGATTTTAACACATCAAGGTGCTTCTGCGGGAGTATTTAAACCAGACTCTCGCTTGAATAGGGCATTATTTGATGAATCAGAAGATAAAAGTATTTCAAATGCATTGAAGAGAGAAAGGGAGATTGATTTGAATATGCAAGTCTCAGTAGATGAGTTTGACTCAAATTTGAAGAGGCCAAAGTTTGAAGATGTTTCATCATTCACCTCTATGGACAACATGATCACATGTAGCAATGATAATGATGTTGAAATCAGCATTAGTGCCAATAGCTACGGATGCAATTTGCCTTTGGATTGCATGAATGGTCAGTGTAATGGTAATCCTGTTGACATGGAGCTGGAATCTTGCCCTGAGGGTTTACATTATTCGTGCAAGGAAGCTACTAATATAGAAGAGCAGAAAAGTTTTTCTGATGACGATAAGATTCCCTCTGGAAATCTAAATGTTCTAAGAAATCTTCCTCAGAATTCTGAGCTGATGAACTTGGTTAAAGTGGCAAGAAGTTCCTGGCTTCAAAACCTTGAATTCCTTCAAGATTGTGTAATACGCTTCTTGTGTGTATTGTCACTTGACCGGTATGATATATTTATTTTGTATGTTTTTTAATGTACAAGATCTTGCTGAATTTTGATTTATGTAACTGATTTTTTATTTTTGGGTGGAGGGAGCTTTTTCTTCTATGGTGCTTCTGACTGTTCTTAATTATTGGCCAATTATTATTGGCAGGATATCTAACTGTCTCTTTCTCTGCAAGTCTTTCTATTAATATTCTTGATTTTTTTATATTATTGCAGCTTTGGAGATTATGTATCTGATCAGGTTGTTGCCCCTGTGCGTGAAACCTGTGCACAGGCATTAGGTGCTGCTTTTAAGTACATGCATCCAGCATTAATTAATGAAACGTTAAATATATTGCTGAAAATGCAGGTAAACATCATGTAAGGATGAATTTTCTTTCCATTTGCTAGATGTAATTTAACATTGGTTTACTATGCTTTCAACTTTTATTTCTAGGCCATTTTTCTTCTTATTCTATATTTCACTTCTTCTTTTTTTATTTCTGGCTCTGATTGGTGTTTGATCTTTATGTTTCTGTGGTTGCCTTTTGTTCAGTGTAGACCAGAATGGGAGATTCGTCATGGCAGTCTCTTAGGTATCAAATATTTGGTTGCTGTACGGCAGGTACATGTTGATTTTTTCTCCTTTCATTTATGTCTTCTCCTTTTTCTTTTTCTCTAAACAAATGTTATTAGAAAGAGGAAAGAAGGAATACAACAATCAAGGAGGCTAAGATATTCTCCTAAACAAAGACAAGAAGAAGAGAAGCATCAAACAAACAAGATCATCATTGCAACAAAGCTCTTCAATATCTCTGCTGATCTGATAGAGAGGTTACCGTAATTAACATTGGGTAGAGCACCAAAGAGAAGCCATAAAGAGAATCTTGTGGCATTAAATCTCTAAGGATGAAGAAGCATCCTGAAATGCATAAATTGCACACTGCCAGAGTTTTACTCTCCTTACTATTGCCAAAGCCTCTTTACCGCTTTAAGAAGCTGTTCTCTTTGATTGAAGTGAAAGGCATAGAGCATGGCTAGAAATGTAGAATGGGTTTGGTTGGTACTATCTTGGCTTGGAATCAAGTACCACGTTGGTGATATGTTTGCTGGGGTCTGATTCACTGCAAGTTCAATTTGAAATGCTTTGGCAGTGTGTTACTGTTTTGCCTGTAGTGAGCTTCTAGGATGTAATGCTCACAAGTCTATCCAATGACTTGCTTCAATTGTTCTTTGCCGGGTGATGTGGTTGGCATTTGACGAGTGCAAATTTAATGAGGAGCGACTATGGGACATGAGATACACAATAAATAATCAGTAAGTGTCCTCTAGGGACAAAAGAAAATAAAAGAAAACAAAAGAATGAGAGCATAACGAAGACGCTGGAGAGTCTACTGCATCAAAGAGAATTCAGAAAACATCATGATGCAGTATTGAGGGAGGACAACAGCTAATGATGACAGAATTATGGAAGAGATAAGGAATGATCAAAATTGGAACAGAGAAAGAGGGTTCTAGATTTTTAACACCACTGAGATCATATTCTTTGGTAGGAAAAAATAAGCTTCTTTTGTTTTACGCATGGAAGGCCCTTTTATAGGCTTGATAGAACTTGATCAGCAAGTAAAAATCTTTGAGAATAAGCCTAGCCTGTGTAATATTCTATGGGGACTTTAATTATGCCATAAATGTTCTAAAACTTCCTAGAATAATTAAATCAAATCTCTAATAATATTCCCAGCAAAAGTTACTAAATATTATGATAACTACTAAACTGAGCCTAAGACTTGCAATTACATTCAGGCCAAAACTTAAAATTAACCAAAATTCTAATTTAAACTTTAGCATTCTTGGTGGTAGCCCATCCTGCAGCTTTCTCTGCTGGTTGGAGAAAACCCGTCCTCTAGTTTTGAAGTGTTTAAGCATAAAGGCTCCCAATTGGTTGAACAAAATCCTTGGCACCAAATTGGAATTTTGATTTTGAAGTTGATTGGGCCACTTCGTTGTTGAAAGAGGAATGATGAAGGATTGTCAATCTTGTTTCCCATCATGTTAAATTTGTGAGCAATGACATAATCGATGTGCTCAATTCTTGAATATTCTTAAAACAGAAATTTCTAAATCTTTTTCTTGCTGAACAACTTCTTGTTTGATTATTTGAGAGCATTTCTTTTCCATAATCTGAACAGGTGAGATCTGATATATTTCTAAAATTTTTTCCTTCTCATTATATGCAACTAAGACATTCAAATCAAAAGCATTTGAATCTTTCAATACATTTTCTGGATAAACTTCATAGATTGGAAGTGAATTCCAATCTACAACTGTATCATGAAGGAAGAGATCACAGACTTCGTGCTGAGAAGAAGGACCATTTAGATCCAAGGCATCCATCCATTGCTCCTCCACTTCTTGCTGTTTGATTAGTTGGTCCAGTTTCATGCAAAGGATTCTCTTCATCTTCAATTGAATCTTCATCCTTTGTGTTACCTTCTGATATGTCCAAGGGTTCACAATGCAATCACCTTCCAGAATCTTCCACACATTCCCATCACTGCAAAGCATTGCCTGCAAGAAATCTTCAATCTCAATCCGATGCCACCTGTCAGCCAATTTTGCTTGATATCTTTGATTTTCTCTGCCACTTCTTTCTCTTCCATGGCCTCCCATGGCTTTGATACCAATTTGATGCAGTACTGAGGGAGAATAATAGATAATCGTGACAGAATTAGTGAGAAGATTGGGAAGAATTGAAGTTGGGAGAAAGAAAGTGGGTTCTAGGGTTGAAACCACTCAGATCTGAAAAGGTTATGTTCAATTATAAGAGAAAACAGGCTATTTTCATTTTACACAAGGTCCTCTAATAGACTTGATAGATCCTTGACCAACAAGTAAAAATCCTTTTAGAATAATCCTGGCCCATGTAATATTCTATTAGGACTTGCAATTTCAATAAGGTCGGAAAAAAAGAAAATTAAACCAAAATTTTAATTGACACTTCAGCATTCTTTAGGTAGCCCATCCTGCATTTACATGGCTGCATTGAGTGCAGGACTAATAGAAGCCAATTAAAGAGAGACAAATTTTGATCCTTTTCACAACATCCAATTGTGCAGAGATGTTGACCCTTCAATATTCTCTTGCTTTATTCCTGCAAAACACTTCGCATGATTCAACTAGGAACCTCTCTCCATACTAGATTTCATCTGTAACCATTCTTACTATATCACCAACAGTAACAAAGGTGGATGAAAGTAGCAGGCATTGCGCAATTAAGACTGAAGATAGTGAAGCCACTAGGTGTGGTCTAGTGGTGAGGGACCATTAGATTTGGGTAGTTTGCAGGAGGTCAATGGTTTGAACTTCCGTGCTGTCATGTAACCCCAAAAAAAAGGATTGAAGATAGCTAGTGTGTAGTCATATATATTTGGCGAAAGCTTAGGCTTCTCTTGATTCACATGTTTCTTCTTTTTTTTTTTTTTAAATTCGTTTGTTGTTGTGTACTATTCTGATGTTTCTTTTCCTGATACTAGGAGATGCTTCCTGACTTGCTTGGACATGTTCTTCCTGCATGTAAATCTGGGTTGGAGGACCCAGATGATGATGTCCGAGCGGTTGCTGCTGATGCTTTATTACCCGCTGCAGCTGCAATAGTTGCTTTGCAGGGTCATACACTGCACTCAATTGTGATGCTACTATGGGATATATTACTTGATTTGGATGATTTAAGTCCATCCACTAGCAGGTATATGACTGACTAGTGGTTGAATTCTTTCAGCCTCTAATTACATTATTATGTTCCCCTTTTAGTAGACAAGGCAAAATAACAAAGAACCTCTTTTCCTGTTTACTTACCTATTCTCCCGCAATTTTAGAAACTATATGTTTATTATGTCCATGGAGGAGCAATTGCTCTAAATCTTTGCATGTTGGTCTTTTCACATGGTTCTCATTTGCGTATCTGATTTCATTTGTTGGATTAATTGCAGACAATTAGTTAATGATATATATTCTTCTATAAAGGAGGAAATTACAATAGAAGGGGGTAGAAGGCATGTAGAAAGGAGGATAAGATTTCCTCCGGAATAAAAATACAAAGAAAGAATACAGCAAAGTTAGGCATGACCATTAATGCAATAGAGCTGTCAAATCTCACTGCATATGTGAAAGGGAGAAAGTCCCTTAGAAAGATCATTGGCAGAGTAAGAGGCCACATAAGAAATTCTTATTTATATAACACCTCAAGGTCAATGAGTACCCTTATATGAGCATCACTTTCCTAATTAAATCTCTTCAAGAATAAGCAATATGAGCCTTCCATTCCAATTAAATATACCATATTACTGCATAAACCACACAACCATGAAGTTGCCCTTCTACTCCTGCCAAAGCCTCTGAACCTAGTTAATAAGAATTGGTCTAAGCTCAACGAAAGGACCAACCTTGACTCAACATACCAAACAAATTATTCTAGACAGAAGCACCTGCTGAATAATATAAAAATTAAATGGACTGCTGTTTTAGAGATAGAACCACATGTAACATACATATCCTGTTTTACTGTAATGTATTCTTTTATGCTTCTGTTCTGGAGGATATCTTATCCTCGCTTGTCTTTGTCTTCCTCTTTCTGTTTTAATGAACTTCTTTTATTAAAAAAGTACATGTCATGATTCAGGAGGAAGAGCTTTATTTGATCTATGGACTTTCAGCTTGTCATTAGTATTAACTCTATAGAGTAATGAGCACTGCTGTGCTGTCCAAATGGTAGACTTGACCTGAAAAGGAGCTTTCTGGTCATATAAATTGTAGAGAAATTAAATAAATTGGAATCGCTATTCTTTGCTACTCAATTTGAATTCCATGATTGTCAAATATCCTAAATAAAATGTTGAATCTGAATATTGGCAATGTCATATGCTTCAGGATACAACTGAAAACAGAATCTTCAATAAAGAAATTAGATTGTCTAGTTTTCCATGGTATTATCTGAGTTGACTGTAGTATCGTCTGAAATCCTCCAATCCAATTTATTGTCCTACATATCTGCCAAATGATCTCGCTTTAAAATAATCACTTATCATTTTGTGCTGATTGGATGTGATGGATGCCCATGCTATATATTCCAGTTTAGTCAAGCAAAATCTGGTTGTAATATAAACCTTGAATGATCTAGCTTTAACATGTTTGTAATCTGTTTGCAGTGTAATGAATCTGCTGGCTGAAATCTATTCTCAGGAAGAGATGATCCCTATGATGTATAAAGCATTTAAGTTGAGGGACACAGAAGTGGCAGATCTAAATGGAGTTGGTCATGATGGTGATGGTGGAGAAGAAAATCCTTATATGCTTTCAACATTGGCCCCACGCTTGTGGCCCTTTATGAGGCATAGTATAACATCCGTCCGTTATTCAGCTATACGCACTTTGGTAATTGATCTCTATGCAATAATGTTTGTGAAAAGCTTGGAACTCTTTTATTGTCAATTCAGTTTGTCTGACAGACTATGGTGCATTTACTGATGTCTTGCCTGAAATTTCCTTTTCAGGAAAGGCTACTTGAAGCTGGATGTAAGAGAAACATGTCTGAGCCTTCTAGTACTTCATTTTGGCCTTCTTTTATACTGGGAGATACCCTTCGAATTGTCTTTCAGAATCTACTATTGGAACCAAATGAGAATATTTTGCAATGTTCCGAGAGAGTTTGGAGGCTTCTTGTTCAGGTCTTTCATATGATTAGAGGGAATTGCTTATATTTTTAACTAATGTTTCTCTATCTCTTATCGGTTATAGCATGTCATACTTCAATCCTTTATGTTGTGAAGTTCCAACCAAGGTTATGGCTTAAACAACTAGAAAGAACAATAAGTCGACTTTAGTACTGGATTTGGCATTTTATTTTATAGAAGTCTAGAAAGAAGATTTACTTGTCTCACTGTCTCATTTGTATTTAGCTGCTCTAATGCATGGATCTGAAGACCATGTGTCAAGAAAAATGATTTTAAAAGCTATAGAGTTCATGCACAACTCTGTATGTTAAAATCTAATTTGAAAACTTATCAATGAGCATTATTTATTAAAAAATTTCATAGTTGTCAAGATGCCCTCAGTTGTGGATTCATTTCAAAGTAGTAGTAATAAGAACATTGTTGTTAGCCCTGATGTTGCTGAGAGGGAAAATAATTGGTACTTTTGTTGGTTATGGTTTTACTTGTGTAACATCTTAGTGAAATTATATTTGGACTTAAGCTTTTCAAGGTCTTGTTAATCTAATCAAAGGATATGTGGTACTACCCCAATTCATAATTTTTTTTTTTTTTTGACATTGTTGCTTGTTGCAATCAGGTAAATATTTCAATTTTAAAAGAAATAAGTTGGAGTTAGGTTGATCAATATTTAAAATTTTGTTTGAAGTTTCATTATAATTAGAACTTAATAGATACTCTTATGTGATTGCCTTCTATAGTTTTGGTAATGGTATTTATGCATATATTGGTTGAAGGACAGCTGGCAGCTGCTAATACATAAGCCTTTATATTATGTGTTTGTGTGTGTATAGGATTCATTTCAAAAGAATTTCCCTCCACCCCCTCCTTGCACCTCTCATAAAGTCATTTCTTTAAGTTCTATGAACAGTTAAGGGCTTCTTGGTTGTTTATATTTGTAGTTTTTCCATTTTCTCAACTATCAAATTTTGTCTTCCCAATTTATGGCAGTGCCCAGTGGAGGACTTGGAGACAGCTGCAAGGTCTTACATGACTTCTTGGATAGAACTTGCATCCACACCTTTTGGTTCTTCATTAGATGGCTCAAAGATGTTTTGGCCTGCTGCTTTTCCACGAAAAAGCCAATTTAGAGCAGCAGCTAAAATGAGAGCTGTGAAGGTTGAATATGACTTTGGTGGGGATGTAGGACTGGATTCTACAAAAGGAAATATTCCACTAGAAAGAAATGGAGATGTTGCTATGAATTCAGTTAAGATAGTTGTTGGTGCTGATGTGGACACATCAGTAACTAATACTCGAGTGGTTACGGCAACTGCGTTAGGAATTTTTGCTTCTAGGCTGCCAGAGAGTTCTATAAAATATGTGATTGATCCACTGTGGAGCACTCTTACCTCTCTGTCTGGGGTCCAACGTCAGGTATGAGTTTCTGAATTTTCCTAAAATGAACTCCCACTGCAGTGGTTCTTTGTCCTTTTCTTTTCTTCCATATTTTAATATGCTGTTTTATTTAGGTCGCATCCTTGGTGCTTATTTCTTGGTTCAAAGAGGTTAAAAGCAAGCGTTTACCTGAAAACCTTTATGGTATTCCTGGTGTCCCCAATTATCTCAAAAATTGGTTGCTGGACTTATTGGCATGTTCTGACCCATCATTCCCAACAAAAGATTCACTTCTTCCTTATGCTGAGCTTTCAAGAACATATTCAAAGATGCGTGGTGAGGCTGGTCAATTGCTAAACGCTATCAAGTCTTATGGAATGTTTGATCAATTATTGTCAACTATAAAAACTGAATCAGAGAGCTTGAGTGTGGATGATGCCATTAGTTTTGCATCAAAAATTCCAGCATTGGGTAATGACAGTGCTGGGAATGAATACTTGGGAAGGAACATTATTGATGATATCGATTCATCAAAGCAGAGGCTCTTGGCAACTTCAGGTTACTTGAAATGTGTTCAGGTATGTTTTAAACGAAGTTTCTTTTTTCTTGAGTTGTTTGATATTACTACCTCACTTTTCCTTAAAGTTGTCCTCATATATTTTTGACTTCCACATTTCTGATGAATGGGACAATTTGCAGAATAATTTGCATGTTACAGTTTCATCTGCAGTTGCGGCTGCAGTTATCTGGATGTCTGAGTTTCCTTCACGACTAACCCCAATCATTTTGCCTTTGATGGCTTCAATCAAACGAGAACAAGTACCAGTTTAATGTTTGACTCTTTCCTTAATGCACGTAGACTTATTTCATTGGATTATAACATAAATGTCTTGGCTTACAGGAGGAATTACTGCAGATAAAGTCAGCTGAGGCACTTGCTGAGCTTATGTATAATTGTGTTGCACGTAGGCCTAGCCCCAATGATAAGTTAATTAAGAATATTTGTGGTTTGACATGTATGGATCCCTCTGAGACACCTCAAGCTAAATTGATTAGCTCCATGGAGAGCATTGAGGACCAAGGTCTTCTGTCCTTTGGAACTACTGTGGGTAAACAGAAGTCAAAGGTCCATGTGCTGGCTGGTGATGATCGATCGAAGGTGGAGGGCTTTATTAGTAGACGAGGATCTGAACTCTCGTTGAGGCTTCTATGTGAGAAGTTTGGTGCTTCATTATTTGATAAGCTTCCTAAGTTATGGGATTGCCTTACTGAGATGCTGAAGCCAATCTCTTCTGAATCACTGGTTGCCGCTGATGAAAAACAAGTCTCCTTGGCTATAGAATCTGATTGTGATCCCCAGATCTTGATTAACAATATCCAGGTTGGTGTTATCATTGTTAGTTTTGAAGTGATCATTGATCATTACAACATCAGTTTCTTTCTCATTAGAAAGTTAAATTTTTGCCATGATTATTGTGTTTGCATCAATTTTTTAAAACTTACTCTTGAGATCTGGTGTGCATTTGGCACTTGAAGTGCAGTGTTCTGAGCTGGAATAAATTTGTCAGGGTATCTTTGTTTTGGGAGATTGGGTACTTATTGTTTGCTTTAAATATTTAGTCATAAAGGGAAAAACGCTTTGAACCAAATCAGATTGTGCTAGAAATAGAGGATGGTCTTCTGGTCTGAAAATTCAGAAAAGCATAGGAAAATATGTTTTGTTTCTTAGAAAATTGAATCAGAATCTCCTTTTACAGCCTTAAAATAACTTATCCTAACTGTTAAACTAAGCATGCTGCTGTTGGTCCAAAATTAACTGTTTCCGCAGACAAAATAGTCTTAAATGAGTCTAAAATAAAACTGCTACATAATTGTGATCAGTATCATGAACAGTAATCCATTTTCCCCTTAATTTCTCGAGTTTCCCTGGAACCAATCCCTTGGGAGTGGTCGAACTTGTTCTCTAGTTTGGTAAACTTCACCACAACCAATTGTCACCTAAACAATGGTTGCAGATCTTCTTGTCTCTAAGAAATCCATAGTTCATATCTTTATCATGTGGTTGTATTGTTGCACATCTCGGCTTGGTGCTTATCTTACTGCTGTATGTGTCAATAAAAGAATATGCCTTAAAATGAGGATGTGTTACAGTTACTCCAGATTAGTGACTTTCTTAAAACTTTGTTTCAGCTTCATGATTTAACTCACTAGTTTTACCCAAATCAGTTTGAATGCTTTAATGCCTTCATAATATGGTTAGATCTTGTCAATTTTTGACAACACAAATCAAGAACTCATTTTATGCCATAGTAACTGAACTTTCCTTTGTGAATTGCCCTCAAACACTGATTAGGCACTATAATCAGAAATATTTAAATCTTGAACGACATCATCAGGTTACACATAATAGATTGGTGTAGAATTCTAGTTCCCAATAGTCTCTTCTGGTAGACATCATAAATTGGTGGAGGAATCCAATTTATGAAACTATGTTCTTTAATTGGTTCATCTCCAATTATATCTTCTTTAATGATAAGATCATAAAGGTTGTTTTTTGGTACAAATATTGTGGTTCTCTGACAATCTTTATGCAAGTTTCTTCATCTTGAATAAATTGCTCAGCATTCCTTGCATCCCTGCTATTTCTTGAGGCAAACCAACTTCAGCTCTGATGCCAAATGATGTGAGGCAAACCATTGAATAAAATCAGATTGTGTCTAGAAACAGAAGGATGATGAAAAGAGAACAAAACACAAACAGTAGTCTGGTCTTCTGGTTTGCAGAGTCAGGAAAAGCGAAGAAAAATTCTTTTTCCCAGAAAATTAAAATACTAATTAAAAATTGCTAAATGTAATGTTGAAAATAAGTCTAATGTTGATGATGCATAAAAAATTGATCGAGAAGAGAGAGAGGGAGGAAGAGGACAAAAACGAAAATTAGAAGTGTTACCATGGTTTTGAGAAAAGCAAGAGTAGCTTTTTCCTAAACAATGGTTTAGACTCCAAACTCAACCAAACATGCTATCAGTTTTAGACAGTTATGGGTTACGATATATTGATAGTTCTTTAGTTGTCAGGAATATTTGCATTGTTTAATGAACTATCTTGGCTGGAATTGTAGTTTAAATATTTGTAGTTTTTATTAGTTTCAATAAATTTTTGTGGTTATATTAATTTGGACTATAACTGAGTGATTGCATATAGTGTCCAGTCTAATATGCAATGTTGTTTCTTGTAGGTGGTACGATCAATTGCTCCCATGTTAAATGAGGAGTTGAAGCCAAAACTGTTGACACTTCTTCCATGCATATTCAGATGTGTCAAGCATTCTCACGTAGCAGTTAGATTAGCTGCTTCACGCTGTATCACTTCAATGGCCAGGTCGATGACTGTGAAAGTTATGGGAGCCGTGGTTGAGAATGCTATCCCTATGTTGGCAGATGCATCATCAGTTCATGCTCGGCAAGGTGCAGGCATGCTTATTAGTTTTCTTGTTCAGGGACTGGGTGTAGAGTTGGTCGTATATGCTCCTCTGTTGGTCGTCCCACTTCTAAGGTGTATGAGCGATTGTGATCAGTCTGTCAGACAGAGTGTGACCCATAGTTTTGCTGCTCTTGTACCTTTACTTCCTTTAGCACGAGGCCTTCCTCCGCCTGTTGGATTAGGTGAAGGTTTATCAAGAAATGCAGAAGATGTAAAATTTTTGGAGCAACTGCTTGACAACTCTCATATTGATGATTACAAGTTATGCACTGAACTGAAAGTGACATTGAGAAGGTAAATTGGAATGCCCTTCTTTTCTTCCCTCAGAAAATTCCTTTCTGAAACATTTAGACTAACTTATCACAACTACTACAACTCTGCTCAAGTTGTTCTGGGTTTTATCAGTGGAGAATTTTTTATTTTTTTTTAATTGAAGTTATATGGTCAAACATGGTTAAAGGATGAAGTGAAAATTTTCATCTTCTCGTAGTTCTTGTTCAAGTCATCTTTAAAAGATGGAGCTGAGCTCTTATGCATTGTGTGGCTCAAATCCTTTGAAACGAACTTGACTGCAGCATGGCCACACACACACACACAATATTAAATAAAAATGACTGCAGATAGTTTGGAGTTTTACGTTGATTTCACTAAAATAAAAAACTTGTGGCAGACTCTTCGACTCAATATTGTACGTTCATATAAATTTTTTAGATATAATATTATGATATTGTTATTGTGCTTCCAGGTATCAGCAAGAAGGTATAAATTGGTTGGCTTTCATGAAACGTTTCAAGCTTCATGGAATTTTATGTGATGACATGGGTCTTGGTAAGACACTTCAGGCATCAGCAATTGTGGCATCCGATATCGTTGAGTGTCAAACTTCAAATGGGAATGGGGATCTTCAATCATCTTTAATTATTTGCCCATCAACACTTGTTGGGCACTGGAACTTTGAGATAGAGAAGTATATTGATATTTCTGTTATATCTACTCTTCAATATGTTGGTTCTGCTCAGGAGCGGATGTGCCTTCGAGATCAATTTTGCAAGCATAATGTGATCATAACATCATATGATGTTGTTCGTAAAGATATTGATTATTTGAGACAACTTCTGTGGAATTACTGTATTTTGGATGAAGGGCATATAATCAAGAATGCTAAATCTAAAGTTACAGTTGCTGTAAAGCAGTTGAAAGCCCAGCACCGCTTGATATTGAGTGGAACTCCAATACAGGTTGGTGACTGGTTTACATGCTTATTAAAAGTAAAATCTATATAAATCATTCTGATGAAATGGTTGCCCTTTCTTGCAGAATAACATCATGGACTTGTGGTCACTTTTTGATTTTCTAATGCCAGGATTTCTCGGTACGGAGAGACAGGTACTTTTTCTCTGCCCATAACTATTAGTGATGTCAGTATACTGCAAGACTATCTCTGCAACCATGTTTGATGTTTTCTATGCATTGTAAATGTTACATTGAGTATGTTGTGGTCTTAAAATTCTGGGGCAGAATATATGATCTATAGTTTTTGCAATCAGTTATTTACATGAGTTGACTGAATAAATTGTTCTGCATAATCATTTTGAAGTCCGTGGGTTACCCTTGATTATAACTTCAGTAATTTTAGGCTAACTAGAAGTAATGGCTGGATGTAAACACAAAAATGTCATCTTATAAGGTATGGATTTTGGAAGCCAATGGGAACTAGTTTTTGATAAGGTTTCATTCCACTAAAGAAGGAATCTCTTTTATCATAGGCTTTTATTGATGCTTGGGATAATATTCTATGTTGCCTCACTCCAAAATGCTTGCTGTATCATGTCTTAGATCCACCTACCATTTACAATGTGGTGGGGTGTTGCCTTAGTTGCTCCAGATTTTTCTGTGATTGATCTTTCTAATTCTATTATTTGACTCACCTTTATGGAAAGTTGTATGGTATATTTCTGGCATTTAATTTACAAATAAATTTCCTATCTTCAATTACACATGAGCTTGGTTGTTGGTAGGATTGATGCTTTTTGAAAGTTGCAACGAGAAGTTTCTTTTAGAAGAACAATTTAGCATTTGATGAAAATCCTCCAAACCAAGTTGCTCTGAAGATTTATTTTGGACAAAAATGTGATTATAACCATAAAATAATCTTTTAAAAGTAAGCTACCCACAAAAATTATTGAGAAGTAATACCTGGTTAGACCCAAAGATAATTGATATTCTCCCTTTTTGCTGAGTTGTAATTAAATTTACATGTTTCAAGCCTAGCAAGCCCATAGGTTATGTTCAGAGGTCTCATGCATGTGACAGAATTCCTGCTAAGGAAATTTGTTCACAGGAGTTCAGTTCTTATATTATCAAATAAACCACTACAAGGCAGATTAATCTGAGATGTTGTATCAACAAAACTAGATTTTTGGCATTACCATTGCAGAAAACATGACAGCCGTTCTCAAGTGAAACATTACAATTAAAATCTATATCATAAGCCCACATCCACTCCTTTAAACCACATTCTGAGAGTGGGAAGCAAACAGAAATTCCCATGTGCAACACGGCATGATCTTATTCACAGTAACACAGCCTTAGTATGCTTTCTGCAATCAATCTTCTTTTTCTGTTCAGTTATCACATGCCTTCCAAACCTGCAGAACAAGTTATCCATCCATTCAAAGATGTCGAATGCAATAACAGCTGTTGTTAATCTCATCTATGCATATATAGTTAGGTTATGACTTTCTTCTAGACTTGTCTATATGTTGTAGCTAATGCTTGTTAATGATAATGCTATTAAGATTTCAAATGTTGCATGACCCTTATATCTATAGAAATTTTATCACCTAGAGGCTAACAATAAGAGGGAAAGCTAAAAATTTACCAATGGAGTGATTTGTACAAGCAAACTTTTCTTCACCATTGCAAACTCAGTATTTAGTATCCTAATTAGGAATATAGCTACTTAATTCAATGGTGGTTTCTTTTCTAAAATAGAGAGATAGAGAGAGATAAAGAAAGTCAGAAAGGAATAAAGACTCTTTTGCTTCAGCCTTGTGAAATCAATCTCAGCATTCTATTATTCCCTCATCCTATGTCTGAAAATTGTTTTATCAACCTCTGCTCATTTAATGTAACTTTAACAGTTCCAAGCTGCATATGGAAAACCACTCCTAGCTGCAAAAGATCCAAAGTGCTCTGCTAAGGATGCTGAAGCAGGAGCACTTGCTATGGAGGCATTGCATAAGCAGGTGACTATCTCTTTATTTAACTTATTGCAAAAGTTTGTGTTTTCTCTTCTAATTAGATAAATTTTTATGCTCTAGGTCATGCCTTTCCTCCTTCGTCGAACAAAGGATGAAGTATTGTCTGATCTGCCCGAGAAAATAATTCAGGACAGATACTGTGATTTGAGTCCTGTACAATTTAAACTCTATGAACAATTTTCTGGATCTCATGCAAAACAAGAAATCTCCTCTTTAGTTACAAAGAATGAGTCTTCTGCAACAGAAGGAAGTAGTAGTTCACCTAGAACATCTTCACATGTTTTCCAGGCAATTTAGTTTCTCTATTTATCTATTAGTTATTGTTCTATTAGTTTTACTTCTTGATGTCTGAAAATCTTTTCCATGGTTCAGGCACTCCAGTACTTGCTAAAGTTGTGTAGTCATCCTTTGCTTGTTGTTGGAGAGAAGATTCCAGATTCACTCTCTGTTGTTCTCTCAGAATTGTTGCCTGCTGGCTCTGACATCACTTCAGAGCTTCACAAACTGCATCACTCCCCAAAGTTGGTTGCTCTTCAGGAGATTCTGGAGGAGTGTGGAATTGGGGTTGATACTTCAGGTTCTGAGGATGATGGTAGCATTGGGCAGCACAGGGTCTTGATATTTGCTCAACACAAGGTAATGTTTCCCCTTGAGGTAGGTAGTAATTTCTTTCTGAAGCTTAATACATGGTTTACTGATCAGTCATTCATAATGGCTATATGCAGGCTTTTCTGGATATAATTGAAAGAGATTTGTTCCAGACATATATGAAGAAGTTAGTTCCTGGTCTTAATCATCCAGAAAATCTAAATGTGTCAGCAGTTTACTTCCTTTTGTTTGTTTTATCACGACCATTTAACCTTTCTGTTGAAAGCTGATTTTTTCCCCTTTTATTTTCACTGGACAAATGCCTCATCTATGTGAAAGCACAAAGATTAGCTGTTTTGAGTTAATGGTGTTCATGTAATCTTGCATGGAACTTGTGTTTTTCCAAAATGTTTGGTTTTCGGATTGATGTTGATAACTTACTTTGTCTATTTTATTTATTTATTGACTTATTTGCTTTGGTTTAAAGTGTCACATACTTGCGGCTGGATGGATCAGTTGAGCCAGAGAAGCGTTTTGAAATCGTCAAAGCTTTCAATTCAGACCCTACTATTGATGTCTTGCTGCTTACAACACATGGTATAATATTTTTACCTCTTGTCTTCATTGCTTTGCCTCTCATTTCAAAATTTTAAGGGAATGTTCTGAAATTATATAAAATTTTCTATCTGCAGTGGGTGGCCTTGGTTTGAACCTGACATCTGCAGATACGCTCGTTTTTGTGGAGCATGACTGGAATCCAATGCGAGATCATCAGGTAATTCTGATTCATTTCATGGTTCCTGATAGTTTTCTATTCCACATCACTTGCACTTGTATGTCTGGAAACTGAAATTTAGACAAATGGATGAAGCTTTTTCCACCAGACCTTTAATCTAGTTTTCAGGATAACTGGACCTAAGACTACTTTTGAGGGAGTTAAATTCTGGTTGTAGGTACCATCCTTGCTTTTAGAGATGAGTATGGCATGGTGTCTGCCTGAGTTCTATCTTCACCATCTTCATATTGTGCAGCATATAGCTTTTCTCTTTTTTCATTTCAAGCGAAGGAAATATCTATTTGTTTCTGTAATGAAAAGGTTGCAGGTTGCTTATATCAATTCACTTGCAGGCTATGGACAGAGCGCACAGGTTAGGTCAGAAAAAAGTTGTTAATGTCCACCGTCTAATAATGCGTGGTACTTTAGAAGAGAAAGTTATGAGCCTTCAAAAGTTCAAAGTTTCAGTGGCTAATGCTGTCATTAATGCGGAAAATGCTAGTATGACAACAATGAATACAGATCAGTTGCTTGATTTATTTGCATCAGCAGAAACCTCCAAGAAGGTAAGAAATACCTGTTTTTGTCTGGAATAGTTGTGCTAAAAACAGATAATCATTATTTGATATGACTAGGTTATTTTAGTTCAACTTGTACATGCTGTATATTTGTCTTTACTAGCAATCTTAGGTTGTGAAGGTGTATGTATCACTTTAGTTGCTGAATCTGTCTTTTGTCACATATTACTAAAGACAGATTCACACTAATGTGGAACATACAGACCTGTACCAATGCATCCACATATTGGACAAGCATGTTTTTACTTTTTCTGTCATTATCCATTGTCATGGATGATGTTCCATTTAGAACGTTTTGGGTTATGTTTTTAATTATTTTGTTTTGCAGGGAGCCTCTGTTGCGAAGCGCTCAGAGAACTCTGATGGAGACACTAAATTGGTAGGCAGTGGAAAGGGGTTAAAAGCTATTCTCGGGGGATTGGGAGAGCTATGGGACCAATCACAATATACAGAAGAATACAATTTGAGTCAATTTTTGGCAAAGCTTAATGGCTAAAATTCAAGATTTTTTCTTTTCAGAGTGTACATATCCTAGATTAAAAATTTTGACATAGCGTCTCATTTTTTTCCCCATGCCCTCATTCATTTTTTTGCCCTCACTTCTCAAACACCCTGGTGCCGGCATCGTCCATGTGTCGATGCACAGCTCATGCAAGTATGGCAATGTATGTTTTACACGACATTGAGGAAAGAGGGTGGCTTTAGTTACTGGTGGAAGCCATTAGCGGTGGAATGTAAAAAGATGTACTGGTGATGGCTTGGGGAGGGGATGGAGTTATATAATTTTGATTTTGTATATATGATCATCCCTAATTATAGTTCTAGTCATTGCTAATATGAAATGCTTTCATCTTTTAAATTATCCTATCCCCACGCCCGAACAAATATCTGCAGTCTCACTATTATTACTCAGCTCTGTGTATATAACTAAATATCCATTTATTCACTTGTTTATACAACCAAGTCTCATGCACAAGTCTGTGTCTCCTGATTATTTTATGAGGAAGAGAACAAAAAAGCCAGATTTTCTTAAAACAATTTAATTAGATGAAAACAAAGGCTCAATATAGCACTTGTTAGCCATCAAAACATAAACGGGTATCTTGTTTGCATTATATTACATCCATTACTTGATAAAACTAAGCCAGACATGAGATAGCCTCCCATGAATTAAGAAAAAAAAAAAAAAAAGTGATTTAGCAGCGAAGGGCATTATCAGAGTCAAATATCAGATAGTAATTTGGATATGCTAAATGACACGAACTTTTTCATTTGATAGAGAAGAGATGTGCAGTAAGAGATTCCTCCCAATTTCTATCTCATATCTTTAAAAATATTTGGGTAAAATGTGGGAAATTACTTTCAACTTTGATCCATGTGTGCAAAACTCAGTTTTAAGAAGATATAGTCAACACCCTACATTTTATATTTTGTGCACAAAAGACCTTTTATTTTGTTCCTTGGCTGATAAATACAACTTGATTTATGTATCTAAAATTATTTCTACTCCTTTTTCTGTTCTCTTAGGCTCTTAGCAATTTGTCATTTTAGCTGATGATAGTTAACTCTTATAGGCACCGTAAATAACATTTTGTTCTGTCATGCTTTTAGAGGAATCCTACCACTACTCAGGCTTTGATAGAGAGGCAAGGACCTTCCCACTGCTTTTTTTTTTTTTAAAAAAAATTAATATGAAAAAACCATTTTATAAAGCATAAAAGCTAGTACATCCAAAATAAAGATCGAACCATCCTCCAACCAAACAAAATCTATAAGAATAGATTTTTCATACTGAACAAGTCATATGAACAACCTCATTAACTATCCGAGGTATCCAGTGGAAACTAACTAATCTTAGAGATCGAGCAAGCTCTTGAATATCAAGCAGCACAGTACCCAAAGCTGAATGTATGGGCTGGTTTGTAGCAACTGCATGAAAGATAGATTGCGCATCACCCTCCACATAAAGATCATGAAAACCCAAATCCTCAGCCATTCTCAGTCCTTCCCTCACTGCCAATACTTCCACGATGTCAACATCATCAATTCCCTCAAAGGGTAACGCCCCTGCGGCCATGAAAACACCACCATCATCTTTGATCACACCTACAACAACGCCTCCCCCACCATTTGACCAAGCCCCATCCACGTTTAACTTAAAGAAAATTTCAGGTGGTCTGTGCCATTTAACTTCTCTAGCTGCAGCAGCAAGTGGTATCAAGGTGCTATTTTCGTTTGACAGTTAATCCCTCATGATCACTGCCTTCTCCCAAACGGTATGCATGGGGCGCACCTGTTTACCAAGTCTAAGATTATTTCGTCTTGACCACAAGTTGTAGCAGATCAAGGAAGCCAAAATCATTTGGTCCATCGACCATGCTTTCAACCCCATCGCCAGCCAATCATTGAAAACACCAGTATCATCGTTGCTGTTTATGCGGGGGAGTGTAGCCAACCTCCACACTTCTCTCTTGCATGTGAGCAATTGAGTAACACATGCTCTAATGTTTCCTCACTACTATGGCAGAAGAAACATTCCCACTGTTTGTTTCCTTTGTGGTTTTGATGTTGACACAGCTTCGCAACTGCATGTTCTTTGTAAATGCAAATAGCTTCAGAGCTTATAGGGTATGTCTTCACTACATAATTTATAATCAAATTGATCTTTTTTGGTAATCAAATTAAATTAATTGAGTTTTAGTTAACTGACTTAATCCTTTATATGGAGTTTCTAATTTATAATAAAAATGAAGTTTTGCTAAATAAGCGTGGGATGCACGGGTACAACACTAGTTAAACTATATATGTAGATGAGAAAAGTTAGCTGACTCTTCAAGAAATAAGTAATATCAGCATGTCAAATTGGTAATATTCTTGTGTACCTCATTGTTTGATGTAATGTTATTGGCAGGTGGGCATGTGAATATAGGGTTATAAAATCAATGGAATTCAAGTCCAAGGCTAGGAGATTTATAGCGTTTGCTTTCTTTTCAACGATGTTTCCCTTAAATCTGTCATATCGAACAAGTCTATATGCCTTATGTTTCATTTACTCATAGTAACCTTTGACAATATCCTCGAAAAATCATAACCAATGAATTGGATGAAAATCTTATTGATCTCTCTATCATGCCTTTAGTGATCACTGGTGAAGTATTGATACCTTGGACACATGGGAGAAGGAAGACCATCCATTTTGGTCTATTAGAAGGAACGGTCATTCTTGTTTGACTAGCAACCTGTCTTTCATGTAAACTTTGTATTGAACATTAACCCCTACTTTTTTGAATTTTAAGAAGATGAACCTCACAAGCTCACGCTGAAGATGGAAGAAAAGGGCTGCAAGCCAAATGTTGTAACTTATACCGCAATGATTGATGGCTTTGGGAAATTAGGTAAAAATTGAGAAGTGCCTTGAGCTATTAAGAGATATATGCTCATAACTTTATTACCTACAGAGTCTTGATAAATCATTGTTGTTCCGCTGGTCTTCTTGATGAGGCTCACAAACTTTTAGATGAAATGAAAGAGACATTGCCAAGGCATATATCAACCTCTATTGGGGTTTTAGATGAGTTGTGTGAGAACTTTAATTCATAATTTTGCCAAGGCTGGAAAACTGGAAGTTGCTTTGAAGCTGCTTGAAGAAATTACCTCATGTTCAAAGTTTGCAGTTGCCAACAAATATTTGTATACTTCTTTGATTGAGAGTCTCTCACATGCAAGTAAGGTTGATAAAGCCTTAGAGCTGTATGCAAACATGATATAGTGCAAGTTTCTTATTAATTTCAAGGTAGTAATTAAGCTTTCTTATTTTTCTAAGAACTTCACTACCTCTATCAAAAGGAACAACCAAATAATTTCAGTCATCCCGGTAAAGACTTAACGATGTATGGGAAAGAGATAATTTTTCTATTGATTCTGTGTGTTTATATAGATACACACGTAACTGATTTAAATTTGAAAGTACAACAGAATGATAACAAATAGATAAGATAGATACGATAGGATGATAAGCTTGTATCAGAAGGTTGTTAATACTGCATGACGTGGCTATGTGTAATGCTTGTGTGACGTGGCTATGTGTGGCTGGGTTTGGCTTGCTTTGCTGGCTAGTCATTAGTTGCTGCTTCTACACGCCCCCATAAGATGGAGGCTCCATTGGAGACACCAATCTTGTCTCGAAGATTGCATAAAACGGAGGTGGGCAGTGCTTTGGTGAGTATATTAGCTAGTTGATTCTTGGAAGAGACATGTGACACTTTTGACTGATTAGTTTGAACCCGTTCCTTGACAAAATGGTAATCAAGAGCAAGAAGTTTCATCTGGGAGTGAAACACAGGGTTTGCACATAAGTAGGTGATGCCTATATTATCACAGAAGATAGTTGGCGGTGTAGATAGAGAGACACCCAGTTCCTTGAGAAGATGAATGAGCCATTGAAGTTCAGCAGTAGTATTAGCAACGGAGCGATACTCGGCCTCAGTGCTTGAACGAGCAACCCCTCATTTTTTCGAAGACCAGGAGACTGCATTTGCATCCAAAAAAATGAGATGAGCTGAAGTAGATGTGCGATCATTAGGGTCCCTTGCCCAATCAACATCTGAGTAAGCAAAGAGTTGAAGAGGAGTAGTGGCAGTAAGAGAGAGACCATAGTCGATGGTGGTCTTAAGGTACCGCAGGACACGTTTCAAGGCAGTAAGGTGAAGCACTGTAAACTGAGATAGCTTGTTTATTGTAAAGCCTATATCAGGACGAGTTAGAGATAAATACTGTAAGGCGCCAATGATGCTTCTATACTTGGTGGGATCAGTGAAAGAAGATCCATCATTTAAGAGTAAGGGAACCGAGGTGCTGAGGGGTGTGGAAACACCCTTTGTACCATCCATTTTCGTTTGTTGTAAGAGATCAAGTATGTATTTTCTTTGAGAGAGAAAGAGCCCAGTAGATTGTGGAATAAACTCGACGCCGAGAAAATACGATGGGGTGCCTAGATCTTTGAGGGAGAACGGAGAGGCCAAGGCTTGGCAAAAGGTAGAGAGAAACATGGAGTTGTTCCCAGTAAGCAGCAAGTCATCAACGTAAATGAGAAAGTATGCATGCACTCCAGACTTGTTGTAAATGAAGAGTGACCCATCGGAGAGAGAGTTTACAAACCCGTAGAGAAGAAGGGAATTAGCCAATTCCTTGTACCATACACAGGGAGCTTGCTTTAGGCCATAGATAGCTTTATGCAATTTGCAGACATGTGTGAGATTAGCAAAGTCGACATGACCCGGAGGTTGCGACATATATACTGTATCATGAAGTGTGCCTTGAAGGAAGACATTATTGACATCCATATGGCGAAGGGGCCATTTGTTGCTGAGTGCAATGGAGAGTACAACTTTAACAGTTTGAGGACAAATGACAGGGCTAAAAGTTTCAGTGTAGTCGACACTTGGTCTCTGTGCAAAACCTTTGGCCACTAAACGGGCCTTAAACTGATCAACATCACCATTAGGTTTCCGTTTGATTCAGTAGACCCACTTGCAGGCGATGATGCTAGCATGAGCAGGAGGAGGAACAAGTGTCTAGGTGCCATTACAGATGAGAGCATCAAATTCGGATAACATGGCTTGACGCCAGGCAGAAGATTTTTGAGCTTGAGGGAGAAAGGTAGGTTCAAGGCACTCAGTAATGGGGTGTTTAATGGTAAGGAGAGTGAAAGGTTTTTTTTGGCTTGAAGATGTTATTTTGGGAGCGAGTGATCATGGGGGAAGGGTGAGCGGAAGTTGTGGGTGGTAGAGACTCATGAGAAGGAGAAGAAAGGCTAGGGGTGATGGTGTCAGAAAGGGTGTTGGTATTTGAGGAGGACTTTTGAGAAGAGGAGAGGATATTAGAGGAGGAAATATCAATGGAAGTAGAGGAGGTAGAAGTAGGAGGAGAGGTGAGTGATTCCGTGGGAGTGGAAGAATGAGAAGGAGAAGAAGTAGAGTGGGAATGGGAGAAGGACACTTGATAATATATAACAGGAATATTATCTATAATATTTTCAGAAGGAGAAACAGGAGACTGAAAGGGGAAGACAGTTTCAACAAATTTAACCTGTCTTGAGTGATAATATTTTTTATGTTTAAAATCATAGCAAAGAAAGGCATGATGAGAGATGGAATAGCCTAAAAAACCACAAGGTTGAGAACGGGAATCAAGTTTATGAGAATTGGAGTAGGTAAGTGATTTATTAAATAATTGGCAGTAACAAAGGCAAAAGACCAAAAAGAAGAGGGTAAGGAAGCGTGATGTAGGAGAGACAGACCAGTTTCAATAACATGATGATGCTTGCGCTTAGTAGGACCATTTCGTTGAGGAGTATATGGAGGAGAAGTGAAAAAGGAGATGCCATGAGAGACAAAAAATGCTTTCATTTTAATAAATTCTCCTCCATTATCAGCATGAAAGGAAGAAATGGAACAATTAAAGAACTTTTCAACTAAAGACTTGAATTGAGTAAAAATGGAAAGTACATCAGATTTTTGTCTAATTAGATAGAGCTAGGAATAACGAGTAAAATGATCAATAAAGACTACATAATACTTGAAACCATCAATGGAAACAAGAGGGGCAGGGCCCCAAACATCTACAAACAAATTTTCTAATGGCCTAGAAGACTTAAGACTTGAAGTAGAAAAGGGTAGCCGATGGCTTTTGTTAGAAGAGCAGGAGAAGCAATTAGATGAGGTTGAGGGTAGGGAGAGGTGATGTGAGGCAGCCACATGATGGAGAATGCGATGGTGAGGATGTCCAAGGTGATGATGCCACAAGGAGGTAGGAGAGTGACATTGAGTAGAGAGAGCATAGGGAGAGAATGATGACCAATTGACTTGAACAGGAAGAGGATATGTTTGATGTCTACTCAAGCCGTGGTGAAGCAGTGCCCAGTAGTCATGTTCTTAATAGAATAAGAGGAAGGATAGAATTCAACAGAGACATTGTTGTTAGAACAAAATTGAGAAATAGAAACAAGGTTGTGCTTCATGGTGAGAACACAGTACACATTATGAAGAATAAAAGATGAAGAGGGGGTGTGCAATTGAGTAGAGCCAAGATGAGTGATAGGAAGAGCCTTACCATTGCCAACAACCATCTTATTAGGACCTTGATAATATTGTTTAGAGTACAGGGTGATAGGATCATTGGTGACGTAGTGAGAGGCACCTGTATCTAGTAACTAAGGATTAGGATTGAGTGGAGGTTAAGGGGTGGTGTAATGGGCTTCAGGATTTCGTTTGGGGCGTAGGTTTGGAAAAATTTTGTAACAGCGGGCTGCGGTGTGACCAGTTTTGAGACATAGTTGGAAAGTAATAGTTGATGTGGGGGTAAGCAGTAGAGGTTTAGTAAAAGTAGGTCTCCTTTTAAAATGCACAGGAGGAGTATGATTTGCAACATTTGCAGTGAGTGGAAGAACTGCAGAGGAAGAATCATTAGACTTCATATAGTGTTCAAAGTCAACAAGCTTGTCTCTCAACTCCATAAAGGAAATGGGAGTGTCTCTAGCAAGAAGAGGACCAGTGATGTCCTTAAATTCAGGACCAATACCTTTTAGGGCATAGATAACAAGGTCTAAATCAGTGACAGGCTGATTAGAAATTTGTTTAATTTCTTTTGCAAGATTTTTGAGAAGTTGAAGATAAAATAAGCTTTTTCTTTAAGGACATGAGCCGAGATTGGGATTGATTTGCAAACATGGTTTGCAGATGATCCCAAGTAGTCTTGGAGGTGGAAGGATATCCAAGTAGAATAAGGATTTCAGGTTCTAGAGAGGTCATAATTGCATGAAGAATGAGCTAATCCTGACGAGTCCAAATGGTGAACTCAGGATTAGGTAGGGAAATTCCATCATCTGTGATTGTAGATGGTGGACATGGTTTTGACCCATCAACATAGGTCAGAAGATCATGACCTCGAAAAAGTGCATCAACAAGAGCTCTCCATGAAGGATAATTGTGGTGTGTGAGCTTGAGAGGAATGTGTTGGCAGTGAAGGAGATGAGAGTGGTTCCAGGATGATGAACAAGAAGGGAGGAGAGGCCGGAAGGTGTGGAGGAAGAGGAGTTTGAAGTACTAGAAGCCATGATAAGTGTTGTTAAGCGACGTGCTCTGATACCATGTAAAGACTTAACGATGTATGGGAAAGAGATAATTTTTCTATTGATTATGTGTGTTTATATAGATACACATGTAACTGATTTAAATTTGAAAGTACAACAGAATGATAACAAATAGATAAGATAGATACGATAGGATGATAAGCTTAATTGTATCAGAAGGTTGTTAATGCTGCATGACGTGGCTATGTGTAATGCTTGTGTGACGTGGCTATGTGTAGCTGGTTTCAGCTTGCTTTGTTGGCTAGTCATTAGCTGCTCCTTCAACAATCCCTCCCATAATCTATTAATGCCTACAACTAAAACAAAGTGTATCTTCTTAAGTGACAAATAGAAGTAATAGAGAACCTTTGAATACATAGTAATGTAAACCACAAAAGCATGGAAATTTACTCTTTCATATTAAATTAGAAAATTATAGCTGATATTTTTCACCACAAAAGCAGGATGCACATTGAAATATATGAATCTCGTTGAGTACAGATGTAAAGTCTCACTATCTTTCAAATTCATATTCTCAAACACCTTTCTAAAAGATTAGAGTTTTAATGTCTCCCAAGTTTCTTTAGATTTATTTGCTCCAATGATTCTTGAACAAGAAGCTTTGGTGACTAATTGTTACATAATGATAACAGTAGTTATATTATTTTGGCTCTTTAGTCCTTTCTTCAAGTTTTTTCCTTTAGTTCTCTATCATTCACACATCAACCTCTGATTGTCTGTATACAACTTCTACAGTTTCCCATAATCCAACTATTGTAAAGACCGTCTACATCTTTACAAACCATAAATCATATATAATATTCTCCATCAAATGTTAGAAATTTGGGAGACTATAAAACTCAAACTTCTATTTACATATCTCAATGCAATATCAAGACTCTCCCAATCATTTTATGAAACACATAAACATGAGTTCTATTTATTTTTGACCATGGACATTTCTAGACAATCTTAATTTATTTAACATTAACTTAGATACCTGAAAAAATGAATATTAATCCAAACATTATTCTGAAAATTCAAATTACATTTATTTCTAATACCACCTTAATTTGAATTTTGTAGTCTAATATTTATTCATATACGAACATCTCCATTTGCTTGCTTATTAGTTTCTATCTGCTCTAAAGCATGTTGCATGATTTTCTTTACCATCTTCATGTCTTTACTGTTGTTGCCACTTCTTGCCTCAAATCTTCATGTCCAAAACTTCTTCATATAGGCCACTATCTAGGCTCCAAAAATTATGCTACTAAGCTTCTTCAAAATACTCAAACTTTTTCGTAGACAATATTTATATTCTTAAAAGTCAAAAACCTTTGGATCTTCGTATTCATATAGATAGAACTCAGTAAGGGCGGCACTAGCATAAACTTCTTGAAGGAACCCAGCTATAATTATCAGGGGTTTCTCTATGTGAACAATTTAAAATTTTTGAGGAGCCAAAAGAAAATTTTAAAGCGAAGGAAAACTGTTAATCTTCAAAAAATTTGGAGTAGCATAGCTCTGCCCCTACTTATATATCAAGACTCTCTCAAACAATCCCTGAAGCACACAAACACGAGGACTCCTATTTATATTTGACAGTGAAGACTTCTAGACAATTTTATTTTATTCTTAGCAATAACTCAGATGCTTCAAACACAAATTCGAGTTTACTAGAACTAACACTTACGCATTCTAAAGAACTTCTATAAAATTCAAATTAAATTTATTTCCAACATGTCCTAGAAAAAATGGTGGTTGACTGAAACTACTAAAAGGCTATCCACAAATCAAAATGTAAAAGCTACTTAATTAAATATAAATTTCACAAATTAGCGAACATTGCCTTTTCTCTTTAATTCAGACTTACAAATTATGTTGGATGTTAATATGACAAACCATACAAAAAATAAACAATCTCAATTAACATAAATATATTGAAGCAAATGAGAATAAACAAGACAGAGATAAAATTAATTAATTAAGTAATAGAGATAAAAAAAGATATCGAGTATGCAAGAAAGAGATCAAAAGAGAAATGAAAAACCATACCCAAATCGCATAATCTTTGTTGCTCAAGAATGGAAAAATTGAAAGAGGAATTCAAATTCGTGTTGTGAATTCCACATGAGATTATATAAATCTAGGTGAAGCTGATGATCACCAAAACTAGCATAAGAGAAAGACAAAAATGATTAAGGTAAAAATAATCACATCAACCAAGGAGATATGTAAACGAATGAGTGAAACTGATAAAACATGGTGAAAGAGAGACAAGTCAAAGCAACAGATCTAAATAGAGATGACAAATGTGTACTCGGCCATGGTTGAAAATGAGGGAGAAGAGGAGAACCAATCCTTCATTATTATTGAAATCTATTTTTCTTCAAGACAACATAGATAATGTTATCTAGGGCTCCAGGAGTAGAGGTATATATGGTCTACCAAAGACATGATGGATATATTGACCTTTATGGCGATAATGTTGAGGTTAGGGATATATGGTCTATCAAAGACAAGATGGATACATGATTAAAATTTTACACTAGAATATATTGTCTTTCACCACAAGAAAAAGGAAAATTTCTCTTGGACATTTCTTGTAGAAAAGAGGTCTGTGAGAAAATCATGAGATTTCTTACGGAATTTCTCTCGGAATGGAACATTAAGAACTTTCTCACAGAACATCACCGTTTGTGAGAAATATAAGAGAAAATCCATGAGAAATAAAGAGCCAAAGTGGCGGGAACATGACACCAAGGTTTCTCACAAACAAATAGTTGAGTTTCTCACAAATTTTGTCCATGAGAAATCAAAACCCAGTGTTTCTTTAACATTTGTTTTGAGGGTCTGTAAAATATGTTTCTCACGGATATCATTTGTGAGAAATTCTCCAAGAAATGCAGCGCACCATTTAACTTAAATTTTGAATTTTAGGATTTTTTCTCACAAACAAATTCGTGAGAAATTCTGAAACTTATCTCCCTTCGTGCAGCCTATTCTTCATTGCTGAAAATTTCCCATTTCTCTCTTCCTTCTCTCTTCCACTGTCGGCCTGAGCTATTTCCACCATTCTAAGCAACGCTACCGAGGTTTTGCAATGGTTCTCGAGGCAAGGTTTCCTATCGGACCAGTTTTTCTGTTTGGTTCGCTTTGTGATAAGTCCTGATTTTCCTCTTTGTTTGTGTGTGTTTCTTGTTGGATATGAGGTTAATTTGCATAGGGCTTTTGATGTATGATATTTTTTAGGTTAATGTTGCCTAGTTTAGATGTTATTAGGGTAGTTTTGAATGTGGAAAAAATTAGGGGGTTGATGCCCAAATTAGAAATGTTAAATTGAAAGTGAATTTGTTGATTTTTGGTGAAATTGAATTAGGGATTTTGTTAGGAAATAGGTTTAGAACTAGATAGCACTGGTACGGGGTTTTTTGGGACGTACCCGTTTTGGAAATATGAAACGCGTCTCGCGAGCGGAAATGAGAAAGACACAAAGGGAGGGAAGTAGGGAAGGGGGAGGGGGGCCGGGAGGGTGTGGGGTGGGGTGCTGAGAGGGAGGGAAGCTGAGAGGGAGAGAGAGAGAGAAGGAGAGAGAGGGAGGGAGGGAAGGAGGAGTGTCGGGGGTGTTATACAAGCAAAAACCAAAGGTTGAAGAAGACGACTCAGAATGTTCAAAGCTCAAACTACAATACGTCATCAGTTTAAAGTTGTCAGGCTGGTTATTTGCTTTTTTATGATTATTGCATTTTGTTAAAACTTAGAGAAAAATAGTCAAAATTATATCAAATAAAATGATTATTGCATTTTTATGACACATACGCTATCTAAATTTTTTTTTCAAAAACTGTTTTAATTTTGATTAATTTTTTTTATTTTATTTTAGATAGAGTATGTGTCAATTCTATTTGATATATGTATATAATTATACAAATTATATATATATATATATGATGTGGCGTACGCATGGCGTACCCGTACCACTATTTTTTGAAAAATGTCGTACCGGGTATGAAACCCGTACTCGTACCCGTGCAACATAGGTTTAGAATTATTTTGGTATTTTTTTGGATGGTGTAGGATTTATTGCAATTTTGGGAGGTTTATGTGAGAATTTAATTATTTAAATTGGTAACTCATTTGATGTAATTTGGTGAAATTGAATTAGGGCTTTTGTTAGGAAATAGGTTTATGCTATTTTTTTTTTTTATGGTGTAGGATTTATTGCAATTTTTGTAGCGGGTGGGGTGGGGGTGTTGTTGAAAATTAATTGTTGCTTAATTAGGTGTATTTTTTTTTAGAGTAAAACCCTTGTTTGGTACTTGAAAGATTAGTTCGGTGACAATTTAGTCGTCTAAAGATTTTTACCGACACTTTAGTTCTTGGAAGATTGTTTCATCGGCCATTTTCGTTATCCGCTTGTGCCCATTAATTGGACTTCACAGAAAAGGCCACGTGGCGCATTAACTACTGATGTGTCCGCCAAATGCTGAGCTGGCATGCTTAAGTGGCAAACGGTGGGGGCTGATGACTGGGATCAAGCTAAACGACCGTGTTTTGGTGGTTCTGGTAAAACACCTCATCCACCCAAACAAGTTCATCGAGTCCTTCTTCATCAAACACAATTCTGAAACCACTTTGACAGAACTTTGAATCCTAAGCCGGACGAGGACATCATGATTTCTAGCTTTCATCGCATCCTTCTTCATCAAAACAACAATGAAACCCAGGTGCTTGAACTTTGAATAGTCTAAGCCACACTTTAGATCGTGATTTCCCCACGTAACTCAAGAAGTCCGAAATCGAACCCAAACCCGGTGTCTTCGAACCAAAATCGAATCAATTCATCAAATGGAGTCCGAAACTCAGGTGTTTGAACCCTAAGCATAGCTTCATATCGTGATTTCCCTGGCGATACCCAACAACTCCGAAATTAGACCAGATTGCACAGTCGAATGCCCTTCCATTTGTCGTCGGGATTATTTGAAGATTGCCCCAAATTGACAGAGAATAACCACAACCCCCAAATCGGCAATAACCTCTCTAATAATTATGATTTCCCCTTCTGTCTCACTATACCCATTGTCATTTGTTGGTACTCATTGTTGCTGAATTTTTTGAAGCCCCAAATTGGAATCGTAAGCCCCTATATTTACTGAACCACGTTTCTTGAATGCATGTGGAGTTTTGTTCATAGTAATATTTTTTTACGGACAATGAAGTAATACTAACACTATGTTCGTCTACTCTATCAGCTTTTTGTCTTTTCTGTTGACAATGGGTAGTTTACCTTACAAATGCAATAAACATGATAGCCTTCATATTGCAAATTTAACTTGACATTTTTAACATGATAGCTTAGCAGAAGACTTATCTTGGTAGAAGTGGTGCACTTGTGTTTACCCATATATTATTTTTAGCCCAGTATTGTATCAAATTTAACTTGAAATTTTGCACTTATTTGTGAATTTAATGAACTACGAATCAATGGATTTTCGGAAAAACCCAGGAACTAATGGTTTTGTGTTACATTTCCATGCATGAATAAAACCAATAACGGGTAGACCTCCTTAACAAAGACCTCGATATTGAAAATGAGAAACTAACCTTATTTATTCAAAGAACTTTGTCACATGCAAGTTGAGTACCAAATATAAGTCTACCTCCAACACAAAGCCTCTGCAAAACAAAAAAATAAGCAAAGAGTCAGACATTGACCTTAATCAAGGAACACATGCACATACCACATTTGAATTCACAAGAAAGCTAGAAAGTGGCTGCACTTATAGAATTAGACTAGGAAAGATCGATATAACCAGCCTCATTTCAGTCCCTAAACAAATGTCAACACCCCACGAAAAAAAAAAAAATCAACCTTAAAGTATAAAAAAACCTCAACTGAAGGAAACATACAAATAAAGAGGAAGGGTAAAATAGAAAATGTAACAGTCAAACAATCCATAAAGAGAAACAAAGAAAAAGGATAATTTTGCCCACAAAAGTTTTACAGGGACCACCACAATGATTTTGGCAATATTATAGAATAGGTGGACCACCGTAACACATGCACATACCACTCCTATCTCAAACCAACAACATGTGGACCACCAAGACAAAGACCTGACAATAAAATAGAATATGCACCACTTTCAGATCAGAAATTAAAACCCCTGGACCACAATATAAGTTCTACACAGCCACGCAATCACAATCACAATATAAGTACACCAATATTAAATCATTCATGCAACCTCATATGTAAGGAAAACTACCCATTGACAAGAGGAAAGACAAAAATATGATAGAGAAGCCAACCACAGTGTTAGTCAAACAATCATTGTCCGTAAACAAATAGTTCTATGAACAAGACCACACCTAAGAGAGAAAGGGACTTTGGTCGATATTGGGGCTTTGGGTTACAAGATGGGGCTTAGGCGATTCCACCGACAATGAGTTCCAACGAATCGCACTGGGTAAAGTGACAAAGAAAGGAAAGTCGCAACTATTAGATACGTCAATGGCGATTTGGGGGGCTACGGAGTTGCTGTCAATTAGGGGAAAATCTTCGATTAATCCCACCTAGAAATGCAAAGGGATTCCAGGAGAAAAGGATTTTGGTTCAGTTTTGGTGTTGCTGAGTTACAAGAATGCTAGAAATCACGATGTCCTTCTGCTTAGGGTTCAAATTCTGGGCAAGTGGTTTCAGAATTGTGTTTAATGAAGAAGGGCTCGATGAACTGGTTTGGTCTCCTCCGAAAATGACCCCCGTTTGGCATAAATATTTGAGTGGATGAGGTGTTTACCAGAACCACCAAAACGCGGTCGTTTAGCTTGATCCTAGTCATCAGCCCCCACCATTTGCCACTTAAGCATGCCAGCTCAGTATTTGATAGACACATCAGTAGTTAATGGGTCACGTGGCCTTTTCTATGAAGTCCAATTAACGGGCACAAGCGGAGGATGAAAATGGCCGACGGAAAAATCTTCTAAGGACTAAAGTATTGGTGAAAATCTTTGGAGGACTAAACTGTTATCGAACCAATCTTTCAAGGACCAAACAAGGGTTTTACTCTCTTTTTTATTTACCAAAGTTTTATTCAATTGTGTTGCTGATGTCTGGACGTGACTTTGGCATTGGCTCTTCTGGGCATTTGAGGAAAGGCAAGGGGAAGGCCGTAGCTTGGCCTTCTCAGATGGCGCCTGCTCAGTCATTATCACCTTTTGTGACGTTAGAGATGCCATCCCCATCGTGGATGGGAATCACCACCGTTGGGAGGGATATTGACCCTGGGCACAGCCAAGGAATAAAATTTTATGTTGTTTCAGACGAAACGCACGAAATATTTCGATTTCATCCGTTAATGACACAAAACACCAATCCAGTTATGAAATATATGCCAAAAAATCGGTTACACAAGCTTCTTTGTTTGCTTTCAACTCTAATTTCTGGGTATACAAACAGAAACAGATCATTGAGTGGTTTAGGGAAATCTCATAGTACCTATGATTCTTCTTTCTCCATCGTGTGGTGTTGTCACTGCCGTGCAAGTAGAACCCTTTCCATGGAGTAGCTAGAGTCGATCGAGAGAGAGTGTGGAAAGGATGAGATAGAGGTGTAGCCTTCCTTTTGCTCTCTTTTGCTACCACTTGTGAGTTACAAAGAGAGATAAATTCTTGAGAGATATACGTCAAGGGAAGAGAGAGAACCGATTCAGAATAGGCTCAGTTTTTCATTTTTCCGGTAAACAATGCCCACATCACCGCTTCTTTCTTTCTTTTTTTTTTTTTTAAAAAAAAAACTTCCTTAACTAATTAACACAAAACATGGGCTTGGGCTGATACGTTTTTCTTGGATTTTTTTTTAAATATCTCTCTCAAATTAATTCATTGGCCCACTTATTTAAAACTTAAATTAAAAAGAATAAAAGAGTAAGCAGCAAATTCCTTATCTCCTCAACATATACATATACAATATGTAATTTGCATTAAGTTTTATATATGTCAAATGTTGTCAAAATTTATAAACATTGATTATATCAATGTTATTTGATTAAAAATGTAGTTATTCAACACTATGCTATCTAATTTTATATATCTCTACCATTATTATTATGTTAGAATCCTTTAAATTAAAAAAAGAATTATTGCTTAAAATGATTTGAAACATTTCTTCAAAAATCTTATGTTTTCACTAAATTTCTGAAACGTTTCCATTTCCTTGATCACTGAAAACGGTACCCCAAAATGAAATTTTGTTCCTTGGGCACAACATCCTTTGTTGCTACAAGGTCATCTCAGGCAAGTTTGCACATCTCAGACTCACCTTCCCCTGGCACCAGATCAGCCAATGGCTGCTTGTGGATTTGGTCACATGGGAGAAAGGAATAAGTATAACAGGCCACGAATTGACTTAACCTTAGTTCCTATTGAGGTGAAGGAGTTTTGGTTGAACCAATTTAAGGTAATAATCATACACAAAGTTTTGATTTGATTTTATTGATTATAATGTTTACCAATTCTAATTCTATTGTTGTTAATGTAGTTGAGGTGTATTTGGGATCCCCAGTACGAGAGGGAGATTTATAAGATATGGATGACAAAGTGCTCTAATAACATCTGCGCCACGTTCAGAGACATATGAAATGGGATGATCAAGGGCGATGGTTGAGCTCGAATGTCTTGGCGCAGTTGAGGGCTGGATGGGGATCCCAAGAGTTCAAGGCAGCATATAAGCAGAATAAGAAGAACTGCTCGATGGATCAATGTGGTTGCTACCATAGAGGTGGATCCATCACCATCTCTGAGCATAAGATGAGGCTGGTAAATCAACTTAGTAGTTCGTTAAGTAACTAGCACATATTAATCTCTTTTTTACTATTCTTTAACATTAATTGGTTGTTTGCAAACAAAGGAGTTGGGTAGGGAGCTTAATGCCCCTGGGGTTTTCTGTCACCTGCAGCACAACACGACCAAAGGCTAGGTGCATCTAGTGGTTGAGTCCATTTATGTAAGTACACTTAGATAAATTTCATTAAACTTTTATCTAGCTAGGCCTCCTTTTTTTTCACTATTAAAGTCTCACTAATTTTGATCTTACCCATGCAGAAATCTTTTGAGGAGCTAAGGTCATAGACTAATCAGTCCTCTTCTTCTTCCGGTGATGACACCAATCTGTGGCTAAATGTTGTTGGCAAGAAGAACAAGAAAGGACACATCTATGGGATGGGGTTATAAGAGGCCGGCGTGGTGGACTCAGCTCCATCGACCTAGCCACCACATCCCACATAAGATCCATGCTACTTGGTGCTCACTAACCAAGAGGCGACCCTGACACAGAGGTTGGAGCATCAGGAACATCGGTTGCAATAGCTGTTAGGCTTGGAGCAATTAGTTGCACAGATCTTGCAGCTAGTACAGTCTCCTGAGGGACTTGCAGCCACCTTGGCCTAGATACTGGCTGTTGTTGTTGCACCTCCCCCTTCCTCGGCCCCAAACAGTGATGCCACTGATGTTGATGACAGCATCGCTGAGATTTGAAACATTATTGTATATGTCATTGTTTATTAGACCTAAAATTGTTTTCTTAATGTTGTTTATATCTTGATTTTTATTTGATTATTATATATTATTTTTAAAATGAATTCTTCAGATTTTTTCACGAATTTTGTCCATGAGAATTTTCTCGCAAACAAAATCCATGACCGATAAATTCTCATGCCTAAACCAACTTTTCTCACTGATATTTCTCAGAGTTTCTCACGGACATATCCATGATAAATACTGTTTATCACAAGGGTTTTTGTCCCGCACCAAAATCCATGAGAAAATTTGTGAGAACATTATTTGTCACAGAGTTTTTAGTTTTTTCTCACAGATTTTTTCCGTAAGAAATTTCATGTTTTCTTTTAGTGTTTTTTGGAGATAATGTCAAGGTTAAAGTTTTAGAAAATGAAATGGCTATACATTTATTTAACTAGTATTTTAATCAATTATTACATTAAGACTCGTACAATGGACTAGATAGGATAAGGACAAATTTGGATCCAGTTACGTCACATGACTCATGTTGTAGAGAAATGTTGATGTGACAATACACAGTCAATGGTTGAGATGAGCTTTAAATTAAATACATGGTTCAGATCTCTACAGCATGAGTCGTATGACATAACTGGATTTGGATCTGATAAGGACATATATGATAAGAGAGTTAGGTATAGATAGAATAGGATATAGACATGCATGATTAGAACGTATCATATCTCATGTTTGACTAGTCAAACATTTTATACTAGACTATATTGTCTTTTTTGGTGATAATGTCAAGGTTAAGGTTTCAAAAAATGAAATGGCTATACATTTATTTGACCACCATTTTAATCAATTATTACATTAAAGCTCATTCGGTGGATCAGATAGGATAAGAGAGTTAGATATATATGGATATGATAAGATATAGACATGATAAGAACATATCATATACCATGTTTGACTAATCAAGTGAATAATAATTAAGGGTTAGATTTTTTCTTCTACACAATTAGTATCCTTCCCAAAGCTATTCATTTTGAATATCTACTTTTTATCACCAAAATTGTGTAAAAATTTAAGTAAAAGTCACTAAAAAATCTAAATAATTTAAGATCTTAATTTAACGTGATTAAAATGATCCAGTACTAGAGGCGAAAAAGTTGCGAAATAAATATTTTAGTGCAACTTCGCCATGTAGGGCTTTAATTTTAGGTTATGTCTACGATCATATTTCCTCTAATTTACTAGATTTTCTCATTGGTTGTGATAACCATCTTAGCATACCCCGTTTATCGTGTTGAAACTTTTCATCCTTTTTCCTTAGGTGGCATTTATAATACACATCAATAAATTGTGTATAAGTGTTGTAGAGTTTGTGACCTTTAGATTGGACATGCACAAAAGACCAGAGTTTACAAGTTATTATATACAAGGGTCTTTATTGAGTTTACTCCGATATACAACTCAAAAGTTATGTATTGTAGCCTTCTCCTTTTCCTTAAGCTAGATCCAACAAGGAAGAGAAAAAATCAATGAATCCTTAATGGCGATGATTTATAAAATTATCAATCTGCAACATGGGCCCTTGTTCCACAATAGACTAGGCCTCTATTGAGAACATTTTTTTGGTTACTCCATTGTGAATATAAGTTAGTTCGGGATATAAAGATTGAGTTGAGACCTTATTTAATGTGAAGAAGAAAAGAAAATTTTCACTATTCAATTTTCAAAGGAAAATAAATTTGAAAAATAATTAAAATAAAATAGATGACTCTAGTCTTGAAACCAAGATCCCTCTAATAATATACATAGTTGCCAAAGATTTCTTCTGAAGAAAAAATTTATAAGGGGCCACTTCTTAGAGTTTTAACAATTTTTCTTAGCTAAAATAAGGGCGAAAAACATTCTTCTTTTATGTTATCTTTTTCATCCTAAGTGAAATAAAGAATTTTCCTTACAAATTTTCCTTATCTTTCAAAACATCAAAATAGGAAAAGAAATTGTGCCCCATTATTTAAATTTATCTTATATGATAATTTATTTTTTATTTAATTATTAATTTTATTGTTATTACTTTTTTTAAAAACAAATAACTAACAAGTATGACCTTATTTTCCATTAAAAAAAAAGTATGACCTTATTTAAATCACCACCATCTCAATTCTCAAATTCCAATATTTTATTTGATGTTAAAAAGTCGGAGCTTACAAGACAACAATGAAGATGGTATTTATTTATTTCTCTTTAGTTGAATGAAGATGAAATTTATTTATTTTTTTATAAAATAAAAAATACTAATTGGGCTGCAAATAATTTGGCTTAAAAGCTTTCATTTAAATAAGGAAACCAATATTTGTTTGGTGAATTTTTGTAAGTTTTTTTTGTTTGTTTTGTTTTTTTACATAGTAGTGCAATGCACTAAGAGATTGGAGGAAGTACACCGTGAGAATAAAACTCCTAACATCAAACATTTTAGTTTATATGATTAGAAGAGATGTCATTACACTCACAGGTCATTGGTGGTTCACTTTTTAAGTGATGTTGTAGAATTTTATTGCTATATTCAATTTATTTTGACAACTCTACTATAAATTGTATCCATACAAGTAAAATTGAGAATTGAAATAATCTGTGTCATCTAATTTACTTAACAGATATACTAGTTGGTTCCAATAAATAGTAGAAATCATATACTAGCAGTTAGTTTATTACACAAAGTACCTAGCTTAAAAAATTACTTTCTTAAGCAAAACTTTTTTAAGTATTTTTTTAAAGAGAAATTGAAGTAATTTTGTGTTTAGATGCAACAGTTAAAAAGCATTTTTTTTTTAAGTTCACTAATCAATGGTAAGGGCCTTTACTAAAGTTAAAGCTTGAGAATATTTATTTTTAGGCTTTTCTAAGTGATTTAAAAAGTTTTTAAAAACCATACAAAAATAAAAAAAAAAAAAAAAATTTAGCCCATAGTGAGAGTATGTGAGACTCAACAGAGAGCCCATATTCTTCGTTATTGCCGGCGGCACGCCACATTGCTTAGTAGCTATGTTGCACGGGTAGAAGTACGTGTTTCGTATCCGATATGGGTACGAAACGCCGGTACAACGATTTTTCAAAAAATANTATATATATATATATATATATATATATATATATATATATATATATATATATCAAATAGAATGAACAATTTTAAAATTCTTAAGCATTAAAAAATATCAATCATTAATCCTTAGCAAATAAAGAGGAGCTGGAGGTTGAAATGGGATGAAAATGGTGAAGAAAAGCCATAAATTTTGATGTATATTAAGGTTGGGAGAGAGAATTGGGGCACAGAGCAAAACGGCGTCATTCCACTTAAATAAATGATCGACCCCCTCAAAACGGCATTGTTCCACTTAGTTTCAATGACCGGCCCCCAAAACGATGTTTCACATGTGTTCTTTTTTTTTTTTTNTTTTTTTTTTTTTTTTTTTTTTTTTTTTTTTTTACGAAACTCAATGTTCCGAAACAGAAAAATAAAAAAAAAAAATGAATATTTTGCGTTTCCTACGAGTGGTACGCGTTTTGGCCCCATCCTCGAAATGGGTACGTGCCATTTTTCCACGTTTCGGTGCTTCTAAGCTTAGCAGTCATTCTCTTTCTCTTACAACACTGTTTCAGCAATCTCCAGCTGCACCGTTTTGCTTGTATAAGAACTCAAACGGCACCATCCCCATATACTTCTATTGCAAATTTGATATGACTCCTATGAGGAGTATTAGATAATTATCCTAATTTTCCTCTTATCATTTATATTAGTAGTTAATTATCTTATTTACAATATTAAGACCTAGTTAGAATTGGTCTATCTTATGAGGAAGTTAGGATTAGCTTATTTTAGGAGTAATTATCCTATCTCATTTAGCGAGAATTATTTAGTATGATTGGTATACTTATGTAATAAGTATTGTAGCTTTAAGACGTGTCTATTTAAAGGGATTTGGATTTAGTCATGTCACATAATTCATGTTGTGGAGATCTGAATCCTATATTTAATTTAAAGCTCATTTGAACCGTTGACTATATACTGCCACATCAGCATTTCTTTACAATATACATATCTGGAACCAAATTTTTATTTAAAGGCTAAAGGTCATCAGTTGTAGTCAAACATAATAATAATCAAATAATTATTTACTTTCCTGAGTCCAAATTATATCATTTGGTATCAGAGTTCAAATAATTATTTACTTTCCTGAGTCCAAATTATATCATTTGGTATCAGAGTCCAATGACAACTCGGAAAGAGCAAGTTGAGAGGCTAAAGAGTGATGTCGGTGGATTGCCAAAGAGAGACCAGATGCTAGAAATGAGAGTCCAAGAACTAGAAACGAACATGAACACACAATTTGACATGATTGATGCTAGGCTCATCAAGGTTATGGGGGCATTGGACAAACTCTTGGGCCAGTAGCATGAGAAGACTGACTGTGATCCTCCAAAGGCCGTGACAGTGGTCCGACCCATGGAAGGAGGAACCAGCAAATTCTTCTAATATCAAGGGATGCCAGTTAATCAACGGGTTCCCTTGGTCTCCTTTTCGTTTACAAGGAGAAGAGAAGCAAATCAGTGGTTGCAATGGCTGTGGTGCACCTATGTCGCAGAAGGGTTAGAGGTGATATGAGAAATATTTGAAAAAGGGTCTTGCTTCAATTGTGACAAGCTTTTTACTTTAAGACACTAATGTGAAAAGTCGCAATTGCTCATGATCACCGTAAAGAGAACGAGATTCGAAACTATCCTATTTGCAAATAAGATAACAATAAATCAACATTACCTTATTTTAATGGCATCTGCAAAATGAGGATTTTTTGCAGGATAAATTAAAATTTTCCCTTCTTGTCAATCTGATTCTCCTGTCTTGAACAATGGTTTTCAAAACACTACTAAAACAAAATTATAGATAGTAGTGTTACAAATGCTCCCTTGAACTTTTACTATTTATATGATCCAGTTTTCAAGTCATAACAAATTATAATATTCATCCATTAAGATTTATTTTTTTTGAGAAGATTGAAAAGTGTCATAAAAAATGAGGCTAGCCAATCAAGTCAAATATGCTTACGTTGTTCAGTCATTCAATAAAGGAATTACAAATACAGGAAATTTATGAGAAACTCTTGGTATCAATAGCAACCTTCATTGCGAAAAGAAGTATTCATAACACGGTTTTTTTTTTTTTTTTTTTTTTTTCTCTCCCCCAAAAACAAACCTATGGGGTGGGATTGAGTGAGAAATAGGGAAAATAATTTCCTGATCTTAGAAGATCCATACCTTGATAGATGATTATACAAAAGGCTTTGCTTACTGAAGCCCTTCAACCTCAAAAACACGAGCTGTGCCATCAATAGAAGCGGAGACAATGTAATCCCGATTAGCAGACACAGAAAGAGATTGAATGGCATCAGAGTGCCCCTTGAATGTCCTTATACACACACCTGATCGGCTATCCCATAATCTTACATTTCCATCCACACAACCAGTAGCCACATGTGATGCACCAAGCCATGCTAAGCATGTCACTCCACCCTGTCCATACGGCAAAGTAACTTTCATCAGACGAACAATTAAAATATCACAATCTCTACCACAAGCATAATTGTAGCTAACAGCTAATCAGTTTAATTTCTACTCAGTTAGAAGCATAAATATAGTTGTGAAAAGAAAGATTCCAACAAACCTCATGGTCACATGTACTTCGGGATAATGAATGCTCTACATCCCAGATGACGAGTTTCTGATCCATGCCTCCAATTCCAGCCCAAGAGTCACTATCATGTACAATTTTAAGGAATGAAAGTGTTACTAATAGCTCACATCTAAATTAGAATTTTAAAGTCCCAGTCGTGAGAACAGATAAAACAAACCATGTAATTAATGAATGTTGAGATGTAAATCAAAGAAATCAAATAAGAAGATGCAAAAATACTTTTAAAAAAAATCAGGTTAAATTATTCCTTTCGGCAAGTTAACCCTACAATCTATTGCTCCTTGGAGATAAGACCAAAAGTAGTTTTAATTCTCCATTGTACTAGAGATTGAGCTGTTGAGGAGCTCCAATGCCCCTTCCCCTGCGGGAAATACACACTCAGTCATTTAGATTTTCATGACAATTGGTTCATACTCCAAAACAAATCTTTACATATTGCTTTTTTAATAAAAGCAAGTTAGATAGTGTTCATCTATTTTTTCTGTTTTATGGCCATGGAAATTGTTCATCTAGATTTATATATACTTCACACAAAAATTATAGTCGAACAAGGGCATGAAACTACATTTCTTAAAAAAGGTAGTAAGTTCCCAATGACAATTAACAAGAGTGAGTTTCTTCAATCTAAATTCTTTTTCCTATTGATATGTGAGTCAAAAATCTGCTCAACATGAAATCTGCCAACCACTTGATGAATATCACAAAGACAAGGACACAATGATGTATTCAAGAAACAAAAAATCTAAAGCTTTTTGCACATAAATACCTTAGAATTCAATACTAATGAAAGTCAAATTCATTAATACGCATCCCTCACATATTAAAAAGAGATTTTTCAGTATTCCCCATTCATATTAATTGCTTTTTTCATTTAAAAAACAAAAGAATTCATTAGTGAGAAATGAAAATAGAGAAACATGAGAAAAGCTAGAATTGATCCAATCACATAAATATGGCCACAAATCTCGTCACCAATCAGATTCCTTCCCCTCCTCCCTGTCCCCTTGTCAAACATTAGCAAGCAGAAATGATCATAGCTAAAGTCCATTTGCTTATCCACCTTTGCCATCAAATGAGACTTCCTTCTATCACACACGTGCATAAAAGCACAAGCAACATTACGTGCACATGTGCACATACACACATAAGCAGAGAAGAGTTTGATAATCTTAATACATACCTTGGTGCAAACCCAACACATTCAATGGAATCTGAATGAGGAGCCACAGTACCAATAACCTATCAGCCAAAAGATTTGTGTTTATGACTGTATACATATAAAACATGGTAAAGTAATAAATAGGAGTCTAGACTAGATTTCTATCAAGCATAGCATGAGACGGTTATTATTTTTGGGAGTCAATTATTACACACCAACACCACAATCACACAAATAGGGAGGTCAACCCCTGGCCATATAAATGATATCTACCCATCTCACCTTACTCCAGCCACTTTTATCTAGGCAAGCATAACATTTTCTATCTTCAAATTCTGTTAGTAATCCCATCTAGTAACCCACTATTCAAAATTGCAGAACAACAAATCTTTACAAGCATCTTACCCCTTCAAAATAACCACATAAGTTCACCTCAACAGTTTCTAAATTCAAGAGATTGTATAATTTGTGGCCTTCAATAACTATACATACGCTTCATTATGCCAATCCCATAAATTTTCAAGGCAATACCTTTTTTGATTCATGCAACTATTACCAATCACATTTCAATAGGATTTCAACATTATACAAATGCAATCATAAGAACTTGAGACCTGAAATATCACTAAAGGCCACAAGATTTCTCAAATAACATGAGACAGATTCCCCAAGACAAGACACACAACAAAACAATTTGAGTCAGAAAACAAAAGAATGTAGGAATATCAAGTGCAACTAAAGCACATACCTGCCCTGTAGTAATATTCACAATGTGGGCAGAACCATCCTTAGAACCAGTAAGAGCAAGAGTTGAGCTTGAACTTATTGCCAAGCATGTCAATCCGTCAGTATGATAAGGATGACCTAGAACAGTTAAGAATGTTACAAATACTAAAAAAACAGAAAATCGAAACATAAAAAAAGTGGCATAACTGTTTTTAGATGATTTCTATACAAACAACCAAATCATTTTTACTTGTAGTGATTTTTATTTAGTTCAATAGATTCTTAGATGAAGCAGCTGCTTAATTTCTATAGTTTGATACAGAGATTTTGAATAATGAGTTTGGCATGAATTTGACTCTACCCGTTAAAATGATTTGAATTATGCTTATAACCCCATTTTTAATAGATGAGGAGGTTTCTGGAATTTTGGGGAAAAAAGTGTAGATGAACACACCTGATGGCTTAAGGTTTCAAAGCATTTCTAAGAATGAATGCTTTCTACTTGGCTTTGAACTATTTTCAAACTTCATATGATGTTGAACTATGCATGATTCTCAGAATTTTTAATTGACAAATATAGAGTACAAATCAAAATATACATAAATAAATTTTATTGAAGTTCCTAGCACAAAATAAATATGAAAACGGATAAAAGATGCATATTCCTGCACGAGAGGCACACACTAGTATTGGTCACAATTTAGCAAATTTCTAGTAGGCACAAAATCATAAACAATATAGATACTTTAAAAGTAAAATTTACATACCCTGCACAACATAAATGCTTTCTCCACTTACTGGATTCAAGATTCTCAAAGATGCATCATCAGAACCAGTACATATAATTTTCCCTAGGGTAAGGCAAAAGACAAACAAGAATATGAAAATAAATAATGTGAATAATAACAGTTGCAAACAAAAGAAAATGCACCAAGATGAAGATAGAGTCACTACCATTAGGAGTAAAATCACCGCATGTCACACTACCACCATGACCAACAAATGTATTAAGAAAGGCACCTCTATCAGCATTCCACATCCAAACAGTGGAATCCTCAGAACCAGCTAAAAGCAGGTGTCCTTTTGGATGCCACCTGAGCCACTGAAAGATCAAAAGGGCAACCAATTTAATAACTGCTTGAGGCACAACAATACAACTATAAAATTGACAATCTCACCTCCATGCCCCCTCCAGGACCTTCAAGGGAAACTTTGAGATTTCCTGATCTGTCCCAAACTTGAACAACTCCATCCAGGCTTCCAGATGCAAGCAACTGTCCATCATAGCTAAAAGCTAAACTAGATACAGAATCCTTGTGTCCTGTAGAGTTCACCATCAAGTCAATTGAACAATAAATGACAAGTACCAAAAGCCCAAGATTGCCATCCATCTATCTGTAGTTATTGAATTAGACAAATACCTTGAAGCTCAGAAGCCCAGTCTCCTTGACCAATCTTCCAAAGAAATCCTCTATCATCACCACCCCCTGTTGCCACCAATGTTGCATCTGTTGGGCTGCAAACCACTGTGTATAACTCCCCTATAAAGAAAGTCAAAAGAAGCATGGAAAATCATAAATTCTCTTGTAATGAAACACCTTATACCATATCAGAAATACAACTTATAAAAATTTGAAAAAAAAAAAACTCTCAACCAATCAATAAAAATCCATGAAGGTAATATATTTATATACAACATAAACCATTATGAGGCAAATGACCCAATAAATATCATGTCAAGGAAGGCCCTTGTTAGGATACCAGAATAATAACAGTAAATCCACAGGAAAGAATCTAGAAAAGAACTCAATACTAATTGTATTATTCAATTCAAAGACCAGACACCATGGCCCAGAGCCTAAGGCTCCTCAGAGAATAGTTTCTCGGTCAAAATACTCAATGAAAAACAACCTGCCTTCCCTCTTTCCTAATCTCACCCTTATGCTATCTGCATAACGTGAGCATCCCTTCTTTCCCTCTAACTAACTGCCAGCTCATCATATTCTAACTGATTGCTCTTCTGCCCCACTCTTAACTGATTGCCCCTCTGCCCCACTCTTCCTTCTCCTAGAATAAACTCTCCATATGTTGGGCTTGGCAATTTGCTCATGAAGCACTGGCCCCTTGCCTGAATATAGGATTCTATCATTGCCATCCTGTGGAAGCACAGCCTTGTCCTCAAGGCTGTAAGTGGGGAATTGACTTTGTAACACTTCTTCATCCTCCCAAGTAGTGTCATCTGAGGAACCACCCTTCCATTTAACCAACCATTGTTTGATAGGAGTACCGGTCCTGATTATGTCCCTGCTGGCCAATATTTCTTCAGGTTCTATGCTGCCATCTGCTTCCACCTCTAGACTGATAGGTAACTCAGAGTCAACAGAATAGTCCCCAATTGCCCTCTTTAGTTGGGAAACATGGAAAACTGGATGAACCCTTGCAAGGGAAGCTTCAGCTTGTAAGCTACCGTCCCATATTTTGCCAAAATCTGATAGGGACCATAGTATCGAGCAGCCAGTTTTTGATTGATTCTCCTATGGACTGTTTGCTGTCTATGAGGACGCAACTTAAGGAAAACCCATTCCCCAACTTGATAAGATTGCAAGGTTCTGTGTTTATCAGCAAACCTTTTCATGTGGTCTTGAGCCCGGTTCAGATTTTGTTTGAGCTGGTTTAATGCCTCATCCCTATCACTTAACTCAACAGCCACTGCCTCCACTTTAGTCTCACTCTGCAAGTGTTTAGTTAAGGTAGGGACCTTTCTCCCATAGACAATCTCAAAAGGAGTAAACCCGGTTGAAGTATGAAAAGAAGTATTATACCATAACTCTGCCCAAGACACCCAATATGCCCAATTTTTGGGTTGTTCAGAAGCGAAGCAGCGTAAGTAAGTCTCGAGGCATCTATTCAAGACTTCGGTTTGACCATCTGTTTCCGGGTGATAAGAGGAACTCATTTTCAGCATTGTGCCTTGCATGCGAAAGAGTTCTCTCCAGAAATTACTTAGGAACAACGGGTCGCGGTCGCTGATTATGGATTGAGGGATCCCATGGAGCCTAACAATCTCCTTAACAAAGAGTTCTGCCACAATCTTAGCTGTATAGGGATGTTTTAACAGAATAAAGTAGCCATATTTTGAAAGTCTGTCTACCACTACTAATATTGCTTCATGCCCTTTAGACTTTGGAAGGCCTGTTATGAAATCCATGGAGATATCCTCCCAAATCTGATTTGGAATTTGTAGGGGTTGAAGTAGTCCAGCTGGGGAGGTTGCTGCGTATTTCTGCCTTTGGCAAGTGTCACAAGACTTGACAAACTCCTGAATGCATTTTTTCATTCCAACCCAATATAGATTGCCGGCAATCCTTCGGTAGGTTCTTAGAAATCCTGAGTGACCACCGATAGGAGAGGAATGGAACTCCTTTAGCAGCAACTGAATATGAGGTGAATTAGCAGGTATGACTAAACGGTCCTTATAGAGAAGAACCCCCTGCTGATGTGTGAAACCATGTCTAGACTGTGGGTCTTTGTGCAGGTCAGAAATGACCTGTTTGAGGTGTGGATCATGCTGTACCTCATTTGCAATCTGGTCTCCTTCTAACCACACCGGATAGGAGATGATAGCATGAAATTCTGCAGTTTCATGCAAGCGTGACAGCGCATCAGCCGCCTTGTTCTCAGGCCCTGGTTTGTACACTACTTGAAAATGATACCCTAAGAGCTTTGCCATCCATGATTGTTGATTGGGGGTGGTTATTTTCTGCTGCAACAAGTGTTTTAAGCTCCTTTGGTCAGTGTAAATGGTGAAAGCCCTACCTAAGAGGTAGTGTCTCCAATGCTGTACCGCGAGCACCAAGGCCATGAGCTCCTTGTCATAGGCAGATTTAGAGACATGGCTGCTTGAGAAAACCTTGCTGAAATAGGCAATAGGTTTACGGTTTTGCATTAGGACTGCTCCTATCCCCGTACCCGAAGCATCACACTCTATCTCAAAAGGCTTTGAAAATTCTGGTAGGGCAAGCACTGGAGCAGTAGTCATGATCCTTTTGAGTGCCTCAAAAGCCTCCAATGCTGCTGGTCCCCATTGGAAATTATCCTTTTTGGTAAGCTGAGTAAGAGGTTTGGCAATCTGACCATATCCTACCACAAACTTGCGATAGTAGCCAGTCAAGCCGAGGAATCCCCTTACTCCTTTAACATTTTTGGGAATCGGCCAATCTAACATGGCTTGTATCTTAGCAGGGTCAGCTGCAACCCCCTTTCCGGAAATGATATGCCCAAGGTACTCCACTGAATTCCTCCCAAAGCTGCATTTTTTTCTGTTGACTACAAATTGGTGCTTGGACAAAACAGCAAGCACCTTGTCGAGGTGCTGTAAATGTAATGACCAGTCAGAGCTATAAATCAGAATGTCATCGAAGAAAACCAGCACGAACTTGCGGAGGAAAGGCCTAAACAAATCATTCATAGCTGCTTGAAATGTTGCCGGGGCGTTAGTGAGTCCGAAGGGCATTACTAAAAATTCGTAATGCCCATTATGAGTACGGAAGGCAGTCTTGGGAACATCAGCCTTGTTGACCCTTATTTGGTGAAATCCAGATTTTAAGTCTAGTTTCGAGAAAAATCTAGCACCATGAAGCTCATCTAGAAGTTCATCCACCACAGGTATGGGGTATTTGTCTGGAATAGTAACCTTATTTAAAGCCCTATAGTCTACACATAGCCTCCAAGTGTCATCCTTTTTCTTAACCAATAGGACAGGACTAGAGAAAGGGCTGGAACTATGTTGAATAATACCTGTATGTAGCATTTCGGTCACTTGCCTCTCGATTTCCTCCTTGTGGTGGTGAGGATACCGGTAAGGGCGCACATTAATTGGTCCCTGCCCCTCTAGTAGAACAATAGAATGCTCGCATTGTCTCTTAGGGGGTAGTCCATTATTTTCCAGAAAAACTCCAGCATACTTGTTCAGCACACTTGTCAACTCTTGCTGTTGTTGTTCTGATAATGCATTATGTGCCCCTATTTCTGATGCAGTGAGGGTATGCAGCCATCTAATTCCTCCTATCTCAACAGACATTGCCTCCAAAAAACTGTGTAATGGAGCTGACTTAGGGACTCTTGACTGCCTGCAATGTGCTGACATATCATTTCCAGAGTTTCCTTGCAAAATCACCTTCCTCCCCCCTTGTTGAAATTCCATGGTCATGTCATGCCAATCCATCAAAACCTTCCCCAATGTTTTCAACCAAGCTACACCTAAAATCACATCCATTCCTCCTAATTCCAAGACATAAGCATCGATTTGGAGGTCAATATCCCCAAACCGTATGATCAAACCAGAGCATTTTCCCTGGGCAATTACACGATGTCCATCACCAAGTCTAATTCCTAGCCTCTCTGTGGAGTACACCTTCAATCCCAAGGCTTGTGTTAAATGGGTGGAGATAAAATTGTGAGTTGCCCCACTGTCTACTAAAACTACCACCATCACACCTTGTAGCACACCATCAATTTTCATAGTTTGATTGGCTGTTCTGTCCTCCTTTCCCAAGCCAAAAAGCCCCATCGCCTTGCATTCCAGTTCTGCTTCTTCCTCTGAATTGTCACCCTCTATGGCAACGATTTCACCCTCTGAGTTTAAAGTCTCATGCTCCCCCAACACCAACAGGCGAAGCTGTCTGTCGGCACACTGGTGTAAGGGGTGGTATTTTTCGCCACAACGGAAGCACAGCCCCTTGGCTCGACGCTCCATCATCTCGGGGTAAGGAATATGGCGCAACCCCCTGGCCTTTTCGGGCAGACCTCTGCGATCTCCATCGCCACTCCTGCGATCATCGTTGCTGCGTCGAACATGCCCAGAATCGGACGGAGAAGACGATGGAAATTTGGTATGGGTCGTACCCGAGGATTGATGTCGAACCCGACCCGGACTCCACCCCTCCGAGTTCGAAGCTTGGCCCACCGAATTGGAGAAGCCCAGTTCTCTTTGGGCCGGGTATGAGCGTGACCCGCTTCGATGACCCGTTTGACCCCATTGACGACTGCGATAATGCTTCTCACCCACATCGTCATCTCCGGTCATCTCTTCTTCGATGTCTCTAGCCATCTTCATGAGCTGTGGCCGGGATGTGGGGTTCAAGGTGCGAACCCGTCGCCGGATGAGGGGTTGCAAGCCACTCATGAAGTATCCCACATATTGCTCCTCTGGTAGTCGTCCCACTTGAGATGAAATGAGCTCAAATTTTTCAATATAAGCCTCTACCGTTTCTGTTTGCTTCAAAGCAGAAAGTTCCTCAAAAGGATTTTCAAATTTACGGCCCCCATACCGAGCAATGAGAGCTCTCTTCAGTTTCTCCCAGGTCAGATTATCCTCTGTTTCAAAGAGGAGGTTAAACCAATGAATTGTAGCTCCTTCCATACTGAGCCTTGATAGTTTGAGCTTGACCTCACCAGAAGTATTCTGTACTTCGAAGTACATTTCTGCTCTTGTGATCCACCCCACAGGGTCAGTACCGTTAAACATGGGTAGCTCAATCTTCCGTACTGACATCCGGTATTCCTCTAAGGAATCCTCATGTGCTTCTTCAACTCGGGTTTGATGAGGAGGAACGGAGTTTTTCTCCCCTGAGGTAGAAGAAACTCCCGTTAGCATTTTCCCCACTTCCTGAAGCAAGGAATGCTGCATATCTCTCAAGGCAGACTTGAAAGAGGATTGCATTTCACCCATTCCCACCCTTAGTGATGCTAATTCTGCCTCTAACACATCCACTCTATCTGACATTTTTGGCATGAATTCACTCTGGGAAATGACTTATCTTCCCTTAAAAAAATTTGGATCCGGCAGGTCGGACCAAATTGTTAGGATACCAGAATAATAACAGTAAATCCACAGGAAAGAATCTAGAAAAGAACTCAATACTAATTGTATTATTCAATTCAAAGACCAGACACCATGGCCCAGAGCCTAAGGCTCCTCAGAGAATAGTTTCTCTGTCAAAATACTCAATGAAAAACAACCTGCCTTCCCTCTTTCCTAATCTCACCCTTATGCTATCTGCATAACGTGAGCATCCCTTCTTTCCCTCTAACTAACTGCCAGCTCATCATATTCTAACTGATTGCTCTTCTGCCCCACTCTTAACTGATTGCCCCTCTGCCCCACTCTTCCTTCTCCTAGAATAAACTCTCCATATGTTGGGCTTGGCAATTTGCTCATGAAGCACTGGCCCCTTGCCTGAATATAGGATTCTATCAGCCCTCCTGAAAAAGCATATAATTCCCATGGAATGATATAATATTGTACAGTAACATCACTTAAAGCCTTGATCTTGACTAATGGAATGTTTGAAAAATTAGGATGAAGTAAACTAAAACAGACAAAAATTCTTACCACTATGACCAGTGAAGATGTGCACGGAATCATCAGGCTCCTCTGAAACAACCAACATACATTTCAACAATAATAAAAGTATAAACACAGAACAGTTGAGGACAAAGAAAACATATATAAGAGAAAGAAATTTAAAGATAGATTGAAATTGCTACTTAGATGGATTATCAACAATTTCATACCAACATGTTCAATATCAGATTCATCATCTGCATCAGGGAGATCTTCATTATCCATAGCAACTTCATGGATGATGTCAGATTCATCAAGGAAAACCTCATCATTATCATCTTCATCATCATTAAGTGATGGAGAATTCATCTTATTCACTCAAGTCTCTGAATCTGTGGCAAAGCGAGGTTTATGGTATGACGTCTAGTTCCTCCACAGGCTTTTTCCTTTCTGTAACAAAAATTTCTATTACTTTTATCCTTCTAAACTAATCTCATTCTTATATTTTTTGATTGTATGATTAAAAAGTAAAGCCAAAACTACTGTCAAACTTGTGAACAAAAATATGAAACTTGGGACAGAACTTATTACATGTGGAGAACTATTGTTTAAAATAAATAAATAAAAGATTTATTTATAAAAATGAATGGAAGTCACAATAAACCCTAAATTTTACAATCCAAATAATATGATCAAGAAACCAAACAATAATATTTTAATATTCTACACCAAAAAGGGGCAAAATGACTTCACCAAATAAAAGAAAGACACACTGGTAATGACTCCTTATTGAAAGAGCACATTTGTAATCATACATAAATGCCTTTACCTAATGATGAAAATGGTATAAAAATGACGTTTTTAATATTAAAAATGTCGCTATTGCAAAAGTAGCACTACTAACCGTGAAAACAAAGTTACATAAGATTCATGAACACCATGTCCTTTCATAAGACTAGGAAAAAAAAAAAAAATATATTAGTGAGCACTTTTGTGTTATGACACCATAGCCATATGCATCAATCTATGACAATTGCTCAAGAAAACAGATGAAGTACACATAATTCATGCATAATCTAGTTAGATAAATAAGCAATAAACCATGTTACAAAAATCAAGTTTATGATGCTAGAAATTTATAATTTAATATTTAGTAGCACAATGGAGAAACAGAAGTTGGAAATGGCAATAAGTAAATTGAAGCTAAATGGTTGGATGCTCAAGTTGACGCTAGTAAATAAGACAAGGAGATATTGTCCGTGTCCGATACTAAATAGAGCTCATGTGCTAGCATTTGGAATCTCATAAAAACTTGAAATACGTAATCTATAAAGAATTGACACTTAAATACAAAGAAGAAAAGTTAAACAAAATAGTCAAACAACCAAACCTGAAAGAAATCAAAATTTGACGAGGAATTGAAAGAACCTGTAGCTGAAGATGCAGTATCAATAGTAGGGGTGAGCATCGGTCAGTTTCGGCACCAAAGACCTTCAACCAACACATGTGGAAGAGCAGCCCGCAACCGAATGAAGCTATAAGCCAATAAAGTTTGGTTTGATCGAATTGCGGACGAGTTCAGGCAGTTATCGACGGGTTGGAATGGAGAGGAGAGTAGAGTAGAGATAAGAATGGAGAACTAGGGAGATAAGTATTGAGCTAGACATGATAAATATTGTAAATATGTAATTATTTGGTGTGATTCCCATATTATTGGGATTGACAGCAGAGGTAGTTTATGTATGATATTTGTATCTTTGACTACTTATCTTAGGAATATTGCTAGGCGTAATCATAGGAGTAATTGTAGTAGCCACGGCTCTGGCTCTAGAGGTTAATACCTGTATATATTCAGATTGAAGGAATAGAGAAAGAAGACAACTTTTCCATACACACACAGATTTTATCTTGGTATCAGAGCCAGGTTGCTTTATACTTGGCTGTGGCTGATATGACTGGCCATCAATCTGATACTGTAAAAAGAACACCATCCCCTTATGACCTGAACTCAAATGATAACCCTGGAAACGTGATTACACAAGTGCAGTTGCGAGGCAAGAACTATGAAGAATGGGCATGGGCTCTACAAACCTCTCTGCGTGCTCGAAGAAAGTGGGGCTTTATTGATGGAACTGTTGCTCAACCAAAGGAAGGATCCTCCGAGATGGAGGATTGGTGGACAGTTCAATCCATGTTAATATCATGGATCTTGAACACTATTGAACCCAGCTTACGCTTGACGATTTCGTACATGGAGAATGCCAAAGACTTGTGGCAGGATATCCAGGAAAGATTTTCAGTTCTGAACGGGCCCAGAATCCAGCAGCTGAAATCAGATGTAGCAGCATGTAAGCAGGGTGGTATGACCATTGTGGTATACTTTGGAAAGCTTAAAGCTTTCTGGGATGAATTGGCAAACTATGAGCAGATTCCAATTTGCTCTTGTGACATTGCATCACAGCTAGAGAAGCGCAGAGAGGAAGAAAGAGTGCATCAGTTTCTGATGGGCTTAGATGATGTGGTTTATGGGACTGTACGCTCCAACCTCTTAGCTACAAACCCTTTGCCGTCCGTGAACAAGGTGTATTCCATCTTGATACAGGAGGAGCAAATGAAAACCATCACTCGTGCCAAGGAAGAACGAGGGGAAATCATGGGACTTGCTGTTCAGACAAGTGCTAGAACAAAGGGACGAGGAGAAGTAAGGGAAAAATCAATGGCTTGTTCAAACTGTAATAGGGCAGGCCACGATGCTGCGAACTGTTTTCAGCTGATTGGTTACCCCGAGTGGTGGAGTGATCATCCTCGAAATGAAGGTAAAAACAGTGGACGGAGTAAAGGCCAGTAGCACTTTGGTGCTAATGCAGGATGTGGGCGTGGCAGCATTGTGCGTGCCAACGCTGCACAGACCACAGGAGGAGGTGCAAGTGCATTAGTTGGAACAATTGCAGATGCGGAAAAATCTGGCCTGACAGGAATAAGCAATGAACAATGGCAAACTTTACGTGAGTTGTTAAATAATCATAAGACAAGCACAAGTGAGAAAATGATTGGTAAGCGTAAACTCACCTCATGGATTCTTGATACAGGGGCTTCCAACCACATGACTGGGAGTTTGAAGACCTTGTGTGAACTGCAAGACGTGCCTGGATGTCCTGTTGGATTGCCAAATGGAAAAAATGCTATTGCAACTAAGGAGGGATCTATAATTCTTGATGGGGGTTTAAAAATTAAAAATGTTCTCTATGTTCCTAGTTTGACTTGCAATCTTATTTCTGTGTCACAATTGATAGATGAGTCGAAATGTATTGTTCAATTCACTAACAATTTGTGTGTTATACAGGACCGCACTTCGAGGATGCTGATTGGTGCGGGTGAACGAAGGGATGGGCTCTATTTTTTTCCAAGGGGTTCAAGGTGTGAAGGCTTTCAAGATTAATACAGTAACTCAGCTTGATCTTTGGCATCGACATTTGGGACGTCCTTCTTTGAAAACTATACAGATGATTCCTAATGTTAGTAGTGGTAAAAGTAGTGAGTTTTTGAATAAAGCCTGTGATGTGTGTCAAAGGGCAAAACAAACTAGAGAAAAATTTTCTTTGAGTGATAACAAAGCAACTGATGTTTTTGAATTAATTCATTGTGATGTGTGGGGCCTTATAGAACTCTATCTTCCTATGGTGCATCATATTTTTTGACTGTAGTAGATGATTTTTCCCGAGCTGTATGGATATTTTTGTTGATTGACAAGAAAGAAGTGACACTCACACTGTTGGGTTTCTTTGCTCAGGTCGAAAGGCAATATAATAAACATGTTAAAATTGTGCGCAATGATAATGGAACTGAGTTTACTTGCATGACCAATTATTTCTTTGAACATGGTATTATATTTCAAACTTCATGCACTGGGACACCACAACAAAATGGAAGAGTTGAGAGGAAACATAGGCATATCTTGAATGTAGCCCGTGCACTACGTTTCCAAGGGAATCTTCCCATTGATTTTTGGGGTGAATGTGTGTTAACAGCTGGATACTTGATTAATTGCACTCCATCATCAGTATTGAATGGGAAAACTCCTTATGAAGTCTTACACGGGCAGCAGCCTTCTTATGATCATTTGAGAGTTTTTGGCTCCTTGTGTTATGCGCACAATCAAGGTAGAAAGGGGGATAAGTTTGCTAGTAAGAGTCACAAGTGTGTATTTGTTGGATATTCATATGGCAAAAAGGGCTGGAAGCTCTTTGATTTAGAAACCAAAGATTTCTTCGCGTCACAAGACGTTGACTTCTTTGAAACAACCTACCCATTTGCTCCAAGTATCTCTGGTCCTGAAGAGCAATCTGTCCAAGTTGAATCTTATGCAGAAACCATTACCGAAAACCAAGTAGATGCTGTGAATGAAGGAGGCAGTTCTGGTACAAACATAACAACCCCGGAAAGACAAGAGAGTGTTGATGTCAGGGGAGGTACATGTGAGGCATCTGAAACAACCATTACAGCACCAGCTCCTGGTGCATCAGTACAAGATGGATGCAATCCTAATGAGCAGTGCAACAATGATCAGCTTGGCCGTGGACAAAGAATTAAGCATCCATCAGTACGGTTGCGTGATTATGTGACTAATACAATTTGGAAATTGAGCCCTTCCACTGATTCACCCGCTCCAAGGCATACTCCAGGTGCGCCCTATCCTCTAGCACATTATGTGAATTGTGACAAATTTTCTTTGCGACATCGCAATTTTCTTGCAGCCATTACAGTAACACGTGAACCTGTATTTTTTTCTGACGCTGTCAAAGATACACGATGGCGAGCCACCATGCATAATGAGATTCAGGCTCTTGAAAATAATGGGACATGGGTGGTGGAACGTCTACCTCTTGGGAAGAAAGCACTTGGCTGCAAGTGGGTTTATAAGATCAAGTACAACTCAGATGGGACTGTCGAGCGGTTTAAGGTGAGGCTGGTAATTTTTGGAAACCATCAACTTGAAGGCATTGACTATACAGAAACTTTTGCCCCAGTTGCAAAGATGGTTACCGTGCGAACAGTCTTAGCTGTTGCAGCTGCTAAGGATTGGGAACTGCATCAAATGGATGTGCATAATGCCTTTCTTCATGGTGATCTTCAGGAGGAAGTATTTATGAAAATGCCTCCGGGATTCAAAGTACACCAATCGGGCATGGTATGTAAACTTCGTAAATCTCTTTATGGGTTGAAACAAGCTCCCCGGTGTTGGTTTGCCAAACTGTCTGCTGCAGTGAAGGATTTTGGTTTCCAACAATCTATTTCAGACTACTCTTTATTTACTCTACAGAACAGGGGCGTGCAGCTTGTGGTTCTTGTTTATGTTGATGATTTAAACATCTCTGGCAATGATCCTGTAGCGACAGTGCAAAACATACTTGAGTGGCTGTTTTCACATGAAAGACTTGGGCGTTTTGAAATTTTTTTTGGGGGTTGAAGTGGCTCGGAGTCCAACTGGAATCTTTCTTTGTCAACGCAAATATGCTTTGGATATCATCACTGAAGCTGGACTGCTGGGAGCCAAACCTGCAACCATTCCATTAGAACAGAATCATCGATTGGCCTTGGCTGATGGCAATTTGTTTGCACATCCTGAACGATACCGTCCCCTAGTAGGACGCCTTATATATCTCTGCTTCACCAGACCAGAATTGTCCTACTGTGTTCATACTCTTTCTCAATTCATGCAGCAGCCTAGAGACGAACACTGGGAAGCTGCGTTACGCGTGGTTCGTTATTTAAAAGGGAATCCTGGACAAGGTATTTTGTTACGATGTGCTTGTGACTTGCAATTATATGGTTGGTGTGATTCAGATTGGGCTAGTTGTCCCTTGACTAGAAGGTCACTCACTGGCTGGTTTGTGTTTTTGGGAAATTCTCCACTCTCTTGGAAGACTAAGAAGCAGCCCACGGTGTCTCGCTCATCCGCCGAAGCCGAATATCGCTCTATGGCAACCACCACGTGTGAACTCAAGTGGTTGAAAGGTATTTTGTCCAGTCTTGGTGTGTCGCATTCCCAGCCCATGTGCCTTTATTGTGATAGTCAGGCAGCCTTACATATTGCCAAGAATCCTGTTTTTCATGAACGAACCAAACACATTGAAGTTGATTGTCATTTTGTTCGTGATGAGATACTCAAAGGCACTATTCGGCCCGCCTATGTTTCTACTCATGCACAACTCGCTGACCTCTTCACGAAGGCTCTGAGCAAAGCACAGTTTACCTCTTTACTCAGCAAGTTGGGCATTCAAGACCTTCATGCTCCAACTTGAGAGGGGGAGGGGGGGGTGGTGGTGGGGGTATTGAGCTAGACATGATAAATATTGTAAATATGTAATTATCTGGTGTGATTCCCATATTATCGGGATTGACAGCAGAGGTAGTTTAGGTATGATATTTTTATTTTTGACTACTTATCTTAGGAATATTGCTAGGCGTAATCATAGGAGTAATTGTAGTAGCCACGGCTCTGGCTCTAGAGGGTTAATACCTGTATATATTCAGATTGAAGGAATAGAGAAAGAAGACAACTTTTCCATACACACACAGATTTTATCTATAAGAACATGCGAGATGCAAAGAGAAGAGCGAAACGCAACAAAGAGAGAGAGAAGTCACAACTTTCAGATATACATATATTCAGAAAATCAAAATCAGAATATATATAATTCACAACTCACAAACATGCCAAATCAGAACTCACAAACAGAACCCAAATCATAAGTTAAGTTCAGACATAAGAAATTAGAAGAGAGTGAGGGAGAAATGAGACTTACCTGTGGGTTGTAGCGGCAGAGCGAGAAACCGAGAGTGAGCACAGTGTGAGTTATGAGTTTAGGAGCTTAGATACTTTGTAGTAAGTATGTCATGAGAATAGTAAATGAGATATATACAAGGTAATTATTTTTAAATTTGTTTAAAAAAAAAGATAAATTATATTTATATATAATAAAATATAAAAATTATTTATACTTGTCATATTAGTATAATATGACATACTCACGTAATATTATAAAATTATTGATGAGTTTAATTTAAACAGAACAAAATAAGAAAACAAAATATTTTTAATTAGACTTGGTCCAAAATGACCTGATTGAAATCGGGTTGGTTTAAATTAGACTTTAATTTAATTAGGCTTCAAACCTTAAGCCCTTAACTGAAAATTTTTCTGTTTTATATGTACTTTAATAAATTTTGAATTTATTCTTCTTAAGTTATTGAATCTAAAAAAAAAAAAGGTCAAACAATACTAAAAACACATATTTTTAAGTAGGTGCTTGTTATTTCTACAAAATTATTAAAATTTTAGTAGTTATTTTGTTTATATTTAAACATAATAATTATACATATAGATAAAATAATTACATAATACTAAAGAGTATTTTAATTATTTCTTAAGGTGTGGTATGCATCTTGTTAGATATTTTATTATTTCCACACTTTTATGATTTTTTGTTTTTATGTTTTCTATAATTCTCTCATTTTTTTTTCATGATTTTCACTAATTCTTTTTTATTTGTATAATTTTTTTTTTTTATTGAGTGCATCTTGTATCTCATTCAACTAGGTTCACAAAAGATTAGATCAAACAAATAAATTAACAAAGTTTTATTTTTTTGGTACTTTGACTATAACTTTGAATTTAAATTTAAAATTCACAAATTCTAAAGATAATTTTAGTATCACTCTACCACAAATTATTTAATAAATCATAAAATTAACAAAGCACTAAGCACTAAAGCCCATAAAAGAGTAAAACAATAAAAGAAAGGCCATTGACCCTTCTATCAATCATCCATGTACTAGGCTAAAGTGCCATTGAGAGATTTTCGCTTGAGAAAAAAATTCTTGAGAGTGTCATTGCCCTTTTGTGATATTTTAGAAATACTTCACACACTTAACAGAGTAATAAGTTAGTTTAAAATTTTAACTTTAATATATAATGATTTATTTATTTATAAATAAATAGTAAATATAATTGTAATAAAAAATTCAAAATGAAAAAAAAAGAAGTTAGACCAATTTTATTATTGAAAACACTTTCATTGAACTAGAGTTCTTCTTTATCTCTATTTATTAGAAGGATTTGACTTGATACCTTGAAATTGATTTAGTGACCACATTATTTCCTTGCCATTCAAAAACTTATGTCTACAGATTTTAAAGGTATGAAATGTTAAAAAAAAAAAAAAAAAAAAAAAAAACTACAACTTAATCACAATTCAATGTGCTCCACATTTCGCACTTAAAGTGACAGACATCAATGAAGATTAAAAGATGAATTCATTAAATTCTTCGTCAACTATCTTTGATATAAGGAATTGAAAAGTTCTAGATGACAAAAGAAAACAATAAGTAGCGTCAACTCTTTCTTATACCAATTCATTTAAGAATTATATATTCATGATGTATCATGAAACTTGAGGCTTTTTGACATAAATATTACATTGTGTAAAAGTATTTACCCAAATATTACTAGTTTTAAACTATTTATACAAATATTACACTTTTTAAAAATTCAAAAATTAAAAAAAAAAGATTTTCAGACACGTGGGTCCCATCGGACACGCCGTGGGCCTCACGGCATGTCTCACGTGGGTCCCACGTGTTCGAAATTTTTTTTTTTTTTAATTTTTGAATTTTTAAAAAGTGTAATATTTGTGTAAATAGTTTAAAAATTGTAATATTTAAATAAATACTTTTGTAAAATATAATATTTGTGTCAAAAGCCTGAAACTTAATGTAGAAAAATATCATCCAAGAAACAAGCTTGACAAGTGATAAGAATAATGAGAAAAGTGGTGACGTGATGTCTCTGACTTTTTTTTTTTTTTTTTTTAAAAATTTTCAATTTACTTTTTTAATTTTAAAAAGGCTCTCATTTTGGTGAGAACCACATGGGCTTCGCTAAATTGATAGACGCTGATCAGTTACCACTTTTGACGTCCATACTCTAGCATTCTTCACTTTCCATTCCATCATTCCTTGGCAGCTGCGAGTGATAATAGATGAACTGAAGCGCCGATCGTTATATCATTTTCCTTTTGGTTTTCCCCAACAAAATCAAAAGAGAATCACTTCGATTTAGCAACAGGCACTGGGAGAAGCATTTGCAATAGCAGCAGCAGCAAGCAAAAATGGCTTTTAGCGCGAGTTTTCCTGCAGTAGCAGTTGCCAATCCAAACCAGCCACATGCTTCAAACGTGTCTAAGCCTCTCACTTCACAATTTTCTTTAGCTTCGAAGCGTGATTTTGGCTTTAGTCTTCGTTCCAGTGAAACCTTAATCCCATGTCGCTTCAGGAAATCTCTGACGTCAAACACTTCCAGTTCCGTAGTATGTATTCCCCAATTGTCAGTGGTTTGATCGATTTATTTAATTTTACGTTAAGCCCATTTGCTGTTTGAGGTTTGTTGGAAAGGAAAATGAGTTCTGGGTTGATAGGCAATGTTGGATTTTGCTGATAATGAAGTGAAGTAGAATTTGAAGATTTTGTTTTAAACTTTTTGTGATAAATTTTTAATCTTTTGGCTAATATTTAATTCTGTAAAAGGAAAATGAGTTCTTGGTTCATGGGCAATGTTGGATTTTGCTGATAATGAAGTGAAGTAGAATTTGAAGATTTTATTTTAAACTTTTTGGGATAAAGTTTTAATCTTTTGGCTAATATTTAATTCTGTAAGCACTATCTGATGAGTTATTGCCAATTGAAGGCCTATCTGTATTATCTCTACCAGAACCAATAGAAGGATTAAGTGCCAATGACAGAGCAAAAAGAAGAATTTGATTTTAGGTAAAGCCCATCTACTGTTTGAGGTTTGTTGGATAGGAAAATGAGTTCTGTGTTCATGGGCAATGTTAGATTTTGCTGATAATGAAGTGAAGAAGAATTTGAAGATTTTATTTTAATTTTTTTGTGATAAAGTTTTAATCTTTGGCTAATATTTAATATTGTAAGCACTATGTGATGAATTATTGCCAATTGGAGGGCTATCTGTAGTATCTCTATCAGAACCAATAGAATGATTAAGTGGCAATGACAGAGCAAAAAGAAGAATTAGCATTTTCTAGTATCACAATCTTGTCTGGAGCTGACCATCTTTGTAATTTTGGCAGATTGTGGCATCTGTGAAGCCGGAGCCACTCAAGATTATGATTTCTGGGGCTCCTGCTTCTGGCAAAGGAACACAATGCGAGCTCATCACCAAGAAAGTAAGCAATTTATGTTTGCAAACGCTTCTCTTCACTGGCAAGACACAAATTTGCCATTTTTTAAGAAATTATCACTGGCCTACTGGAACTAAATACTTATTGTGCTTTATCTTTGCTCGCGGACTATGTTGATTTCTAAAACAATGAATAAATAATGTTATTTATATAAGTGATCGATTAACCCTTGTCTCTGTCTGTGCACGTTTGGTGAAACAAAACAATAACTTGAATAACCATGTTGACAACTGAACTCGGAAAAAAGAAAAAAAAAAAAAAAAGAATAACTATGTTAACAACAACTTTTTAAAGAAGAGTATAAATATAAGTTTCACTTATAATCCCCAAAGTCAGGTTAACCCTTTTGGGTTTTGAGATTTTTCTTTCTTTGGGTTGGATCTGTGCACTTTTCAATAACTTTGATGTTTTACATCACTATTGAGTGATCTATTGACATGTTCATGAATTCTTACTTGAACTATTAAAGGTCTATTTAATCCTTTTGAATTTGGGCCAGTGTTTTTTTGTTGTTGCTTATTCCTGCTCTTTATAAGTTTTCCTGTGTATATCTACTTTTGTATCATTTTTAAGAAAAGTTACTGACTTACTAGATAAATCTCTTATTTAGTTTTCCTTGAAAAAAACAGATTAAATCAAGTACTCCTCATATATGCAGTATGATTTGGTGCATATTGCTGCTGGAGATTTACTTAGGGCAGAAATTGCAAGAGGAAGTGAAAATGGAAGGAGAGCAAAAGAATATATGGAGAAAGGACAATTGGTCCCAAATGAAATAGCTGTCATGGTAGGGACAATAAATTTTCTCTGAATAATTTTTGTCCTGTCGGTGATATCTTTATGTTTATATTGTAGATGGTCAAAGAGCGTCTCTTGAAGCCAGATTCTAAAGAGAATGGTTGGCTTTTGGATGGATATCCCAGGAGCTTTTCACAGGCTACTGCACTGAAGGAATTTGGCTTTAAACCAGATCTTTTTATTCTTCTAGAGGTAAGGATTTTGTTGTTTGTAGATGCTCTTATTTCATTTGTCTTCTTAACTATGATCAACATTCCATATGAACTCTTAAGAACAGTACTTTCACAATTCCGATTTAATTATCATTTTTTCCATGAGTCCGAAATTTATCCAAGCCAGATACCTTGTATTAAATATACCATAAATCCTAGAAGGAGTCAGGAAAACCCCACAAGTTCTGCTATCATGCTATCCCTTCCACTCTCAACTTAAGTCATGCATCCTTGTCAGCATAAGCCAGCTAATGCCAAAGGAAGAAAAGCAAGATATATGATACCCTTGTGAACTGACAGTGAAATAGAGGTTGGCTAAGTTTTTCCATCTATTTCTCTTACACATACTACACCAGCTCACAATGGCCACCATCTCTCTTGGATTACTGGGTTTCAATGCCGGATAATAGCAGATAATTAACATTTGCCTAGTATATCATGTGGATGAAGGTCTCCATTGAATTAACCTCCCAACGTTTCAGAGGTCTCATGATATAAATATACCACAGCTAAACTTTAGATCCTTATGCAACAAATTTATCGTGTGAACAAGGAAAACATTTGGACTAGTCTCTTAAAGGTGACTCAGCAAACCAAGCATAATTTCTTAGATCAGAGACTGTATTACCTACTTGTTAAAATAAAGCAAACAAAGTCTGTACTATTCTACTAAAATTTCAGTAGTTGCATATTATGGGTGTCAAACAACCTGAGAAAACTATTCACTTCTACAGTAGCTATATTCCTCCTCTAGAAACTAAATCCATAAAGTGTCCCAATGTCTGCAATGAATCTTGGAAGTTATTTGCACAACAAAATTTGATTGAAATACTGGAGTTTCAGAATCCTTACTTCACCTTTTTAAATGTCTCATCATGTCATTATTGAAGTCTCTGTCCTTTTAACCCAACCCAGAAGAATTCTTTTGATTTTTTGGCACATTAACAACAGAAACATGGCTAGTTAAGCTTCTCTGACATTATTAATAATAGGATCAAACACTAACAGATTTAAGCTACCAACAGACAGCTCTAAATAGCTTGTTGGAAGTCCCCAAAGGTAGACCCCAATGGTTGAGCATTTAGTACTCCATCATGGAGGGACATGTTCAAATCTTATTGGAACTGGGTGGGATGGGATTTTGGGAGGAGATAGGCTACCTCCTGTTGTGTAGTCTCCAACAGAGTAAACAAAAGACAAAAAAAAAAAGAAAAAAAAGCTTGTTTAAAGACCTGTAGCTTTTCATCCAATCTCTTCTACATTTAACAGGGGAATCTACTTAGACATTCCTAAATTATTATATAACTCTATATCAGCTTTAAAGCAAAGCAAGGTACACCTCATGCTACATAATTCTTTTTAATAAGCATCACAACATGGTGGAGTACAAACACTTAAGAGGTGTGAGATTCACCTCTTAAGCTGGCATGATATGCATTACAATTACTCAGTATGTGCTAGTGCCAGATAGTGAATCTTACTAGTTAGATTAGGTTGTGGCAAGGTGTTTAAGAAAAAAAAATATAAAAAAGAAGAAGAAAGAAACAAAGAAATTAGCTTGCAGATGGCAATAGCTAAATCCAATGCTGGAATCTCTCAATAATAATGCCTTTCATCTGGATTGGCCCTACAGCCTTCTCATCCATCAGTGATATGAACAAAACATACCAGTGGTGTCACCTTGCTGGAGAACCCTGGTACTGCTATAAACACCACCTGTTGCCATTAATCATGAATACATATTAAAAGGTCGATAAAAATGCTGTTATAATTTACACTTGAATTTGCAGGTCTCTGAGGATATTCTTGTTGAAAGAGTAGTTGGACGGAGATTAGATCCTGTTACCGGAAAGATATATCACCTGAAGTATTCTCCTCCAGAGACTGAAGAAATTGCAGCTAGGCTTACCCAACGTTTTGATGATACTGAAGAAAAGGCATGAATATGTCACTCTAACAAACTTGTGTGCTGTGTATTTTACGTCTTTTAGTATCTATTCTTATTAAATTTTTTATGCTTTTAGTCAAATATGACTACCTTCTGAAAGTATCCTTTTCCATTCTTGTTTGGTTTGATTTAGGTAAAGTTGCGATTGCAAACCCATCATCAAAATGTGGAGGCAGTCCTTTCAATGTATGAAGATATTATGGTTAAAGTATGTTATATAACCTCTCTCTTTCTCTCTTGGTAAAACACACACACACACACAGGCATGGCTAGATGAATACATGCGGAAGTATTCTTCTCCATAAATTTGGAATTTCATCTTGAGGGTTACCCAATGTTTTTGTGTCTAGTTGCTGCACGGACACAAGTCTGTACATAGTGTGTGGCCTTATACTATTTGCTTTCTCATCCTCATTGAACCCAGACGACTTTTATTTTGCTATGCATTTTTATCTGGACTCTCTTATACATGTTTGTTTGAGTATTAAATTTTATGTTGCACATTGTAGTTGTTACTACAGCTGAAAGTAAACTCCTTGCCTATAATTTCCTTTGCTTGTACTCTGAACATGTTTTGGGAATCTTGAGGTTCTACAATTTTTCCTATTCTCTGCCGCTATGCTAGTGTAAGGGGAGTAAAAAGCAACACAAAGCCAACCCCTATGCTAGTGCCAAGTCCCACCCTGGGTGACCTGGCACCCCCTGAACAGCTTAACGGACCCTTTCTCTTCCGGCGGGACCGAACATCAATTTTCCTAACCAACATAAGGTCTCTTTTTGGAAAACCGGGTGTCCAAATTGGACAAATGATACATGTAAATTTAGATAAAATTCTAAGGAATGCAGTCATGTGCTTTTCTTCGGCAATAACCCAATCTTTCAGAAATTAGCAAAAAATATCTGGTGATGTGCAAGGTCCCAAATTTGGTGTGGAGCTTCTCTAGACTCTCTCTACCTCCCTGCCAAGTATTGAAGGAAACAGAGTTGTCTAGAGGTCAAAATCCTTTTCATTAGTGAGATTGTGACACATGAGTATGACCTCACTGCTTAGAGCAGATAGGTACTGTACCACAAATGGTTGGGGCTTGCATTTAGTATGGAGGTATTTCAAGGACATGAAGGGATAAAAGAGTGCTTTGTTTTCTCTTGTTTGGATTTTTAAAGAAAAAGGGAAAGGAATATAAGGTACAACAGATAAGCACCCATTTTGGGAGAATTAGACTATATGAAGGTTTGAAGAAATTTATAAGGTGAATGGATATTCATTACTTACCCTTTTCTTCAATTAAAAGTTTCTCAAACAAGGGAGAGTTCGTAACCTAGACCTTACCTTTCATTTCCTTTCTCCACATTACCCTCAATCCTAACATAGCCTTAAGGTGTGCTAAGTATGAGTGGTTGAAAATGAGATAAAAGATAGAAAAGCATATGAACATGGAGGGGAAAGGAAGTATTTTAACTTCTGCTGCTTATTGGTATTTGGTAGCAAATATATAAGAGCAAGAGAGTAATAAAAATGTTCAATACTCATAATACCATATTATCCCCATTGATAATATTTTCAAGCAATGTAATTCTTGGACCCTTGACTGAGTTGACCACCTGAATATTTCTGCCTTCTGCTCATTAGAAGTTGACTTACTGAGGGATAGTCTATAGAATTATGATATAGAAGTGAAGGATTGAAGAGAATATTACCCTTGTGTCTGTCACTGCAGCCCAGACTCTGGCTTGGCAGTGCTTGTCTAAGATTTCACCACCTGGACCCTGGGGAGATGGTCGCCTTCACCTCACCTTGCCAGGGCATTGACGCAAGTACTTTGCTCACATTTGACAACATTTACTGTAACCAACTCTGTGGAACCATAGGATAAGTTAATTATATGATAGGATAGAATTTCTATCCTATTCACGAGGTAAATGCCAGATAAGACTCAATAAATTTGTATATCCTTTCAGTCCAGCTAACCTGATGCGTGGAACAAGAACTATCATTTTAGATTGTGGTCATTTATGAATCTCCTCTCTTTCTCTCAAAATGGAATGTATATCAACTTTTACTCTCAATCTTTATTTATTAGAGCTTCAATTTAATGGTTGATTTAGTCATCTTGATTCTGTAGCTTATTGCTGCATTTGACAAATCATCAATCATTCTCCAAGCTCTTGGAACTTTAAAAGCACAGAGAAAGAATTGAAAAAAGAAAATTGGAAACTTCTTTTTCAGGAGATTTTTAATATTTGACATGTTGTTATATGCATAAGAGGGAGGGAGGGAGGAAGGGAGGGACGCATAAACTCAACCAGGGTCAATAAAAATTATATGCTTTGAGATATTTGAATGAAATTGAAGAACCTGAAATAAACTAGGTCATTAGTTAATGCTTCTAAACTTTTGGCTGTGATAATTAAATGAGAATTTGGGCTCTGGAAGTTCGGAGCACAATATTCCTAAATATGATATTGCATAAAAATAATTTTAATTGTGTTGGGATCTTTCGATTACAAATCCATGATCATCATGTGCAAATAATATATTGAACTTTCTAGTGTGTGCCTGTATACATGCATGTGTTCTTGTCTAAGAAATTGCACATGTATTCACAAGCAAACTACTAAAAGCAAACTGTTATGTTTACAATCCCCCCTTCCTATCTCTTCCATTCTGCTCTGTTGTGGACAAACCCCACCAGAGATCTTAAGATAATATCCAAAATGCGACCCCAGCTTGCTGCAGTCCATGGCCACTTATTTGGGCATGAGATTGGAACACTTTTCTTTATCAATAGTTGTTTGCTGCTTCATTGCTTTATGCTTGATGCTTATGTTTCTTTAAATGCTTAATTAGTTGCTGCTGTCTAGTAGTTTTCTTTGATGTTCAATAAGATCTCATTCATGCAAAAGAAAACATAAGAAAAATATGGTTAAGCTGTTTCTGCTGTTTAGATGATATTTTGATTTGAATCCAGCTAAGGCACTTTTGTTGGCTTCAGATTAATGGAAATGTCTCCAAGGAAGAAGTATTTGCTCAAATTGATAGTGAGCTGACAAATCTCCTAGAGCAACGGAAGGCTGCTTCAGGGTCTCTGGCAGCATAGAAGAATATCCATTTGACTATTTGTTCTAGTTGCATAACCCCTCTCTCTCTCTCTTTTCCCATCCCAACGTTAAAAAGTCCCATTTACTGGAAATGACCCTTTTTGAGAAAATGTTATTAAGTCAGTAAAGCCATCACAAAAGCAAAATGATTTTGCTTCTCTCCATGAATTGCCTATAGATTGATCTGTTCAAAATGTTCCATCAACTTCTCTAACCCCTCTCTTCTTCAAAGCAATGTGGTTCATTTGAACAACGGCTCCTGTTGGTAAATTGCATCAAGATATTTTACATGTGTCTATCTTGACAAATTATAGTAAATGATCTCTTTAAAATAGTTGTTACTTATTATCCATGCATCTACTTGTAAATGAAGGATTCAGTGAGGTTTTTGTTGGTTCCTGTTACCCCTTGATGTATGTGTTATTACCTCATTTTTTTTTTTATTTCACTAGAAATTCAAGTGTACTATATGCAAGTGTTATTCTTGCACTTCACTTTAGATCTCAATTCAATTTACACCTTACAATTTTAATTGGACATACTCAAATTTATACCTTATATATGAGTAACATTTCTCTACTACTGTTTTGTATTGCCTTCAATAGTGGGAATTCCCAAGTGCTTGTCATGGCTATCCACTGCCTTCACTCTTATCAACTGGATATAATTTATCTTCACTCTTATGGTACATTTGGGCGTAAAGAAAGCTCTTATTTTGTCAAGATTCATTCTTTGTCCAACCATTGAAAACATTTCCTTTTTAAATAAAAACTTAACCCAACTTCTCTTTCTTTATTCTTATCGTATATTATTTAATTTTGTTGTTTTAATTTATCTTGTTTGTAGTAATTTTTTAAGGTGGTAAAATATAGCATAGACGAAAGGAAGAACTACGAAAACAAACAATTAAGGAACCTTTCTTTTTGGAAAAACAAATAAAAAGTGAAAATTACCAAAACAGAAAAATGACTACTAGTCATTAGAGATATTAGACTGATAAAATTGTCAATTTGCCTAATTCTGAAAACTTCAATTAACCATGGCTAAGAAAGACCAAATGAAAAAGAAAAGAAAAATCCTAACTTATATAGAGATAGTCTGAGTTACCCATTTAAATTACTCTCATGCAATTGATAATCAAGAGATGTGTTATTTCATAAGATCAAAATATAAAAGTCTTTTATCAAGATATGCATTAATTTTCTGTAAGATGAAGTTATTGTGAAAGACCTTTTGGCTAATTTAAGGGAATAAATAAGGGAGCGTTTGATAGATAAATTCTTTTTTCGTTCCTAGGAATCATGGTTTCTGGAAATAATGATTCTCGAAAATGTTACAACTTACAAATGCATTTAGTTAGCCTTAAATATTCATATGAATGTTAAACAATGTTTCTTGGGAATCCTAGAATTTTTTTCAAAAATAATCCTATCTATTTTGAGTAAAAAAAAAAGAATAAAATTACTTTTTATAATTAACGAACATTTATTTTTAGAAAATTTGTGTCTATTAAATTTTTTTTATGCTTCCTAATTAATTTTATCTTATTTATCTTTCTCTTTTATTTGTTTGTTTTAATAGCACATTATTTAAGTTATGTTTCACAAGCAAAATAAGAAAAAAAAAAAAAAACAACTTAGATCACGTAATAAGTATATATATATATATATATATATATATATATATATATATCATTTTTTATTAAATAGTACTTGTTTGGCATGTTATCTGTTGATGACACGTTGTAATTTTGTCACTGCATTACTTGGGAAGCATTTGCGGACATTTGCTAGGTTATTGAAAATTGAATTTGATGCTAAATTTTCATTGATTATTTATCATGCCAAAACTGAATAGCCTATTTATTAATTTTAGTTGCAAATACATATATTTACTTGACACCTGAATGTAGCCCATGATCAAGCACTGCACTTCATTTCCCGAATTCTCTAATCATTAATACAACATAGTCTTCTTAGTTAAAGAAGAAGACAGTTTTTATTAGAGGTACAAGTACAACCACTAATCATAAACTATGCCTTGAGCCTTCAACACTTCAACTGCAAAGACAAGATCGCTTTATTAGCTTCTTCCACAGCAAACTACAAATTAAAATGAAGTGAACCCACATCTAAGGTTTAGATCCAAACGAGTAAGGAATTGCTTCAACATTAAGTGGTACTTTCTTGGTGACAGTGAGCCCGTATATCTCACTCATGTCTAAGTCCTGCACAACAGCACCACTTTTAGGCAGCTTCCAATCGAACAAATACAGAAGATTAGCAAGTATACACTAAACAGAAGCAACCCCAAACCAAATTCCAGGGCACCCTCTTCTCCCAATTCCAAAGGGAGTAAGTTGGAAATGTTGGCCTTTGAAATCAATCTTGCGGTTTTCAAATCTCTCAGGAAGAAACTCTTGAGGCCTATCCCATAATTTAGGGTCCCTTTGGATTGCCCATACGTTGTCAAAAACACTTGTTTTGGGGGGGAATATCATATCCTCTTAGTTTCACACTAGCTGTTGTTTCTCGAGGAACCACATCTATCAAAAACCGATTTGATCCATCCTAGATTAACATAAGTTATCAAACCTTAATGTAGTAGCACTACTAACTGAGTTTAATCACAATTGAAATATCTAATTATGACTAATTTGCTCCAACTGAGTTATCACTCAGGATTCAATTAATCACATGCAATCACTAATCTTGTAATCACAAAGACTAAGCAATTAGTGATTAATCTAAAAATTGAACATTCAATTAGCATGACATAGCTTCTCTGAATTCTTACCACAGATTAAAGATTGATCAATCAATATTCTGTTTCTTACTTCAACATCCATATAAATCACAAAGATCTCCATGAACACATACAAAGATTAAAGCAAGGTAGAAATCCAAAGAAGAAGAATTGTATTAAGTTTCATTCAATTAAGTACATAATCTTAAGAACAAAACCGAATTTAATCAGGAGTCTAACTTGGTTACAAGAGTTATACTTCTCCATGGTCATGAAATCCAAGCTCCAATGGAGGAAGAAAGCCATAGTTCAAAGAGCTCCAAAAAATATAAGAGAGAAAATAAAAGCTGCCTAAAAACTATCTAGCTAGAATGATGAAAATGCTGCCTCCTTTAACCTAATTATAACATCAGAAATTAAGTGCACACCCAAATTACCCTTAACCTAGGTTTAAACCTCTGGACCTCAGCTTCAAATGGGCTCTAGTTTGGGCCTTATTGGGCCCGAATTGAGAGAGTTAAGCCCAATTAGGTCTTAAGAGGTCTCTGGAGTAATTAGCCGGTTTCGACAGGCAATAAGACCATCAACAAGACATAATTTGGAGAATTGGCCTTCACAACAATTGAAACCTTATGTCTCAGATTTCCAACGGAACTAGTTTCAAGTCCATAAGACACCTACAACCCAAGTTATGGTCCAAACTCTGCATGCGGGTCAGATTTCAGCGGCAACATCTCTGTTCTGAATTCCGGGTCAAATTGGACCCACTAATCATCCTAAATTGCCTTGGTGGGCTGAAAAAAAAATTTAGACAATCCTCTTAGATTTCCTACAAGGCAAGATTCACAATTTTTAGACATACAGAACTAAAGATATACCCGAAATACAGAAACAGTATCAAAACCCTAATAATGCTGAATAAAACAATTAAGCCCAATATGAACCCAAACTTATGAAATAAGGTTAAGCCCACTCAATTAAGCACTAAAATAGATTTAAGACACTAAATATGAGGGTTAATTACTGTATAAAAAGTGTGATTATGACCTGTAATCCTTACTCCTTACAATCTTCCACCTAGCATGTGCATGAGAAGAGAATACATGTTATTGACTGTCATTATTTCTGGTTCTCATAACCCAAAAATCAAAATAGACATCTTCTTGCAACCTTTGCTTGATGATTTGAAATTGCTTTGGGATGAAAGAGTGCTTACTTATGATATTTCTTTAAAGAAAAACTTTCGAATAAGGGCAGCTTTTTTTGTGGATTATTAATAACTTCCCTGCATATGAAATGTTATTCAGTTGGCAAATAACAAGGAAGTTTGGATGCCCGATTTGAATTCATGGTTCGAAGGCATTCTATCTGAAGCATAGGCGTAAAATAGGTTATTTTGATTGCCAACAACAATTTTTATTCCAAGATCATCCTTTCCGTCGTAACAAAATTAACTTCTTGAGGAATATTACCAAGAAGTGCATCTCACCGAAGCGCTACTCTGGAGATGAAATTTACATGCAAGTGTTGAGACAACCCAAAGTAACCCACAACTGGACAAAGCATAGTATTTTTTGGGACCTACCATATTAGCATGATTTGTTAATTCTTTATAACATTGATATGATGCATACAGAGAGCAATGTCTTCGAGAATATCTTCAACACGGTTATGAATGTAAAAGGCAAGAGTAAAGACAATGTGAAGGTGAGACTATATATGACAAAGTTATTTAAACATCCTAGTTTGGAGTTGCAAGACTTGGGAAATGGAAAGATTGTGAAACCTAAGGCATTGTACACACTTAGTATTTACCACAAGAGAGTCGTATGTGAGTGAGTGCAGAGTGTGAAGCTTCATTATGGATATGCATCAAACTTAGGGAATTGTGTTGATACTAATATGTGGACTTTAACCCACATGAAAATTCATGATAATCATGTGTTTCTGGAGAGACTCCTACTAATTGCTTTTAGTGTGTTGCCTGGAAAAGTTTGGAAACCTCTTGTTAAGTTGAGCCAATTTTTCCAAGATCTTTGCTCTCCTACTTTGCGCCCGGTTGACTTGCAAATAATGGAGAAGAATATTCTCATAATCTTGCACAAACTTAAGAAGATTTTCCCTTCTAGTTTCTTTGATGTGATGGAGCATTTACCGGTTCATTTAGTTGAAGAGGCGATCAAGGGTGGACCTGTCCAATATAGGTGGATGTATCCTTTCGAAAGGTTTCTTCATACCTTAAAGCGAAAAGTTAAAAACAAAGCTCGAGTGAAATGCTCTATTTGCAAAGCATACATTATTAAGGAGACTTCAACTTTTTGTTCGTACTATTTTGAGTCTCACGTCCATTCAAGGACTAGAAGAGTGCCTCACAATGATGATGGTGGAAAAATTTATGCCAGACAACCTATTTCGGTCTTCAATTTTCTTGCTTTCCTTCATGGAACTTCACAACGACGATATCTCAATGATAAGGAACTAGCAGCTGCAACAGTGTTTAGGTTGCTCAATTGCCCATAAGTTAAACCTTACTTGAGGTAAGTTCCAGCTTAATATCTTAGTTTATTCTGATGCTTAAATATGAATTTTATATGTATAACCAATTTTATGTTTATGTTACAGCATGTACATATATGGATTAACCTCAATGTATGACAATCTTCCAAATGATCAAATGGATAAGAACATCTCCACTAGATTTCCTCAATTGCTTAAAGATTTTGTACATAACTCTAATTATTTTCAATATTTAATTGTATTCAACTGTGCTTTAGTATACTACTAAACTCTTGTTAATTATATGTAGGTACAAAACCCTCAGAATGATATTGTTGACGAGCTTTTAATATATTTGGCTTGGAGTCCCTTAAGGAAGGTTCAAACATGAGACCGAGTAAATATCAACAGTTATAAATTTCACACAGATGTTTGGTCCCATGACAGTAGAGTTTGTTTAAAGGGATCTGGTTATGGAAAAACCAAATCCTCCTATTATGGGGTACTACAAGAAATCATTGAGATTGCATATATGGGTTCACCTAGTTATCAATTGATTCTATTTAATTGCAAATGGTATGATCCTTCACCTTGGGGGACAAAGAGTTATCCAAAATATGAATTTGTGAAGGTAAACTCAAATAGAACGTACAAGGGGGATGACCCATTAATCTTAGCTCAACAAGCAGAGTAAGTTTATTTTTCTCCTTATCCATGCACAGCTCTTAATAAGCGGGGATGATTAGATATCATTCAAACGAAGGCCAGACACACAATTGCTACCTCAGATGATCTATACCAAGACGAATCACACCGCTCACCAGCATTAATTATTGATGATGATTAGATATAGACATATTTGAGATATATCACTTCAATTACTACAGAGGAAGTTATTACTGGTGCGAATCCAGTCTTTGTCACTTACACAGATGATGACATAGGAGAAGGTGTTGAGGAAGAGGAAGATGATGAATATTATAGCAGTGATGATGAAATTGAGGAAGATCCCCCAAGTGATTATGTTCTAGAAAGTGATTGATATCATCCTTTTTGTATATGTAAAGATTGATTTTGTATATGTTTTTTTTTCACATTATCTTTCTGTATAGATTCTTTTGTATAGATTCTTTAATTTGAATAAAATTTGATTGTATTCTACTCCTCTTTTGCTGTTATTGTTGTTCTACTTGTGCTATTGTTGGTTATTTTACTTTGCAGATTTTTGGTTAGTAGAAAAATAGGGTGTAGAATTGGGGCATTAGAGGTTTTTCTCACGAAATTTCTCACGGACCAATTCGTGAGAAAATGAAAATAAAAAATTTAATTTTTTTAACTTATGAACTCTATGAGAAACATGTTTCACGCGGAAAAAATGTCATTTTTTCACGGATTTTGTCTGTGAGAAAAAAAATAATTTTCTTCTAGTGAATGGAGCTTAAAATTTGGCCTGAATTTTTTATAGTCAAATTTCTAATCGATTCAACTTAATCTTTTACCGGATTAATTTGAATAAAGTTTCGCATAGCTCAATTCAAATGCTAACCCTAATGGAAAGAGTGAGTGTTCTTTTCAATATTAATTACTGAAAATTTTAGTTAAGTTCCTTTTTTTTCTTTTTCTTTTTCATACTTACATGGATGTTGAAAATCAATGTGATTGTTAAATAGACATGAAATGAAACGAAATCTTACAAACATTTTCAACGTAAAGGAGACAATAAGAGTACCTTGAATTCCACAATGCAAGCAGGGACCTTTTTTTGCCATCCATACATAATTACCTTTTTCAAACTGGTTATCATAACTTTCAATTGTAAGAGGAGATTGTCCATAAAAACCTCAGAAAGAAAGCAATAATCAAAAGTGCTAATCAAAAAATCATATTACAAAACGAAGGAAATTAACAAGAATAATGGAATGAAGGAAAGAAAGTTTGTTCAACCTTTGTAATTACATGAAAATAACTAAGACCAAAACTTCCAAGATTTTCAGAACTGGTTCACTCTCTGAGTCTGCAGGAAGTATTCAAAACAAATTGAGTCTTGGTTGGAAACGATAACACATGAAGAAACAGAAGCCAAAGGCATAAGACAATTAAATACAAAGCAAGCACATCGTAGTGTGATGGAATGCAACCAATATTTGTATATATACGGTGCCTCTGTGACTATATGTGCTGCGCAAGTTATTTTGTAGAGAATTTAAGGTTATATGTGCTACATTAGGGACTCATCTGTTGCTATCATCGTTTATGATGTTGCAAGTATGTCATTGGGGTTTTATTTTCCTTTCACTTATTCTGTCATAATAATTAATATTTGTCATAGTTTTTGCCTTTTAATAATTAAATAAAGCTCAATCCCCCTCCCCTTCTATCTTTTTCTAAGTACGACTACATTAGAGTGAACAAATACACAATTTTTTGGGCATTTACCCGAATAATCTGAAGGATACGTACTTTCTGAATATACGGTATTTCTATGATATAGGCCGGCAAACTTTCCTAAACACAATGAAGTGGATTGAAGAGGTGCGAAGCGAGAGAGGCAGCGATGTCATTATTGTTCTTGTTGGGAACAAAACAGACTAGGTGGAGAAGAGGTAATGGCTAATGAACAGATGAATGAATTCATTGGATGGGTTATACTGACCTTGTTCAATTTTTTTTTTTTTTGGTTGTTTACTATTATCTGACACCTCTTTGTTGTATTAATTAATTAAATAGATGAAGTTTGTGCGTAGTAAGGAAAGAAACTATTGGACTAGAGTTATTTACTAATCCACTAGATGAATTTATTGTTTACTATTACCTGGTCACTTCACAATGGTTTTAAATTGATTAAGATGAACTAAGTAGTTTACATAGTTAGAGTTCCCCTGTCTTTAGTTTGGAATTGAGTTCAACATTCCTGAGAAATCAATGACTGGGAACTACGGTGTTCAATATAAGATAGACTAAAAAATTTCATGCTATATAGTAGACAAATACCTGTCTCTTATTGCTTACACTGCATAAATGACCTTGAAACTGTGAAAGTATCTGGTTTGCTGAAGGGTGCCTATGTAGTGACTTTGGCATTTTTAAGGCTTTATTCAGTATTTTCTCATTATCATTAATATGGCATATGCACGCAAATGAGGGAGAGAAGGCTGAGTTAAATGGAGGAGAGGCAGTACAAACTCTTACTCACAAAGTTTATCTTGTATGATTATTTGTCCTTTCACTATGTTTCCTAAAGAGTAAAACCCTTTTTTAGTCCTTAGAAAATACAGCTACTGACAAATTCATAAAAATTTTCAATGACAACTTGGTCCTTGAATTATTATTCTATTTGACAAATTAGTCATTTGATACTTTAATGAGAAAAGTTCTGGACCCCTGCAGACCCATTTCTTAAATTTTTTTCACTGATCTTGTCTATCTATGTTTAAGCCCTCATTTTCTCATTCAAGTTATCCTTTTCTTTTCACTGATTTTGCCTATCGGAGGTCTAATTTGTTAGCGAAATAATAATTCAAAGACTAATTTGTCACTAAAAATTTTTGGAGGACGAATTTGTCAGTGACTACATTTTTCAAGGACTAAAAAAGGGTTTTACTCTTTCCTAAAATTCCTATCATGCTGACATTTGATATCTCTAGTTGAATGCCACACATATTATTATATTGTTATCTGTCTTGTTCAACCTGGAAAATGCTACATATAAGAGCATAATAAAAATGTTGCTTACTGAACCATATGACGGAAGGTCACCATTACTACGCAAGATGAGGTCCTAGGAATTAGCAGAGGCTTTAATCCTGTGATAGTCGATGAAAGTGATAAATGTCATGTTTATTGAAGCTAGTGCCAAAGTTGGTTGTAATATAAAGGTAAACCCCCATTCTCTTCTTTTGATACAAATCTTAAGCAAATTGCTTGTTTTACCTCTGGCTTGAAATGAATAAGAACAAAGCTATGGGGCTCTAGGTGCACGCATTGTCTTTATGATTAACTTGGAAGAATTGATGAGTGCATGTTCTTGATGATAAATCATATATCGCTTGCTTTGTCTCGAATGGTCCCAATGGTTCAAAAGTGGGATAGCTGATCAGATGCACATGGATTTACTGGTATTGGAGTTGGCGCTGCTTACTATGGTCTAAGGCCTGTTTTGGAGTTTATGACATTTAACTTCTCTATGCAAGTTAGAACTCCTCTATTATACTAAGTGTGCACTTAGATGAGTTATATGAATTGTTACTGGCAATTATTGACTTTGGAACAGTTTTATGTCTTGTAAAGCTAGCCAAAATATTCTTACTCTAATATTACGATGGCATCTTATCTGTGCTATGCAATAAGAATAAGGGGGTTCTGAAGCCTTTAATGTTCAAATCCACGGCTACAGGTAAACCATATTAGAAGAATATATTGTTTAGTTAATTTTTAGCTTCGACCAATGGTTTGTAGACTATATAAATCAGGCGGATATTTTTTTTTTCTTGATGTTGAACTAGCTGCCAGAATGTGCTTACATGTGTTTGTCACATGAATCTTTGCTAGATTGCAGATGTTTTCCCTTGGAATTTTCTTGCCACTCATTGCTTTAGTCTGAAAGCAGTATTTTAGCTATTAGTCATCTTGAGAAGTTATATAATCTCTCTTCTTTGCATGACCATGTTGTGGACACTTGAGTAAGTAAAAACACTGATAAATTGAAAAGAGTTTAGTGTCTATGTCCATTGAAGTATAGTTTATGGACATCTGTTAAGTAGACTTCTAAATTTGGTTCTTTAGTGTAATGTTCAGTTTTGTCCCACTAACTGTTTCATTGTATTTTTATTTGTGTTGCAGGCAATAGATCACATCATTAATTCTGCTGCAAAATCAAACAACATGTCTGCTGGGCAAATTTCTATACCTATTGTCTTTAGAAGCCCCAACGGTGCTGCTGTTGGGGTTGGTGCTCACCATTCTCAATTATAGTTTCTTGAGCTTTGTTTTATGTAACTACCTTCTTTAACTAGAGATTTTGTGACCCATATTGGAATTTTATCCCTGGTTATAACAGATAGTTGAGGTTTGTGTCTTCTTGTATTCCCTATAACTTTTCTGCTTTTTGTGCAATGTTATGCAGCTTGGTATGGTTCCTGCCCTGGGTTGAAAGTGTTAGCACCATATTCTTCTGAAGATGCTCATGGTTTCCATCACGATTCACATGTGGTTGGTAATTATGCCACCTGTTGATGTTAACATGGAAAAAGTTAGATGTCACACATCTATGCATAATAGAAGTTTATCAACCCATAAATGTACACTCCCAAGAGGCAGATATTAAGAGCTTTTAGCCATACACTACTTACACAATCATTTAAAGGACATAGCAAAATCATGATACACTCCACGATGTTGGTGGGTTGCTTCCTCTTTAGAATTTCCCTACTTTTTACTACAACTTGTATATCAATTGCGTGAAACTTAAACCTGTATTTTGAGTTTTGATCATAAGTAGACTGTCATTTTGGATTCTAATGACTGGTTCTATTGATAAGTTTGTTATGTTTTCAGCTACATGGACTTGTGGAAGCATCAAAGACATATGGCACTGTATAGAATAAAAGGATTATTGGCCATGGAGAAAAACTTCAGCAGTAGCAATGTGTCTGAGAAAGTAGCGTTGAGAGCTGCTTGTGGAGAAAATATTTGAGGTGCTGACAGAGGCAATTGTCAGAGCATTGAAGAGAAGAGAGCCAAGAAATACTGTCTTTCTTGATTTTTTTTTATTAGTCTTATAATGAAATATTGACTTATTGCATGTTTCCATTTTGTTCAAACTTACCAAGAAGAAAATGTTTGTTAAAAAAAAATTAATAAATACAAAAATTTCAACGGAAATTCCTAGGCTATTAGAATTTTTATTTTCTCAAATTCCAATGGTATTTTCTTTAGGAATTACAGTTGAAATTTTTAATAAAAATTAAAAAAAATTTCAACGGTAAACTCCGTTGGAATTACTGTTCCATTGGAATTTTACAATTCCAACGGTCACTTCTCCAAAGACCTAAATTCTGTTGGAATTCAAAATTCTAATGGAAAAAATTCCGTTGGAATCCAGAAAATTTCTTGTAGTGACTTTTTTTTTGGGTACATATGTAGTTAACATTTTAGAACATGGGCAACCCTATCAAACTAGTACACATATGGGCTTAAATAAGTTATTTACCCAAACAAGATCTATATATAAAAGCATTTATGTAGCAGAATTATTTGCATTGCCTAAATTACCCCTCTTTAATACGCTCTTTTTCTTCTTCTTAAATTTACTGTTTTTACAATATTTAAAAACTCATTTTATTTCATTTTACATTTTACAATATCTTTGGATAATGGATATCACATTGCAGATGATGAAGTACGAATAGGAGAAATATATGCTCTTTCTCTTTTGTTAGAACTTACTGTTTTATATACAAAATATTGAAAAACTCATTTTTTTTTATTTTCTTTTGATTTTTTAATTCCTTTGGATAACCATCATCACATTGTGGATAATGAAGTAGGAACAGGAGAAATAAAAATAAATAAAAAATAAAAACACCCAGCTTAAGAAAATACAAAACTCAAAACCTTTCCAACAGTAAACACCATTTCATGAGGGTAGCAGCAGTCAAAGGCTTAATTGGGCAGCTAGCAGCTGCTGACCAGCATGATACAGATATCAAATAGAGAGCAAGGACCTAAGTCAAGTATTTGATTAACCTAGAACATCCTCACCACTAACAATGACCATTTTTCCAAGGTCTATACCTCGTCTTTTTCTTTCTTTTGGTCAACATTGGATATACTCGTTTAAGAATCCAAAGCAACAAGTACCCTTGCCCTTGTTATATATACTTAACCTAATCTTAGTTAATGAACTTCATGGTTTAGTTTCAAAGGCAATCGTACTCAGAAGTTAATTTCCATCGTGGTTTTCACAAACATCTAACCGATACTCCATAACAGACTCAGCTTGGGCTAAGTTTTTCCGACATGTGAGCCTTCTGCACGACACTTTTAGAAGCTCAGCTTGTCCCATCTTTCAACAAACCTTTAATTAAACAACCCCTCTATTCCTCGGCAACTACTAGTACATTTTTTGGTTTTAGCTCTTTATTATAGTCTAAAGAATCATCATTTTGGCTTTCTATAGTTTAACTTTCGCACATCCCAGAAGATTCAAGTTCAACTCTAGCTTTTCTAATGAAAAATTCAGAACAATCTTGATCTGGGTTTCGTTAGGAAAACATCTTCAATCTCAAAAATGAAACAAAAGCAATCCTACACTACTCATAGAAATCCTCAAGCCAAAAATTACACACACAGAATGGCCCAAGGGGGTTTAAAAATCCAAAGTGCAGCCACAAAACCAGAAAAATCTACAGGTAACTCACCTGCAACACCCAGACACTGAGACAACAGAGACACCGGCAATGGTCCAACGATGGAGGAGAGTGCTAAGGAGAGAACTGTAGTTAGGGATTTGAGAATGGGAGGCAGAGTCAGAGAACGAGAAAGAGAGGTGAGGTGAGGAGTCAAAGAGAAGTTAGGGCAACTAGGCAAGAGATCCTTATTTATCAAAACGACGTTGTTCCTTGCTACTCGGTTCAGTTCAGTTTTTCACTGGTTTTTCTTCACTAAAACCGAAAACTAAACCGACCCATCGGTTTTTCAGAAAAATAAATCGAGAACTAGACCACCTCTCTCAGTTTACCCCCGGTTCAGTTTGGTTCAGTCGATTTGGCAGGTTTAGGTGGTTTGGCTTACACCCCTACCACCAATGGTTAGTCTCTTCTACTTTTCATTCTTTTCATTTTGGCACATGTAGCACATATTCAAATCTATAACTTCTTGCATATCTAATTTCCTGATTACTAACTTACCATATATATATGCACCTAGGTTTGAAGTTAATACCTTTTTCATACTAATTCTCGTTGCTAACTTACCACCTAGAGGTTTGTTAGTCTTGCTCTGCTCAAACTCAGATTCGTAATCAAAGTACCGAAAAGAGTCTCTCTATGTTCTCTAATTTTTTTATTATTATAATCATTAATCAGTGTTAGGTTCTTCCTTTTTCTTTTTCTTTTTCTTTCTATATATGTAGGGCTGCAAATTGTGGGAAAAGCCGCCGGAGAGACATGTGAAAGTCCTAGTGAAACATTCAAAGGGTATTGTTGGCATGAAAATAATTGTTTTGAAACTTGTCAGAGGGAGGGTACATCCGGTGGATATTGTGGCATCAACATATGTTATTGTGTTTTTAGCTGTGAAAACTTCTATTACAAGCCAAGTGGAATATGGAAAGGACTTTGTTTCCGTGATCAACATTGCTCTAAACAGTGTAGGGAGAAGGAGAATTCATTAAGGGGATTTTGTGACGGTTTAAAATGTAGTTGTATATACAATTGCAATTGACAAGCAAACTCCGGACTACAATATCTAGGTCATTTTCTGTTCCCAATGTGAAGTTGTTGCTATAATTGTTGCTGTTACTTTTTTGTTCTACATGTTGTAGAAATTGAAGTATATATCTCAGCCAAAATTACCAATGTAACTTTCTTTGTTTGTTATGTGGGTGTGCTTGTCTATATTTTTAATAAAGCACAGTTTAATCTTTAGTAATTGAACACTCAATAGTAGGTCATCAATTGGATTTATGTATAGATTAATTTTAAAGCTCAAGGGAGGTAACTATAGCTTTTCAAAATATAGGAAAGGTAGATGTAAAATCAGCTAATTGTAAGGAAGGTCAGAGTAATTTACTCTATTATCTATTTTCAATTCCCTTGGATTAATATTACATCTTAAGTTACAGTTTCCTTTTCCACCATCCAATGAACAAAAGCCCTATCTATTGCAAAAGGCAAAGTGTAATAATTGTAGACATTGTATTTTGTCCAAGACCTTATTTTTAATTTGTTTGATTTTCTTTAAAAATAATAATTATAAAGTGTGAAAATTTATTTTAATTTAGCTTCTTTTTTATTTTATTTAAAATTTTGATTATTGGTTTATTTTATTTTATTAAGTACCTTTTAAAACAAAGAAAATAAAAGTGAGAATATAAGAAAAACATATGAAGCATTTTTAAAAAAAGAAAAAAAGAAAAAGAGACAAGAAAATTGGATAAGAGTAATTTAATAAATTACTCTAGAGGGGCACTTTTGGAAAGTAAAAATATATGGTTGTAGCAGGGCAGGATCCAGTCATGCTGCTAAGCAACATGACCAGGTCCTGTTAGTGAAATCTTAGCGCTCCATTTTAATTTAACATTCATCTATGGTTTGTGTTGTGCCACCTCACCTTCTTATAAAAAAAAAAAAAAAAAAAAAAGGTTCCCTCCTTTACTCTCTCTCCCCCGCGCATTCTTCATCTCAGATTTTTCTCTCCCTCATTTCCTCTTTCTCTCCCACCTTTTCTATGGATTCTTCATCATCTAGTGCAATACAAAATGAATATTGCCTCCTTTTCTGGAATATCTTCTTGGTCCTTCACTCCTAACACTTGGCTTAGCCCCTCCATTAGAAACGAACCCAACTACAAGACCTGTTGCCTTCTGAAACAAGTCAACTCGGACTCAACAAGTGAACCAGAATCGCAACTACAAGACCTGTTGGCTTGTGTGGAAGAAGGCACCTCATTGAAGTTGCAACACTTGCTAATACTCTGTTCCCAATTTGCCCCTCCAACGCTACCAATTCACCTTCTGATTACAAGGTAATGCCTTGCTTGCTCTAGACACAGACTCGTAAGTCTTCAAAAATTGTCATTTTCTGTTGGAGTTAAAATCACCGGCAAAGATGGTGTTGTTGATGATAGAAAAGGGTCAAATTTTACTTTTTGTAGGTTGTACTCGAAAAGTTTCACCCACCCAGACCTGATTGGTACGAGGAGTTCTATGCATCAGTTTTGAATTCTGCAATGGAATCTTATGAAGCTGAGGTTGAAGTTCATTCTTCATTCATTTGGGGTTCATGAATTATAATCAAGTTTTGATTTTTTTGCTTTTTTGATTTTTGCATTGAATTGAAATCTAAGTTATTTGCTTTTGTTTGCTAAAGTTGCACGTTACAAGTCACAAGTTTTGGAGATTGGCATTGGTACATGCCCTCATCTGAAATATTATGCTAGTGATTCTGATGCCCAGGTTATTGGCATTGATCCTAACCAAAAAATGGAGAAATATACTCGGTCCTCTACTGAATCAGCTAGCTTGCCACTTTCAAATTTTGAGTTTATACATGCAGTATGTATAATTCTCTTACCACTTTATGATTAGGGGTATATTGTTACTATGCTCAATGTGGAAGATATTGTCATTGTTTGTTATTAGAAAATTGAAATTAATATTAGACTGGAATATCATATATATATATATATATATATATATATAGTTGGTTCTTTTGTCCATTAGATTTTGCAGTTGATTTGGAAAATTGATATTGTAATATAATATGGTGAAAGGGGCTTTTGCCATATAGCTGGTTCTTCTTTTGATATGGATTTTTTATCATCTAATGCTGTTTTCAGTTCAAAATTTTTGCCTTGTTGTGTTTGTTTCATTGATCTCTAAATTTTGAAGTTGTTGACTGTATTCAAGTTGGAAAAGTTATACCAATACATGATGCTTTAGCCTATGCACGCAAGCACACCCCCTCATCCAGAGACTACCCACAGCAGCACCCATGACCCAGTGCACTAGTGCTCTTTTCCGTGCGCGTCAAGTGGATTTGGCAGAATAGAAGAGCATCTGCGCCTTGCAACCAGCGCACCAGCACCTATAAATAGGATTTTAGAGATTAGAATTAGGACTTATGGGACTTCTTCTGGACGTTTTACACAATAATATACTTATTTTATCAATGAATTATCTTTTCAAGAAACTAAGGCTTACCTTGAGTTATGTTTTCCTTTTCTTTTATGGCATTAAGTGAACAACAAAATACAAAGAAAGCATAAAGAAGGAGACATAGTTCGAGAAAAAACTTTATCATTTTGTTATAAATTACATAGTGGTTCATTAACTTGGAAACATAATGTCAGAAAGTACATAGACACCTAGAGAAGCATTATACATCAAAAACCAAAAAGCTAGGCCGTAGTTTGGAAGTGGTTCATTCACAGAATCTACAACATTTGGAAGCCTGATGTGTCATGTATGTTGCAGCATCATAAGTCCATAGACCACTTTCCTATTACGCATAACATTAAACAAAATAATTAAAATTAGTTTCTAAACTTATAGTAAGGCATTAGTTTAGAATTACTAGATAAAAAAATTACCTTAGAATTAAATTTGCTGGATACTAGAATTGGATATATCACTTAAAGGACATGATGCTTGATTGAATTCAATGCTCAATACCTGTAAAATATATTTATTAAAAAGGAAAAGAGTATTCTATGCTTGTTAAAAGAAAAAAGCATTTTAAGAAATGAACATTAGATCTTAACCAATATACCTTTGGAATTTCATTCAATCCTTGAAAGAATAAAGGGTGAAAAGTATTACCAAGAGAGTCATATATAAGAAGAATTAACAATAATGAGAATTACCTCCATTCCTTTAGTAGAGTACTACTTTACCATGCAATAACAAATCTGAAATGGTATTATAAAGAACCACAAAAGCAGTCAAAAATTCAAAGTAAAAGTACCTCATTCAAATGAAATTGTTCCTGAGAACTTGAAATGTCATTTATGACGGAAGAAGCATTTTCCTATGCAAAACCAATCAAAAAATAGAAAAAATACTAATTATTATTTATAAAATTTAAACACAAAACTAGATATTAGGCTAAGAACCAAGGTACCTTCAATCGTTGGTTTTGTGAAACATTAATGGCTTGACACATTTTCTTTCTTTTGCATTGCTTCTCAACCCAACCTTTTGGACGCTTTTTGATTTTCACACCTTCTTTTCTCTTCAAGCCTTTGACATTCATCAAATTATTACTTTTTCTAGCCATACAATGACTTGCATCTTTTCTAGCCGTACAATGACCCATATGTCTTTTACAAATATCTTCAACTTGCTTACTCAACTCAACCACAACTTCATCCATAAATACGTATGCTTCCTCACAATCAATGGCAATCACCCATATGTCTTTTACAATCACCCATTTGTTTTCTTGAAGATTGAAATCACTTAGTAGTTTATCCCATGCTATTTGGAAATCAATTTCCTCTACATATTCGTACATACATGCCTTGAAATCTCTAAGAAAGTTAGAACCATTTTTCATCAAATTCTCGAGATGCTTAATGCCATTTTGCATCAAATACCAAGTACACAATCCATGATATGTTTCAGGCATCACCACATTTAAAGCTTTAGTCATTGCATGGTCTTGATCAGTAAAAATAGTCTAAGGTTTCTTTGTCTTGTGTGCCTCCAAGAATGTTTCAAACAATCATTTAAAGGACTCTGTTGTCTCATCATAAAGAAGTGTAGGTCCAAAAATTACCACCCCTCTGTGATGATTAAAACCTACAAATAAAGCCAAAGGTCTACATGCATTGTTAGTGCTGTATGTAGTGTCAAGTGTGACCACATCACTAAAGTTGGCATAATCAATGATCATTTTTGCATCAGCCCAAAACAGATTTGTTATTTGCTCTTCCACATCTAATTGGACTGCATAGTAAAATGATGGATTCACTGGTAATTCATGTTGGAAGTATTGTAGTAGACTATCTGCCTCCCCATATGCCATGTTTCTTAGCCTTTTAGTACGAAGATAATTCTTTTGATCTAAACAAGTGTATCCAAGATTTACTCTTCCACCAACCTGTCTGCTCATTAATTCAAATGAAGCCTTTTTTTTTTAATCCCAGAGTCATTTGCTAAATCAATCTCATAAGCCTGTACCTGAGACACTTTTCTTTGACATGCCAACATATGGGTGGTTTGTGGATGATGCAATTCATGATTATGCTCAGGAATAAAATCATGCACTCTATATTTATCACATTCTCTAATGTAAGTGAGTCCTATTCTTGCAAGACAATTAGTTCTAGTTTTTTATCTGGGCCTTTTATAACCCATATGTTCTCTATGAACACCTTCTTTGCAATATACATATCTGCATGATTTGATTTTTCCATCTTTTTCGCTTTTGTTGAATCATTGTTTTCTAATACCAAAACTAATTTTTCCACCATATCACCCATTGTTTTCTAAATTATTAAATTCCTTCCCTATAAAAGGCTTCTAATCAACTTCTAAATTGTATGCAGAATGAGAATCATCTACCCTCCTAAATGAACAAAAATATAAAATTATATATATGCATTGTAGAAGTTCTAAAATAGGATTCCATTAAATTTTTTCAAGAAACCAATTCCTTTGATCATCCAGAATTATATATAAAATATTTTCAATTGCCCATACCTGAAATTGCTTAAAGTTTCTATCAGCAACAAAGGAACTGTTCCATCCATAATTATGTTAGCAGCCCTAAGGTCGGAGGATGATGATGCTAGATGATGATGGTGGTGATAAGGTTAGAGGATGATAATGCCAGATGATGAAGAAAAAAATATGAGATGAAGAATCCTGGAGAAGGTGAGAGAAAAAGAGGAAAAGAGGGAGAAAAAAATCCGAGATGCCTTCTTCCACAAAAGCCAACAAGTCTTGTAGTTGCAATTCTGGTTCACTTGTTGGGTCCAAGTTGACTCGTTTCGGAAGGCAACAGGTCTAGTAGTTGGGTTCGTTTCTAATGGAGGGGCTAAGCCAAGTGTTAGGAGTGATGGACAAAGAAAATATTGCAGAAAAGGAGGCAAGATTTATTTTGGATTCATTTTGTATTGCACTAGATGATGAAGAATCCATAGAGAAGGTGGGAGAGAAAGAGGAAATGAGGGAGAAAAAAATCTGAGATGAAGAATGCGCGGGGGAGAGAAAGAGTAAAGGAGGGAGAAATTTTTTTTTTTTTTTTATAAAAAAGGTGAGGTGGCGTAACACAAACCATAAATGGATGTTAAATTAAAATGGAGGGTTGAGATTTCACTAATAGGACCTGGTCATGTTGCTTAGCAACATGACTGAATCCCGCCCCGGTTGTAGCCCTAATTGGGCATCAACGTTCAAGCAAATTTGAGAAAAAGCAAGAAGGGGCGTTGTTTGAAGGGGAGTGAGAAGTGTGTGTTAGTGAAATAAAAAAAAAATGAAAAAACCAATGAATAGAAGAAACAAGAAGGGCTAGAAAAAAAANAAAAAAAAAAAAAAAAAAAAAAAAGAAGAAAAAGACAAAAAATGAGAGAGGGGCCTACGGATGAGATAAGGAAGAAAGAGAGAGTGACATGAGAAAATAAAATGACAAAAAGGGAGAGAGACCTACGGATGGATGGGAAAGAAAGAGAGAGAATGAAATGGAAGAAAAAGACAAAAAAAAAAAAAAAAANAAAAAAAAAAAAAAAAAAAAAAAAAAAAGAGATAGATCCTACAGGTAAAAGGGGAGAAAGGGAGAAATAGAGAGGAATAGAAAGAGAGGGAGAGATAGCAATTAGGAGAAACTTGAAGAGAAAGATCATTACAAGAAAATAGGTATTTTTTTTCACAAACAAAATCTATGAGAAAACACCCAAAATTTATGAGAAATAAGTTTTTCACGGACTTTCTTATGGATTTTAGGGCGTAAGAAAAATTTGCGTGACAAACCAAATTTGTCACAAAATTTCATTCCATGAGAAAATTTCTCACGGACTTACTTTTGGCATGAGAAATATTGAAAAAATATTCTCACGAATTTTTGTTCATGAGAAATTTCATAAGTTTTTTCTTCTGCTAATTTCTTATATTAATAATAAATAAATTACAAAAAGGGAAAACAAAAATTCAAAAAAAAATTATAAAAAAATCATACATTATCACATTTAGAGTTTGATCTTAGACTTTACACATTCTACAATCCAAAAGAAACTAACTCAAGCAATGATTACTATAAGAAACTATCTCTAAATTAATAAAATTTCTCAACTCTAGAGTTAGAACAAAACAGAAAAATCTCAACAAAATAAACAAATGTAAAGGCAATTTTTCAGCTATTTCTGAACCCTAACCATAAACCCTAACCCCTAATCCATAAATGCCTAACTATAAACCTTAAACAAAAAAATGGGCAAAATCTCCCTTAAAACATGAATAATCTAGAAATTATAAATTCCACATAATTACCGAAAACAGTCAAAGTTCCTTATTAAATCAATATAGTAAAGTTACATAAGACAATCAAAATTCTAATAATTCTAAAACATCCAAAAAAATTCAAAAAGTAGCACAATCATTCTACACAATTCTTACAACAAAAGCTCTAACAAAATTTAAAGCAATCTAACCAATTCAATCATTAAATCCATATAGTAAAGTTACCTAAAACAGTCAAAAAAATCTAATAAATTCTACAACATCCAAACAATTTCAAAAAAAAAAAAATAGCACAATCATTCTACACAATTCATACAACAAAAGGCCAAACAAAATTTAAAGCAATTTGACCAATTTTATTATTAAATCAATACAGTAAAGTTACCTAAATTCATATACCTATAACAGTCAACAAATCTTCCATCAAAACAAGGTATGCCTAAATCCATAATCACATGGACATCATTACACAAATAAAAGATAATAAAACTACCAAATAATCTACCTAGAAACAAAAGAATTTCAAGTTTGGTTCAAAGACAAAAATATAAACTAGAAATCGGTAGAAATAGGCCTGCCTCTACTCCAAAGCAAATAAACTAAGCTTCAAACTTTTTGACCCACCGAAAGAAGGTGAAGAATGGCTGGAAAACTAGAATTGCACGAGGTAGAGGAGAGAAACTGAGGTGATGTGAGGGAAAAGTGAATTTCAAAATGAGGAAGGAGAGATGCAGGGTGAGATGAAATATTCAGATTTCTCACAGACTTTCTCACAGATTTTGGGCTGTGAGAAATTTTAAAACCCAAATTTTAACTTTAGTAAAACGGTGTATTCTGTTTCTAACTGAATTCTAACAAAAAAATTCATATTTCTCACATAATTTCTCACGGAATTTCTCACATAAAACTATTCCATGAGAAAATCAGTTTTCTCATGAAAGAAATTTCTGTGAGAAATTTTTGAGAAAATTTAATTTTTGATAGAATTTTCTCACAAAATTTTCTCGTGGAAAAATTTTCTAAGAGAAATTCCGTGAGAAATTCTTATTAAATGCTAATTTGCGAGAATTCTATGAGAAATTGTGTGTTTTCTTGTAGTGGATCAAAGAAGAAAATCTAGCCAAGGTATGCTTTTTTTTTTTTTTTTTACCTAATACTCTCAGTTTTGCTTATGATTCAAAAGTTATAGGATGTTTAGATGTGAGATTTTGGTTAAATTTATCATACTCTACTATCTTTTTTACTTTCTCTCTTTGCTATTTAGTTTATTTAACTTGTGGGTTTTTCATTGTTTGCTTCATTTTCTCTTCAATGACCCATGATACTTGAAGCCTAGAAGGGCTAAAGATATTGGGATAAAAGAGTATGATATTTGGTTCATGTATTTATTTATGCATTTTTTTGTTCTCATTGTTGGTTCTTCAAATTTTTGTTACATACACAAAGGTATATTTTCTACTATTTTCTCCTACACGTTAGTCTTGTTTTTGCTATTTGAGTTTTGCTTCTCTTTGTGTTATTGGTTCTTCTTTCTCTTCCCTGCATTTTCTTTTGGTCAAATAGTCAGAACTCATGCTTTGCTCTTCTTGTTACTACTACTTTCTTATTTAGTTTTATTTATTTATTTATTCATACATTTGTTTTGCTCTCTCTCTCTGCCTTTTACACAAAGGTATATATATTGTCTATTATTTTCTCCTAGACATTGTTCTTGCTTTTGTTGCTTGGGTTTTGTTTCTTTTTTGTGATATTGGTTCTTTTTTCTCTTGTATGCACTCTCTTTTGGGTCAAATAGTCAAAATTTATAGCTTTTCTTTTCTTGTTATTACTATTTTGTTTATATATTTTGCTCTTTTTGTTTTTGTTCTTTTGTTTAATTTGACCATTCGGTTATCTATTGCTTTATATATATGTTTTTTGTTTGTTTTTTTTTTACTGGTCATGTACTATGATTTTTACTTTATTGTTCTTGTTTCTTGTTTTGTTTTTATATTTATATTTTTATGGCTTTATATTATATCTACTATTTGGTGTCTAAATGAGTCTTATTCTAAGTTAATGTTGGTTGTTATTGGCTGTGAGGGTTAAGTATTGGTGGCTGCCCTTTCATTTATTTTGTGGTCATATAGTTTTATTATTTTAACCTATTACTATATAAACAAAAATTAAATAATAATAATAATAAAAGGGGGTAAATAAGGGTAAAGAGCTATGTAGCACCGAAACGGCAAAAAACTTGCCGTACCTGTTTCCAGTGCGTTTCGGAAACGCGATATGCGTAGCAACTCCAGAAACGCATCTCCAGCATTATTTTTTTTTAAACTTAGGTACTAACTGAATCACAGATCGCCATGGAGGTGTGGAAGAAGAAGAATCTGAAGCAGAAAATTCCAAGGTAGAGAGTGAGAGAGAAGGGGAAGGCAAAGAAGAAATTGAAGAGAAAGACAATGGATTACTCACACATACTCTAAATAGATATGCTTCCTTTCTCCTTGTTTAGCTCAGTTTCTTTCTTTCTCCCTCTGTTCTTTCTCTATATCGTCTCTTTTGCTGACTGGAACAAGGTGAAGGTGGGCCGAAAGCTCTTGGGGAACTAAGATTCTGATAGTTTAGACCAATGGTATCACCTGAAATCGGTAATATGCTGGTCCATTTGGAAAATGTAGGAGTCGACGACTTCCAGGAAGACCGACTGCTAAGCACTATGTTTCTGCTTCTTTCTCCCTCGGTGATTTCTCTAACTCTTCCAATCCACCCGTTTTCTGTCTACTGTTTAGTGTCTTCTTTTTTTTTATTATTTTATTATTTTAATTATTGAATTGGACATTTTAAGTGATAAGGCCCTTATGGGTTGAACAAAAGTGGAGCAAATTGGACTCATTTAATTTCTAAGGCCTATATTAAGTGATTAATAGTTGATATTTTTAATATTTAGAGAATTTTAATATTTTTCTTGTTATTTCATATGTATATATATATAATTTATATATATATGATGTGGTGTACCCGTACCTTTATTTTTTTAAAAATTCCATACCAACGTTTCGTACCTGTACCTGTGCAACATAGGTAAAGAGATGCTTGTGTGGTCCTGGATTGGTGATTGCTATTTTTAATTTTAGTAGATGGTTCCGATGGAGGCATTTTGGCCATTAGCCACGTGACATGGTAGGTTCCATTGAGCCATTATTGAAAAAATAGAGACTCATCCTCACAAGAATTTAGTAGAGACTATCCAACGTCATCGAAATTGAGCTTGAAGACTTTTATTTTGATTGAATTTAATTGGAATGTAATTATTTTAATTTCACATCCCCGAACAGTGTTGTAATATTTAATTTTATGCATATGCATCCATTTAGAAATGAAATTGTGTTGTGTAGTATCCGCAGACCCCTTCACTTATTATAAAAGGATAGAGTAGGTCAATCTTATGTGTGATGACTTTTTTTATCCAACTTTAGTGAAAGTAACGCCACCCCGAATGACGTTTTATGCAAAGAAATGGTAGAAGGATTTAGGTCTCGATAATGAAATCATTTATTGCATGTTTAAATCTATCATCTTTATTTTGTTAAATATTTTGTAATACTCTTATTATTTTTGTGATAAATAAAATACATTTTTAACTATATTATATTCGCACAATTAATTTCGAGTGACTGTTTTTTGAACATGTATTGTGGGGTGCCTAACATTTTCTTTACACACAATTAGACTCTCGAATCTTATATGATTCGCGGATCATTTTTTTTTTTTAAAAAAAAGATTTTCAATTATTCTCTATTTTCTTAATACAATTAGTGACAACTTCAAATTTTCTTTGAAAACTAATATTTTTTTTAAGTCCACCATCCGCGTTGTAGCTACTCCTCATGTACGTTGTGATAGTAATAAAGGGGAAGCTGATTTTCGCTTGAGCTAACCCCTTTTTCCTGTGTTTCAAACTAAACTTTTCTTGATTGTCAACTACAAACTACATAAAATGGGTAGAATGTTTCCTAGCTAGAAGTTGATTTTCCAAAGACAAATGGACTAAGCATTTATGTATTGTGCCATAGGGGAATTAAAATAAAGATTGCAACTGTAATTTTCCACAATTGTGGTCCACTGTTAGTGCATTTTCCTGTAATTCCTGCAACCGCAACTACAATTTAAATCCCTGGTGCCATACATAGAACTCAGCTCACTGCACAGATTGTGGACTCTACGAGATTAGGACGAGAATTTGCAGTACTCTTTGACTTAGGCATCAGCAATTGGCAAACTTAATTTCCTCAAAACCGTATAAATAAATAAATTGCTTGTGATTATGTTTTATTCCGCTTAGCACACTAGAGGATGAGAAAGGGAAAGGCAAGGACACTAGAGGAAGAGGAACCGGAAGGAGCAGATTTGGGCTAAGTTTAGATTATAAACTTAAATTTATTAATTTTTTGGTTATATGATGACAAGGCTAGAACTCTTGCAAACTATAAATTTAAATCAAACTAGTGCAGATAGTGTAGCTTATAAATTTGCTACCATGCTCATAGAATTGATTTAGTAAGGATTAAATTACTTCGTTTGTAAAGCTTATATTCCAATTCCACTGCAAGCAATTATGCTCTAGCAAAGAAATAGATTAACCTTCCCTCTCCTTGAACTTTTGGAAAACAAATAAATTTCCTGCCACTAACGATGCTCATTGCTAATCTCCTTGTTGGGATGCTTATTTGATGTCATATACATCGTGACACTGGCATCAGTTTAAAGATAATGAAGAGAAATAATCAAACACTGATTGGTCAATTCATATTTTAAGTCCTCAATGAAATTTTACGAAGTTAACTGCGAAACATCATATATATTTTTTTTCATCAATTGTTTCATGCACAACTTTTTGTTATTATTTTCCAGTAGATATATGAGAATAAGAATATGAGAAAATTATTGTCTGATTCCTCAAAATGACAGAAAAGACCATTTGATTTCAAACAAAAAAAAAAAAATTCTAATTTGGTTCTACCCATACTAGTAAGAAATATCCAAGTCAGCAAATTAAATTTCAGTATTAATAAAAGTTGGAAAAAATTTCCTCCTAATCCTGTAGAGAATCATCAAGATATACCTTTCTGGCTTCTGATTACAATTATAATTTAGGCTTTTTCTGACCCATGCTAACAGCAACTCTATAATGAAACTAACAACAAATTCTTGAGTGAATCATACAACATTATTTACATTTACAAACCAAGCTTCTTTGGTCTCAAAAATGTGGAAGAACGCTTCCCCAAACCTGGCATGTAGATTTGCTGCTGCTGCTTAGCCAACTTTTCCTTCTCCTTCTGTTTCCTTTTTTTCTCAGCCTCTGCTTGTACCTTCTTGAGGTTCTCCATCTCCTCCTCCATGGCTGTTTTCTCTTGTTTCTGTCTCTTCTTATGCTCTAGTAATGATGTATCAGAGTCCTTAACAGAGAAAAACATGGGTCCCAGCTCAGCCAGCCATTGCGGTTCCACCGCTGTGGCGCACTGCATGTACTCCTTAGTTGTCAAGATTAACTCATGATAAACCACATACTCTGGAGTGCAACCCATACCATAAAGAGCACTACTTGGGTGTAGATGACAGGGCATTCCATTCCTGCAGTTAACATACTCTCCCACCCCTTTTAATCGAGCTGCATTGTGGAAATAAGCAGAACAGATTGCTTTTCTCACAATGTCTGTATCAGGCCAAGAGGATGTTAAGGGAATCTTTAGGGTCTTGAGAATATCAAGTAACTGAGATCTCACCTCTCTAGCCTTTCTTAGACCTTTAACATGCAAAAAATGATCATTGCACCAATCACCTCTATAATCATGTTGTTTCCATTGCTGATAGACATTGTACAGGGTTAAATGATCAGATTCCGGCACAAAAAATCTTTCTCGAGCAGCATCACTCTCCTCTGCGCGATCCTTCGGTCTAAAGAAAACAGATGGTACTGAAAGCATTGAAACAATAGTCAGAACCTCCTCCAGACATCCTAGCTCTTCACCCATCAGTAGCATCTTAGCAAGTGGAGGGTCAAGTGGAAACTCAACCATTTTCCAGCCAAGATCAGTTAAGCCCCCCACGTTATTTAGAGCACCCAAAACCCACAACTGGTACATAGAATTGAGAATATTATCTTGAGGAGGTGGATCCATAAAATCAAAATCCAGCAAATTCTCAACTTTAAGAGATTTGAGCAACAAGACCACGTTGCCAAGGTTAGTCCTCTGGATCTCTGGAACAGGACTAGGCAACATTTCATTTAAGTATGCACTATCTGTATACAATCGATAACATGTGCCAGGCCCAGTTCTACCAGCTCGTCCAGCACGCTGGTCAGCAGCAGCACGGCTGACAGGGAATACTTGGAGAGCATCCATACCCATCCTAGGGTTATACACCTTCATTTTTCCATAGCCTGTGTCTATGACATAGAAGATGCCATCAACAGTCAAGGATGTCTCAGCAATATTAGTGGCCACAATGCATTTACGGGCTCCATCTTCAGCTTTCTGGAATATCTTGGCTTGCAGGTCAGCAGGTAGCTGAGAGTATATTGGAAGAATCAGGAGTTTAGAGACAGCTTTCTTAGAAGATGAAATCATCTGTTCCATTCTCTCCGCAAGGGCATAACATGCTGCCTCAATCTCATCTTGGCCAGTCATGAAGATAAGGATATCGCCCGAAGGACTGGTTATGTGAATAGTCATGGCCTGTTTCACTGCTGCTTCAACATAATCTTCACATGGAGTTTTACTATATAATATATTCACAGGAAATGTTCTCCCAGGAATGTGGAAAATTGGTACACTGCAAGGATGCACTAATTTGTTTGAGTTGAACCAAGGAAATTGATACAGAAAAAGCATAATAAGATGAATCAAGTGAAATTTACCTTCCAAAAAAATTTGAAAATTTCTCTGCATTTAAAGTTGCAGATGTGACAATCAGCTTGAAATCACGACGTTGGGCTACCACTTTCTTCAATATTCCAAAAAGAACATCTGTACTTAGAGACCTTTCATGGGCTTCATCCATGACAATAACCCTGCAATATTTTCAACCATGAAGATAAATGATATTGTTATTATTGCAAACAACAATAAGATGTAAATGTAGAGGGCAAATGTTTCCAATATTTCCATACCGATACTTGTCTAAATCAGAGTCTTTAAGCGTTTCACGTAGAAGTACCCCATCGGTCATGTACTGTAAAATTTAAACATAGAAGTTCAGAAAATAATAGAAAAAGTTGATGCTCATGGGTCCATATAATAACCATCTCTGCCCATATATATTTATGCTTACAGAATGTAAAAGGTCAAAAAAGAATGACAGGCACAATCTAATATCAAATATCATAAGCAATCATAACCCTACAAAGTAAATGGCCTTGTGGACATTTACCTTGATAATAGTATTTGGCCCAGTAACATCCTCAAATCGTATAGCATACCCAACTTTATCACCCAACTCTGTCTCCATCTCCTCACTAACTCTCTTGGCAACACTCATAGCTGCCACACGCCTTGGTTGGGTGCAGCCCACTATACCATTCCTAGTATAGCCATCTTCATGTAGATACTGTCCACAAAACCAACATGTCAAATTCTACTTGAATAAATATACCTATTTCCAACAAATCACAAGTGATTCCCTTGCTCTCTTTACTCTTTTTTTTTTTTTTTTCCTTGGTGAACATAATGTAAATCATTAGGGGAGAGGGAACCTGTGTTAATTGCGTTGTCTTCCCTGAACCAGTTTCTCCGACCACCACCACCACCTGATTTTCACGAATCACCTACACATTGTGTCAAAACAATGTTATAAGAACATAATGAGACAAGGTCTACATGTTTTAAAAAGCAAAGCCAAGTGGGAACAATACCATTAAAGGGCAGTAAAATTAACTTATAAATGTATTTTGTGTAAAGGTTAGAGCAAACCAACAAATCAGACACCATTCAATCTTTTAATGAGTTATTTTCTGGCCTTTATTTGGATAGTGGCCATAAACATATTTTCTTTTAGGGAGACATGCTCATCAGCCACATAAAAATGCAGCTACATTACACAGAAGCACGACTAATAGCATGAAAGAGGGAAAGTGGGATTTGTACTTATCTGACTGAACCAAACAATGATGAGGCTAGTTTCACATCTAAGTTAATTAACAATGTAATTAGAAAAGAAGATAATATCAAATCAACATACTCAACCCAGCCTAACTCCATGTGAAGAGAGATAGGTAAAGCAATAGATATCAATGACAAAAATATTTAATGCCCTAATTTTAAATACTCCACAAATTGATAGTGATCACTAAACATTTCAACGTAAAAGACAAGACACTTCTCAAACGTTCTTTCCAAAGAAGAGCAATCAAGTTAATAGTTATCAAGTATACCAGAGAAAAACCAACCTGTAATAACTCTTCCCGCACTGAAAATATGGGTAGATATTGCCTTTGCTCTGCAAGGCTTTTTGACTTTGCAAAGTCACTTACAGCTTCTCCCTTTTTCAAATGCTGAGCAAACTTAGCATCCTCCTTGAAATCAATTTCACCTTCTTCACCCACTACAGCAGTGTCTGCATCTATCTGGCATAGAAAGTAAATTTGATTAAGACAAGTCTTTAAACCATCAAGAGAAAGCATAAAGCACAATTATTTTCAAAAAAAATACCTGCTCTGCTGTTTTTTCCACACCAAGGATATCACCTAGTTTTGAACCTGCAAGCTCCCAAAAGCGTTGGCGAGACTTATTCATACTTTGCTTTTCATGGATTTCTCTGACCAAAGCAGATCCTTTACGAGAAATTATAGCCATATCAGATGTTGGATCTTTTATTGGCATTATTGGCTCCGCTTGCTTAGTAAAAACCACTCTGCCATCAAGGAAAGGAGGCTTTGTATCTGTACCAAGGAGAGAAGATAATTAGTTCAAAACGATGAGAGAATAATACATACAAACATTGTCCCAATATCGTAGTTGGTCAGATTAAGATTTCTGCGTATTTACCATGAACAAGAAGAATAACCTTGCGTTCTTCCTCATCATCAAATTCAGTCTGAACCTCTGTACCTCGAACAGCTCCTGATCTCAGTAGTTGCCTGTCCTCCCACTGAGCATTATCAGTAGTGCGCTGAGACAACTTCTTGCTCTGAGCAAGGGACATTTTAGTCCCATCCCTTTTCACCTGTGTTATAGATAACAACTCCGTTATTGATGTTATAAGATAATTGCCAACTTGCTCCAAAACAATGCACGCCAATAAATCATCATTTAGTAAATAAGTGAACTAAAGAATAATTTCACCAAATATAAAATAATAAAACATTTCGACATCACCTGCACACCTATGTGTGCTTGTTTCAGATACTGCTCCTAAAACATAGAAAATTATTGTTGCAAGAATGGTTGCTTTTTGGATGCCAATCTTTCAAGTTAAAATAATAGTAATATAGAGATAGTAAGAATCAATTTAGTAGTCGAGCAAGGTTCAATAACTAACTGTATAAACTTAAAAGTTTCATTTCTAACACCAAGCCACATTGAACAAAGTCAAAATTGCAGCTCTAAACTAAATCACAATAAATGGAAAGATAACTTTCTATGAATATCAAATTTTTGAATGAGAGAGCCATGATGAGACCAGCATCTTAATGATACCATATATGAAAGTATAGCATGTAGAACTCTTCTATATGCATGTTTCTCAATTTTCAATATATCAGTCTCCCCACAAACATTAATGGTGTCCTTTTATCTAATAAGCAATTTGATTAGCAGCATCAAGCTCCTTATAGATAACAGCCATTCATACAGTAATGCAGCAAACCTTGTCTTGAATATAATTAATTAGAAATCCTGAAAGGTACCAGTCTCTTTGCCAACTCAGCCTCTTTTTTCTGAAAGGAAGCTTCATCTCCTAGGAAAAGCGATGAATTATCAGCATCAAAAATTGTGTTACCTTCCTCTCTATCATACCTAAAAAAAAAAAAAGGTTTCATAATTATGCAGCATAATATGACTTCTGAAGCCAGCATATTTTTGAAGTATATAAATATTAAGCAACCAGGTTGTCTTAACTAATATACTCATCTACCATAATTGTACATCTTTCATATACTCTTATCTAAAGCAATAACACTTGTCCATAACAAAATTTAGTTACCAGGCTCGGTCAGTATTGTATTCCATCTCCATACGCATGCTTTCAGTAATCTCATACTTGTGTTCTTCACCCAAGTCAGCCTTATCCACCACTTCATCCTGCAAATAAGAAATTAACAGCGATATGAATCCATAAATAGCATGCATAACAAGAAAAGTAATCCAAAGTCATTAAAGTATGCAAGGAGGAAACTATGTGGCCTATTACTCACAAAATTGCTAAAATTGTTTAAGTCATGCATCTAAAATGTGACGGGGAGTTATCAGAGATTAGAGACAAAAATTACCTCATATGACTTTGAAGTTTGTGAAGTAAAAGTAAGTTGATGGGACCTTCCATTATGTCTAGAACCAGATGATTTAACAGAGGATCCAGAAGCACGTATTGGAACTGGAGATGGAGAGATCTGGTCCCAAGGAGAAGATGAAGTAACTGCATTATTCAATGGATTAAAATTAATTCTCCATAGACTCCATCCTTAAATTATATGAATTAAAATAATTAAATTATAATGAGGATCTCGTATTTGAAATTACATACAAGATGAACGAGGAGTATGGCCCCCCAACCAAGGAGAAACTAATCGGGCATCAGGTGAGGCACCAACAAACATTGGGGATGGTGAAGGCTGATAGCGCTTAGAAGAACTAGAGCGACTATCTCTTCTTGGTGTATCATCCCATTCCCATTGGCCATCATCCCAGTCAGACCTGCCTACAAGATTTGCACATTTCAGCACTAAAATATACAGCAGCCTTCATTGATATCTAGGTATTTATGAATCTTATGCCGTCATAAAGAAAAGCTAGTTTTCCCAATACACTGGGAGTAACTTGCAAATTTGAAAAGATGGCAAGAGCACATTAACATGATTACAGTATTCCAAGATATCAGAAAGATGACATTCACCCTGGCTTCAATACTTGGATTAACTCAAAACTTCAATGTGAAAACCAGAACATAACAATTACATACCAGGTGTTCTCCTGGAACCTTCATATCTGTTTTGCTTTCGACCATATTCATTGTCATATCTATCATGTGAACCCCTTTCAGAATACCGCTCCCTACTTTCATCTCTATTTCTATGCCGCACACTTCTGCTATCACTTCTTGAATCATGCCTAAGACGTCTTTTCTCACTTTTAAGGTCCTCCCTATCATATGTAAGACTCCCAGAGCGAGAACTTGAGGAACTTCCAGAAGGTGAAGGAACCTTCACATTTGACACATCAAAATTATAGTTACAGAAAATCATATACGATAAGAACCTTATTGGACAAAAATGCCAATTAATGAAAATATCACTATTAGAAACAGCTGAGCCTTTATTTACTACACAGATTGACAAAAGCATGTCTTACCAACTTCCCATATCAACAAAATTTCAAAATACTCTTCATGTTCTTCATAAATTGTATCCAGAAGATAGAGAAACAGAAATTTAAATAGTCAACAGCAGAAGTTCTTTTGCATTCATCCTTTATCTTGATTCCCCTAATATTTTTGGCTGATAATAGTTGAATTTAAAAACTAGAACCAAGATCCCAACAGCTTTGGTTCACTTAGTAACACAAGACACAAAGAAACCACTCTCAGGAAAGTACTCAATTTGACTGAGTTAAATCATATAGAAGGTATTCATAGAATATTTCTCTCTTGGTAACACTCATATGTTATGAAGTTCAACAAACATAAAAAAAATAAAAATAAAAAAACTAAAAATGCTTAAGTTAATCTCACTTTTGTAAGTTTCCAGAAAAACCATGGAAGGGAGGACCTTATGGGCAAAGCCACAAAAAAAAATTATTGATACTTCATATCTGGTTCTAAGATTTGTAAAGCCTAAAAATGGCATTATGGAGTTGTAAAATTAAACTTATATCAAGGGAAGAGACACTGACTTTAAGCAATAAAAACCAGGACACTTAAATGCTACAGGTTAACCTTGAACATGTCTATATTAATCGACTACTTGTTCCTTTCAACCTCAAGATATGCAAAAGCATTGGATCATCTGGTAACTCTCGATGCATGGATGCACAAATTAAAAAAAAAAAAGAGCTAAATTAACAATTTATAGATACAAACAGTAAGATTTTAAAAAAAATATAAAATATAAAATCTTACCTCTAAACTCGTATGCTTGCTTGAACGAGTCCTGTATGTATCACCATAATGATCTTTAGTCACAGCACTTTCTGCAGACAAATCACAGAAAAATTAATATCTTAATTCACACATACACACACATAAAAGCTATACACATATATCTAAGCCAACTTAAAACCATTGTTAAGAACAGAAAGAAAANAAAACCATTGTTAAGAACAGAAAAAAAAAAAAAAAAAAAAAGGTCGAAATATGAGAATCTTCCAATACAACTACCTTAAAACTATGCCCATCGGTAGATTTGAGTTTTAATGGAAATTCACATTATCCACTTCTAACAATAATGGCATGTAACATCACTAATAAATTGCTGATACATATTAATACATGGAGAGGAAAAAAAAAAATACTCAGACAAATTTTATTTATTGGCAACAGAAATTCAAACTATAAAAAAAATACCTGCATGTGATGTTTCACTTGTCATTTCACGGTACCTCCTATTAGCATGATTCTGTGCGCTACGAAATCCATCATGCCCACTTTCATCACCAACAGAGGACTCAGACATATCTTCTTCATCCACAGATGCTGCAATTGAAGTAGTTATTTCTTTTGGGACCTTGAATCCCACATCATGTTGAGCTCCTCCCCGTTTTGCATTAGCCAGAACATCAAGCCCTGTATAATAATTTATTAATATTTCAAAATGAACCTATCTTATGTGTTTTCAGAGTATAATTACCTCCAAGAGCTCAACTATGCAAGAAATCAGATATAAATCATATAGTTATCATTTCCAAAAAGTGGATAACAAAACAAATAAAAAAAAAAAAAANAAAAAAAAAAAAAAAAAAAAAAAAAACACAAGTTAGGTCTTTTTAAATCTGAATTGAAAGCAACAAAACCCAGTCAGGATTGAAAGGCATCATTCAAATTCAGACACATAAATTAGTGTCACATAGTGAACAATATGAATCAGTTCAAAATTCTGTATGCTAGCAATCATTAGAACATAGAAAGGAATCTGTCTCTTCAAAAAACTGTTTGATTGATGTCATGGGTTCTATTCCCATCATATACTTCCCTCCCCTTTCCGGTCAGGATTGAAAGGTATAATTCAAATTCAGTCACATAAATTAGTGTCGCATAGTGAACAATATAAATCTGTTTAGCAATCATTAGAACGTACCAAGGAAATTCTCTCTTCAAAAAGCTGTTTTATTGATTTCATGGATTCTATTACCCATTCCTGCCATATACTCCCCTCCTTTTTCCCCACGCATTGCGCTCCTATGAAACCCAATAAAAAAAAAAAAAAAAAAATTCCCTTCAAAATGCAGGGCATACCTAAACGAGACTTTCTTTCCGGAGGTATATACACCACTCTATCCTTCCCAGGAACGTAGAGTCCGCCACCACTTGAGTTCTCTGGTTCCAATGTCACTGTTGTCTTGTCCAAGTCAAAGTCTCTATTACCACCTCCTTCTCCCTATCCATTACAAAAAAAAAACAAAAAACAAAAGAAGTAATTAAAATATGAAAATAAAACCAGCAAACAACAAAATCATAACATTCAAAAAGTAAGTTTAGAAGAATTCAACACAAACCTCCATTATTGAAGAAAATATAATCACTTCACCGACCAAAAGTTAGAAATACACTTCCAAACAGCACCCAAGCTCTAACTTCTAACAATTTCCTGGCAATTAACTAACATCATTAGCAAGATTCCTCCATATTCTCTAGAAAGCAGCATTTATATTAACAATATCATATATCTATAAACCCTAATTTGACAAATTCCAAAGCTTTAACTTGTAAATTGAGTCCCAAGATAGAATTTTTACTACCTTTCTATCTTCGACCAGCGCAGCAAATTGCTCAGCTACAGACTCACAGAGGTAACCTCTGATCAAGAGCTCTGCTCCCAAACTCTGATATCACCGTGACTCGCCCTCCCTCTACCTCTCGGAGGTTGCCGTTCTCTCCTTTTCTTACCCAAGGAACAAAATTTCGTGTCGTTTCGGACGAAACGTACGAAATTTTTCGGTTTCGTGGGAGACCGACACGAAATGCTTATCAATGATGGAAATTTCACTGCTTCGATCGAAATGTTACCATGTCGAGGAATTTCGACCGAAATGAAGAAATTTCGCTCTATTTCGGAACGAATCAGGAATCACAGCCAAGTGAGGGAAGAGGTGTGACAGAGAAAACCAAACAATATCTACAGAAAAATTTCTACCTACGAAGCTGGAGCTTTGCAGAAGGTGTAAACCCTATTGATCAATTGTCTTCATCATCGAATTGGGCATCCAATCACACGCTGATTCAGAAGAAAAAAAAATCTCACTCACCACGATAGCTGAGCTGAAGGTGTGAACCACTGTGGAGGAAGAAGAAATTGCAGAGAGAAGTCGAACCCCTAGAAATCAAAATTGGCGCGAAGCTTTTTGCTTCAGCGTTATGCTTCCATTGAAGAGGTTCCGCAAAGATTAGGTTCTGGATTTGGGTTCTGCGAGGCTTTCTTCATTTTCACACAGCTTTTCTTCTCTTAAATTTCTGTGGACTGCTATACCCCTCTTCCCGTTTCAATCACTTACTTATTTTTAATGGGTTTTTATTATGGGAAGAGATCCAGTCATGTTAACTTGAGTCATGTTGCTTAGATCTAAGCCGTCTATTCCATTTAAGGTCATTTCAACCATTAAAATATATTAATATTTAATGGTTGAAATGAGCTTTAATGGAATTGACGGCTCAAATCTAAGCAATATGACTCAAGTGAGATGACCGGATCCAAATCCTTTTATTATGTTTATAGATGCTACGAAAGAGATGGAGGCCTATTTTGGCCATTTTCTTTAACATATAACTTTTTGAGTTTTGCCCATATAAGTCCATTTAAATTTGTATTTCTTATTAGTTTTACTCAATTAATAAGCATTTAAAAAATGAAGAGATAAACATTTTTTTATAGTCTATATATATATATATATATGATTAAAAATATAGTTATTTAGTTATAAAAAAAAAATAGTTATTCAATATTATACTATCTAATTTTATATATCTCTACTAGTATTATTATGTTAAAATCCTTTAAAATTGAAAAAAAATTATTGCTTAAAATTATTTGAAACACTTCTTCAAAAAAAATTCGTTTTCAAGAAATTTTCGAAATGTTTCCAAAACGTTTTTCGTTTCCTAGGTGATTGAAAAGGTATCTTGAAACAAAATTTTGTTCCTTGTTCTTACCAACTTTGCTTCGTCCTTGGTTTATTTTTTATTATTATTTAAGTAATAAATAAAGGGCAGTTATTCACTAATCGGCGATGTCCCTTTGACTATGCTATTTATTTTTAATGACATGTATGCTTGATAAAATGGTGTTTGCTAAGATACACATGTACTGCTATTCACCTCTTGACTGGGGTTTTTGGTGTGATCCACTTAGTAATTTTAGTATCGTTATGAAGATTTCAAAAAATTAAGTCATATAATATATGATATAATGCACAATTTCTTATAAAATACAAAAATGGCACAATATAATAAAGCGTGCCAAATTCTATTTTTTGGCAAAAATTTAATTTTTTGTTTGACACGTTTTCCTATATCATGTCGTTCTTGCATTTTATAAGGATGACATATACTAGATTACTTAGTTTTTCAAGGTCTTCGTAATGACACTAAATTCAACCTTTAGGTCTCACTAAAAAGCCTCAATCAGGAGGTGGAAGTAGTGCTACACTCCCTCTAATAGGGAAAGTAGCTTAGCAATCACATGATAAAATATATGTATAAATAATCTCAATAGTCAGTTATGTTTATAGTATTAATATCACTTGTAATGATATTAAATAATTATAAATGCTAACAACGGTTATTTCAGTTAGCAAGAATCTAATTACTTCACTTGTAAGGCCTAGGTTCGAAATAATATTGAAAAAACTTCCCATGCCTATTTCTTGGGAAATTTTTCACGGATTCTTGTCCATGAAAATTTCTCTGAGTTCTTCTTTTTCTTTTTGCTGATTTCTTATTATCAATACTAAAGAAATTACAAAAAAGGAAAACAAAAATCTGAAAAAAAAAAAGTTAACAAAAAATTATACATGATCACATTTAAACAAACTTTACAGAGTTTAGTCTTGGACTTTACACATTTTATAATCCAAAATAGAAACTAACTCAAGTAGTGATTACTATAAGAAACTAAGTCTAAATTAATAAAATTTCCTAACCCTAGACTTAGAACAAAACAAAAAAATAATAACAAAATAAATAAATGTAGAGACAATTTTTCAGCTATTTTACACTATCATTAATTTTTTCTGAGGACTGGATACAAAGTTGGCAGAATTGCCTTCACCACAGGTTGCAATATGCTCTTGATGTCTTTTCCCCAACTTCTCAATTGCCTTGTTAATGACTTCATAGTCTCCAACATTCCACATGGACTTGGTACTGAAATATTATCAAACACTTGTCAAGCATGAAGAAAAATTGGGTAGAGGAACAAATATTTAATAATTCAACAAACATTTAACAGCTTGAAATGTCTTATATCGAACATCATAGTTTGAAATATTATAAGAACAACACATAATCACTCAAAGTCTAAAATAGTCAGAGATAACCTAAGGTAAATAATATGAATAATCTTTATTTAAAATCTGCAGACTGGCAATGAACAACCCATATGACACAGAGCACAACATTGAAGCAGGTGCAAATACTAATTCAAAATCTCTCCATAAAGATTGAAGTCTCACTACAAGAAAATAGGCATTTTCTCACGGACAAAATCCATGAGAAAACGCCCAAAATTCCGTGAGAAACTCATTTCTCACAGATTTTCACACTGATTTTAGGGCGAAAGAAAAACCCTCGTGACAAACCAAATTTCTCACGGAAAAGAGTGACCCCGAGAAAATTTATCACGGACTTACAATGAGTGTAAGAAATATTGAAAAAAAATTTCTATGCCTATTTCTCACGGAATTTTTCACTTATTCTTGTCTGTGAGAGATTCTTCAATTTTTTTTTTTTTTTGTTGATTTGTTATATCAATACTAAAGAAATTGCAAAAAGGGAAAACAAAAATCTAAAGAAAAGTTAACAAAAAATTATATATTTTCACATTTAAACAAAGTTTATAGAGTTTGATCTTGGACTTTACACACTTTACAATCCAAAATAGAAACTAACTCAAGCAGTGATTACTATAAGAAACTAACTCTGAATTAATAAAATTCTCCAACCCTAGACTTAGAACAAAACAGAAAAATCCTAACAAAAGAAACAAATGTCAAGGCAATTTTTCAGTTATTCTGCACTATCATTGATTTCCCATGATCGGGTACAAAGTTGGCAGAATTGCCTTCACCACAGGTTGTAATATGCTTTTGGTGCCTTTTCCCTAGCTTCTCAATTGTCTTGTTGATGACTTCATAGTCTCCAACATTCTTCATGGACTTAGTACTGGAATATTATCAAAGACTTGTCAAGCATGAAAAAAAATTAAGCAGAGAAACAAACATTTAATAGTTCAACAAACATTTAACAACTTGAAATACCGTTGATCGAACATCATTGTTTGAAACATTACAAGAACAACACATAATCACTCAGTCTAAAATAGTGAGAGATAACCTAAGGTAAATAATATGAATGATCTCTATTTAGAATCTGGAGACTGACAACGAACAACCCATATGACACAGAGCACAACATTGAAGCATGTGCAAATACTAATTCAAAAGAACATCCATAAAGAAAACAATAACATATCAGTATGATATAACCTATCAATTAAATCAACGAACATCTAAAAGATAGTCTAAACTGTTAACACAACTATAATCAAGCCTTATCTATTCTTCGCTTTTTCAGTCTACATATGCAAATAGATTTTAATTCCACATAGAATTATGGTTAAAGGGATACGTTAACTTAGATAGATACTTCAATAATGACCCTGAGATGGTCCTTTAAGACAGCTGCAATTATAAGACAAATAGAAACCATGCAGGTCAAATAACTCAAGAAAGAAAGAAAAAATCCACTTTAGACAGATAAATGGAAGAAAAGAACCCAGACACCAAGATATTTTTAGTTTCCCTAATTTAAGTCTCTCTATGTTAGTAGAAGTGCAATCAACTCATCCTCTTTAAGCATAGCCAGAAGAAGGAGAAATATAATTAACCAATCAAACTCCAAGATGTTTGCTCCAAAAAAATAAGTACGATGAAGCGAAGTGAACTAAATATATACTGACAGAGTGTCAGGTTTCTCAGCTTAATGCAGCAACTCATTAGTGACTAGATCAGCAACTAACTCACCAAATTGGCTAGCAGACATGGTTTAAAATGAACAAGCTTTTATCTTTCTATCCAAACAAAGATAGTGGTAATAAAAGAGAAAGAACCTGACATAAACACTATACCAATATCATACAACAAAAGCCCCAACAAAATTTATCCAAAAAAAATACAACAACTCCAATTCATGCTTAGTAATTTGGATGTATGAGAATCAACAAATGTTCCATTAAAACAACTAAAAACTCAATCCATAATCACATTAACAACATTCCACCAACAACATATCCTAAAACTACACTCAAATTTATCCAAAAACACAAATAAATTCACATTTAACTCAAAGAACAATTGAAAAGAAGAAACAAAGGGATTTTGACTTACCTCTTCTTCAAAGCAAGTCAAATACGCTTCCCAACCATTATCCTCCACTTGTCGCCGCCGGAACAACCTCAAACGCCACTGGGAAATGGAGTCATCGAGGGTGGAAGAGAGAATTACAGAGGCTAGAAAGGAAAAGTGAGAAAATTGAAATAGGGGTGGCTTGCAGCGCTAGGGAAAGAAAAAGTCAATTTTTTCACAGAATTTCTCACGGCAAAATTTTGTGAGAAATCAGCCTTGAAAATCCTAATTTTAACTTTAATGAAATGGTGCATTCCGTTTCTCATGAAAAAAAAAAAAATTGTGAGAAAATTTCATGAGAAATTCAGTTTTCTCATGGAAAATGTTTCCATGACAAATTCTGTGAGAAAATTGAATGTCTCTCTGAAATTCTCACGAAATTTTCTAATGAAAATTTTTTTCACGAGAAATTCCATGAGAAAGTCCTATTGAATACTATTTAGAATTATGTTTTGTGAGAAATTTCAGCAAGAAATCGCTTGTTTTCTTAGTGTCTAATAGAAGTTACCTTGTCAAAGCCTTTGAATTCATTCTTGCAAATGTCCCAAGCGTCCTTTGACGTAGTTACATTCATGATCTTTGGAAAGAGTGCCTTGCCAACAACTTGTTGTATGATGAACAAGGCCTCTGTAACCCTTTGCATTAGGGGTGTAATCGGTATGGTTCAACTTGATTAATTTTTATGGAAATATAAATCCAAACCTACCAAACATACTCGATTTGGTTCAGTTTCTCTATTTTTTTTTTTTTTTTTTTTTTATTATTTAATTTTTTTTTTTTTTTTTTTTTTTTTTTTTTTTATTTTTTTTTTTTTTTTTTTTTTTTTTTGTTTTTTTTTTTTTGATTTGGTTCAGTTTTTTTATTTTTTTTTTTTTTTTTTTGAAAAAACAAAACCACTTTGGTTCTGTTTGGTTTGTTTTTGTCACCTTGACTGAATTGAAAATAATCACAAAACTGTCAGTTTGGTCGGTTTTTGTCATCTAGACTAAATTGAAAATAATCACAAAACATAGTTGAAGAAAATGACGTCGGATCATAGTTGTAAATTTGTAATAGTGCAAAGGGATTGGAAGGTTACCAGCTTTATTCTTCACAGAGGTTTTAAAGCGCAAAGGTTTCAGTGAAGTCAAATCTCATCAAGATCTTGAAGAAAGGGACCAAGGGCATGATAAGAACCCTAGGGTTCTTAAGAGAAAATTAGAGATTTGAAAAGAAAGAGAGGGGTAACCACTTCGAGCAGGTCCTATCCTTCAAGAAAATCCTTAGGCCAATAATTTCATAGATTAGAAAATAGCCATACAGCATCTACATATATAGTCCAAGAACCCTAATTCAAACAGAAAATAATATAATTAAAGAAAAATTATATAATCATCCGTACTTTGCATGTTTTCTTCATACTCCTTTTTCTTTGCTTCAGCCCAAGTTGCTAATTCTTCTTCACTTTCTGGCCTTTGGTAACCTTTTTCTACCAAATTCCACAAGCCTTGGGAGATGAACAATTAATGTTTTCATTTGAATGCTCCAAAAATCATAATCATCTTCTTGAAATATTGTGATTGATGTTTGGGCAAAGTTAAAAATAGATAAGTTAGGAGATGATGTGAAGGCCATAGGGGTTGATATATGGTGACAAAATGGCATTAAGGTTTAGATATTTTAAGCTTAAAGGTGGCTGGATTATAGGATTTAGGCCTAATGGTGGCTTATTTGTGAGGATATTTGCGTGGCTTGCTGGACCAGTTGTGCTCTGATAACACTGTTGGTATTTGGAGTTTAATTAGTTTAGGAATTAATGGAATACGCTGGCAGTGTTTATGGGTCGTGAGTAATGGAGAGAGAAGTGAAGGCTTAATTTGCTAAAGTTGTATTCTTTATTGATTAGTATTTCTTACTTACAAGTTCAAGTACACATGCCTATTTATAGGCTTCACTCAACGGACTTTACTCTATTTAGAGTTTTCTGAATTTTACAGCATATTGAAATGATTTTTTCTCTCCTTTCACTGCCTCTACATATTCTTCATTCTTCTACACATTTCTTTGACTTTGCATTCTATGGTATTCTAGTGTTTTCTGATTTTTACTATTTTACAAAATAGATATTTTCATGGACTTTTCTAGATTAATATTTAACAATAGCCATCACTTTAACTTCTTGCGTTGTCAGACTTGCTTGTAAATTAGATAGTTTTACCTTTTCTTTTTTCTATCACTACAAAAAAATACGCGATTTCTCATGGAAATTTCTTACGGAACAGAATTCCATGAGAAATTCTCAAGAATTAGCATTCAATAGGAATTTCTCATGGATTTTCTTATAGAAAAGTTTTCCATGAGAAAATTCCATCAGGAATTCAATTTTCTCAAAAATTTCTCACATAAATTTTTTCCCGTAAGAAAATTCGCGAGAAAATTGAATATCTTATGAAATTTTTTCACTGAAAAGTTTTTTCGTGAGAAATTCCATGAGAAATATGGATTTTTCCGTGAGAATTTCGTGAGAAACGAAATGTACCGTTTCACTAAAGTTAAAATTTGGGTTTTAAAATTTCTCATGGCTCATTATCCGTGAGAAAGTCCGTGAGAAATTTGTAATGTTATATCCCATCCGAGCCCCATTTCCTTTTCTCATTTCACTAAGTTTTTCACCCTTCTTCACTATTCTCTCTTCCCCTCCCCCTCCAAGCCTTGTTTTGCAGCAGTTCCCTCTCATTTTCGGCAACTCCCTTTAGTTTCCGACAGCGTTGCAAGCTTCTTCGGCGTTACAAAGCATGGAGCTAATCCTTCCTTCTTGAGGTAAGTGTTTAAATACCCAAATCCCCATTTTCATTTTGATTTGGGTTATTTTGTTTTGATTATTTTGTTTTAATTGGTGGATTTAGGTTATAATGATTTGTAGAAGTACTTAAATTACATAATTATGAATTGGAGGCATAATTAGTTGTTTAGGTTAGGGTTTATGTTGAATCCGAAATTGGGATGCCCAAATTGACAATGTGTAGATTTTATTTTGTTAAATTTGTTTAGGGGTTTTGTTGTATGGTTGGTTTGAGGTTGTTTAATGAATTTTTGGTATTTTTTTGATGGATTATGAAATTTATGTACTCTTGGAGTAATTATGTAATAGGGATAATATTAAATTCTTTAGTTGAATTTCTTTAGGGCTTTTAATGTATGATATGATTAGTTTAGTTTTATATTTTTTTGTGATTTTTTGGATAGATTTTTTGTAATTTTGAATGATTGAGCCTAAATTGTATTTTGAATAAAATCCTTGTTTGGTCCTCGAAAGATAAGTTCGGTGACAGTTTAGTCCCCCAAAGATTTTTACCGACACTTTAGTCCTTGGAAGATGGTTCCGTCGGCCATTTTAATCCTCCGCTTGTGCCCGTGAAGTGAACTTAACAGAAAAGGTCACGTTGCCTGTTAACTGGTGATGTGTCCGTCAAATGCTGAGCTGGCATGCTTAAGTGGCAAATGGTGGGGCTGATGACTGGGATCAAGCTCAACAACGTCGTTTTGAAGCTTTTGGTAAACACCCAAACCAGTTCATCAAGTCCTTCTTCCTCAAACACAATTATGAAACCACTTGCTTGAACATTGAACCCTAAGTCAGACAAGGACATCACGATTTGTAGCTTTCATCGTGTCCTTCTTCACCAAAACAACAATGAAATCCAGGTGCTTGAACTGTGAAGTCCGAAATCGAACCCAAATCTGGCGTCTTCAAACCAGCAACTCCGCATATCTTCATATCGTCAATTCCGTGGAGATACCCAGCAACTCCAAAGTCGGACCAGTTTGCACAGTGGAATGCCCATCCATTTGTCGCCGGATTTATTTTGAAGATTGCCCCAAATTGACAGAGAGCAACCGCAGCCCCCAAATCGGTAGTAACTTCTATAGTAGTTGCGATTTCCCCTTCTGTCTGACTATACCCATTGGCATTTGTTGTTAATCGTTGTTGCTGGATATTTTGTCCTGCGAAATTGGAACCGTAAGCTCCTATATTTACTTAACCAGGTTTTTTGAATGCATGTGGGGTTTTGTTCATAGTAATATTTGTGGGAGAGAAAGTAATACTAACACTCTGTTGGGTATGTGTTACATTACAAATGCAATGGGTAGTTTACCTTACAAATGCAATAAACATGATAGCCTTCATATTGCAAATTTGACTTGGGATTTTTAACACGATAGCTTAGCAGAAGTCTTATCTTGGTAGAAGTGGTGCACTTGTGTTAAGGCACATATTTTTTTAGGCCAGTGTGATATCAAATTTTACTTGAAATTGCTCATTAATTTGTTAATTTAATTGGGGATTTGATTTGGTGCCAAGGTAGTTGTTGTGGTATATGAAACTATTTCAAATATTTCCTTGATTGTGTGCCCGACGTATCAACCTCAATTTTATTTCATCACTTGTTAAAGGTTTTCCAATAAATTGTTTTTGTACTCATTTGAAATAGCTTGCTATACAAATAGGTAGACAATTTTAATTAGATTCGTATACCTTTTTTATGGTGTAATAGGTCTAGCATATATTTTTAACAGGTTATTTTGGTGGTAGTTTGAGGTGAAAGTTATTGCTAAAAATGATCATTGAGGATGAAGAAGTCCCTAAACGACGTGGTGTGATGATTGATGGTGAAGCATTAACACCGCCAATCCATGGACAACATGTCCAGCAAGGTAGCTCCAGTGGGTCAAGCTTTAAAAGGAGTGGATATGCCACATCTGACTATAGTACCCCTAATGTATGCGGTTGTAACAAGAGGGTGATAATGCTTATTTCAAAGACAAAGGAGAACCCAAATCACCCATTTTGGTGTTGTCCACGTTACAAGGTTTGAGTAGAATTTAATTTCAATTTACACGTGTATTCTAGTATTCTAGTATTTAGTTGGTAATGTATAAATTTTCAAGTTCCCCATTCTAGTATTTTAACAAATTTTGCCTCTGTATATGCAGAATGAAGACTTGTGTTGTGGGTTTTTTCAATGGGTCGATAACTCTGAAGGGGTGGTTCCTAGAAATCCAGGGTCCTACACAACAGATGATAAACAAGTGTTAAAGTTCCAAAAGAAGATAATTAAGGGTCTTCAAAGTGAAGTTATGAAATTGAGAATTGCTTATGCTTTGCTTATTGTTTTGGTGTTCATTGTACTATTCCTTGCCAAATGGATGTGACCATCTTGTAAATTTGAAACCTGTTGAACATTTATATAATGGAAGTAAATCCTATTATGTAAAGTCCCTGTGTTTTGTTGTGTAATTAAAGGTCCACAAATAGACCACAAAAACTTGCACAGTAATAATTGACAATGTGTTTACAACGGTGACAGTGTCAATGATTACAACTTGACAGCTGTTACAACAGCAGCACAAAACAGCAGCAATAACAACACAAAAAAAAAGCAGAATCCAGCAAAAATATGGACACCACTCGCTGCACATTGCTTCAACTCATGAAATCACACATCAGTCAACAGTTTCTCTTTCCCCTTCCTTGAAGGTTAAGCAGAAAGGTACTCTAAAAACCTGTTCCTGGTAGCCCTAGTTGCCGCTTGAATGATGTCTAGCGTCACAGTCTCTTTGTTGGCTGCAACCCTGTTATGTTGTCTTGATCCTTATCAAGAAATGCAAGTATATTCATAAGAGACGGAAAAAACGTGCAATACATACAAACAGCTCATAACATCAATATAAACAAATTAGATGTCTTTTAACTTACATGTTTAGAGTTACTCTAAGATTTCTTCTTCTTCCTTTGTGGTAATTCTGCTTGCGATTCTTGGGCAGGTGGTGGGGCTTGCAAATCTAAAGGTTGACTGACTAGAAGCTGTCCCTGTTGATGTGGCTGGGTGGCTAGGCTCCTGCTTTTCTTCCCTCGCTTCCGTGGTTCCGCTCCCTTGCAAGTCCTCGTGTTGTGCCCTGTCCCACCACACTCAGAGCATTTAATGGCTCCATATTTCCTTTTCAGCCTGGTCGAATCTTGCGGTACGTCATTGACTTTGCTTCGATTCTTCTTTGGCCTACCCGTTGGTCTCTTGAGAGGAGGAGGATTAATATCGCCTAAGTTTGTCTTCTTCCAGTAATCTTGTCCTGTCAGTGGCTATATAAATGGCTCATAAGCCTTCACCCATGTGCTTGTTAGGTACCAAGCATTAACTGCACCGTCTGGGTCCTCATTGTTAGATGCAAATGCTGCACACGCATATCTGCACGATATACCTATGAGATCCCAAGTTCTGCATGAGCATGTACGAGCTGACAAATCAAATACAACCTTGTCAGTCGGTCCCCTGCTGACTTCATATTTATGCCCAGCAGGGTCTCCAGCCCACAATGGACACCACTCGCTGCTTCGTTTCTTCTCGGTTTCAAGATAGTTTACCGCCATTAGCACAAGTTGACTCTTGTATTTTTTGATCCTCAGAAGCATATCCCCTCTCGTTCTCATAATATAACACCTGATTTCCTCAAGGATAGTCATAATGGGTTTGGAACGGAATTTTTGGATCTCTTTGTTGAACTGCTCGCACATGTTGCTAGTGATGGCTTGGTTCTTGCTATAAGTGTTGAACGCTCCTCTAACCCATCTAGCAGGGGCATTTCTCATCAACCATTTATAGCATCGTCATCAACCATCTTGATATGAGCCATATGCCTATCAAACTCTTGCATGGTAGTTGACTTTGCTGCCAAGAACACCCTTGATCTGAGCTCCTTGCTTTTCCAAGTCTTGCAAAAGTTCTTCCAAATGTGCACTACACATGACCTGTGAGGAGCTGTTGGACACAACTCGGCAAGTGCTGGCTCCAAACCCTATAGCAATTTTGAAAAAAAAAAAATGTTAACCTGTGAAGATGGATGTAGGGTATTATAGAATATATATTAGCTGCAATGGAATTAGATAGAGGGTTACCTTCTGCTGATCCGAAATGAAGTTCCAGCCGTGTTCCCTAGCATTTACCAAGTCCTCAAGCAATCTTGTCAAAAACCACCTCCAGGTATCCTTCATCTCAAGATCTACAACAACATAAGCTATTGGACAGAATGAGTTGTTCCCATCTTGAGCAACAGCAGCCAGCAATATACCACCATAGTAACCCTTAAGGAAGCAGCCATCTAGACCTATTAAAGGTCTACATGCAGCTTTGAAACCCTCTTTGCAAGCATCCAGACATATGTATAGTCTGTTAAAGTTTGGTACTATAGCACCTTGAGGTCTATCAACAGCCAATTGCACAGTCCCCCGAGGATCCACTCGTTTTAATTCACCACAGTAATCCCATAGAGCAGCATATTGTTTTGCCTCCGTACCCTCCACCATTTTCCTTGCTTTTCTCAATGCCCTAAATATCGTTTTGTCATTAACATTAACATTATACTTTCGCTTCACTAAGTTCTGAGCATCAACACACTTCATGCTTGGAAAACCCCTAACTTCTTCTAGAAGCTTATGGGAGAGCCACCTTGAGTTTGCTTGCCTGTTCGATATTTTTCTGCTGTAGGTGTGTGTCTTGATGAACTTCTTCACCTGGAAGCTATGGGTGACATTGCTGAAGGAGTAGAAAATCTCCCACATGCAGCCATCTATGCATCTGGCCTTTGCCATTTTCTTGTCGTTTTTCACCCACACAACAGGCCTGCCCAAGTGAATTGTATAATCTTTGACTACTTCCTTGAAGGCCTGCAAGGTTGGAAATTCCATTCCAAGCTCAAGGTTCACCTGCCCGAACTCAGAATTAAGATTATACTGTGGAAAAACTTCAGCATCTTGAGAGTTACCACCCTTAGTTTCAGAGCTGTCCGGAGTGTGTACATCCTCCGTTTCGTACCCCTGCCCATCAAAGGGGTTCATATAAATATGTGGTGGGGATCTCTATTTTTTTTTTTCCACTGACTTTTGTTGCATGGCTAGGGTTTGCACTTGTCCCCGCTCCAAAAATGGGTGTTTTGTGGACCCCCTCAACTTCTTGCTGCACGTCTTCCTCATCCGAGCTATCAACGATGGGTGGTGCTTTGTATGGGGGTTGTTCTTCCTCATCGCTGTAATATAAACATGCATCGTTGGATTCCATTTCCTCATCTGAGTCATCGGATTCACTATCGCTTGGATTTTGGTTCTCACTACCACATTCATGTTCAGCTACATTAGGCTCCTCATCACCGCTTACTACACTCTGGTCTCTTGCATCATGGGGACTGCTGTACAGCTCCTCCTGTCTCACATTTTTGCTCAAATAGGACAGGTAATCATCGTCTTCATCAGTCTGTTGTATTTGTGCATCACCGTCACTGTTTGCCCCCTGACTCTGCACACACATCCTGCCCTGTTGTCTCATTGTCACTGTTATTGTTCCCCACATCTTCACATATATTGCTCCGTTGTGTATGATAAGGTAAACTCAGAATTGGCTCAACAACTTCAGGATGTTCAATGACAGGGTGCTGGAAATATAACTTTAGCTCGTCCACTCCTTCAACAGCACCATACATGCCTATAACGTCCATGTCACCATTTAAGGGTCTTAACCCATCTTCAAGCTTTAACCCAGGCACCAAGTACCAACAACTTGTGAAACAGTCATACTCATGCTCACAAAATAGCTGGGTGATTGTTGGAATGGAGACTTTGTCAATGTCTACCCAATCCCATGCATCCTCTTCCCCATCGACGTGGGTAAGCGTTGGATGACGTACAAATTTTCCAACGTGGTGCATAACGAGGGTTACATAACGGTCCATTCTGAAAAAAAAAAAAAAAACAACAATGACTTAATACAACAACATTTTCAATAACTAGTAACTTATGTCGAAACTGGCCATTACTTGTTTGTCACGACCCTCAAATTCATGCACCCTCACCTTACAGGCCTAAAAGTAAAATCAAGGTGGCAAATACTAGTTGTACAACTTTTATGTACAATCTATGCAAGTTCCACAACCACCATTACTCCATAAAAAATTTAGAAGGACATTCGGTGCAAACAACAAGGGAGTAACAAATGTACTATAAACACTAATTTAGTGCAACAAATATACAGTGGTTTCAGAAACAGCAATGAACCTAAAAACAATCAACATGGTCACTGATAAACAAGATAAGAGGGGGAAGATGTCCGGAGGCACATACCAAATGCCATTACATGCACAAACAACCACATGCACAACAAAGAATAGTCTATAATGCCATGACCGTGAAAATTGATATAGGATTTACAAGTTTAAAGAGCTTGATATGCATTCAATGTATCTACTCTAACTTATTGAGGAGGGAAACTCTTATGTATTATAGTGTACTACATTTCACATCACTTGTCTATGTTGGGTGAATTTAGTGCCTGGTTGTAACAAAATGACAGGAAAATAATGAGATTAGAGACAGGTTTTTGTTTGTTTGTTAATTGACGGTACAGAAATTCAAACTCTAACCTCATGCAAATTATCTAAATCTCTTATCATTAGTCTGCATAACAATAAAAAAAAAAATTGCACTATAGGCACTATAGACAACTTGGATTAGTCTACAGCAACAATTACATATTTATAAGTTCACAACAACCACATGCACATACCAAATTTTAAGTTGACACCCTGAAAAACATGCACAAACTACAGGTGTCAAGACCCCATGAAAAAGAAACCAACATTAAACTATAAAAAAACCACAACTGAAGGAAACAGACAAAGCAAGAGCAAGGGTAAAATAAACTATGTAACAGTGACACAATCCATAAAGAGAAGCAAAGAATAAAGTAGCTTTTCCCCACAAAGAACAAGTGGACCACCGCAACTATTTATGCAATATTATGTGTTCAAGTGGACCACCATAAGACATGCACATACCAAGCCTAAAATAAAACAAATAAGAACTAACCTTATTTATTCAAACAACTGTGTCACATACAAGTTGAGTACCAAATATATGTCTACCTCCAACGAGTGACCTCTACAAAATAGAGAAAAAAAAGAAAAAAAAAAAAGCAAATAGTCAAACGTTGACCTTAATCAAGGAACACATGCACATACCACATTTAAATTCACAAGAAAGCTAGAAAGTGGCTGCACTTATAGAATTAGAGTAGGAAATACGAATTGACCGATATAACCAGCCTCATTTCAATCCCTAAACAGATGGCAACACCAAAGACAGACACAAAGAAAAAGGATAATTTTACCCACAAAGGTTTTACAGGGACCATCACAATGATTTTGGCAATATTATAGAACAGGTGGACCACCGTAACACATGCACATACCACTCCTGTCTCAAACCAACAACATGTGGACCACCAAGACAAAGACCCGACAATAAAATAGAATATGCACCACTTTCGGATCAGAAATTAAAACCCCTGGACCACAATAGAAGTTTGGTACACAACCACGCAATCAGGAACACAATATAAGTACACAAAGATTAAATCACTCATATGTAAGGAAAACTACCTATTGTCGAGAGGAAAGACAAAAATATGACAGAGAAGCCAACCACACCGAAGTATGTGTATGTCCGTAAACAAATAGTTCTATGAACAAGAACACACCTGAGAGAGAAAGGGACTTTGATCGATATTGGGGCTTTGGGTTAAAAGATGGGGCTTAGGCGATTCCACCACCAATGAGTTCCAACGAATTGGAATGCGTACAGTGACAGAGAAAGTCTCAACTGTTACAAGAATCGCACTGCGTCAATGGCTATTTCGGGGGCTACGGAGATGCTGTCAATTTGGGGAAATCTTCCAGGAATGCAAGAATTTTCGTTTGGTAATGGTCTTGCTCAGTTACAAGAATGCAAGAATTCACGATGAAGAAGGGCTTAGGGTTCAAATTCCGGGCAAGTGGTTTCTCCTTCCATGACAATGTGTTTGATGAAGAAGGGCTCGATGAGACGACGCCGTTTGGGTAAAGGTGATGAAATGCTTAGGTCTCCTCCGAAAACGATGCCGTTTGGGTGTTTACCAGAAGCTTCAAAACGATGTTGTTGAGCTTGATCCCAGTCATCAGCCCCACCATTTGCCACTTAAGCATGTCAGCTCAGCATTTGATGGACACATCACCAGTTAACGGGCCACGTGGCCTTTTCTGTTAAGTTCACTTCACGGGCACAAGCGGAGGACTAAAATGGCCGATGGAACCATCTTCCAAGGACTAAAGTGTCGGTAAAAATCTTTGGGGGACTAAATTGTCACCGAACCTATCTTTCAAGGACTAAACAGGGGTTTTACTCTTGTATTTTTCTTGTTCTTTGCTGCTAATTTTAGACATTTGAGAAAGCAAGCACAAATTTTATCTAAATAAATCATAAGCTGAATATTTTGAAATAAGATACTAGCATGAGAAATGAGCTGTGGGTTGCTCTATGTTTTTTTAAGACTCTATCCCGTTATTTGACTTGGTTGTATTTTTTTAAACGGTTTGTCACCAATTGGCATAGCTGTCCTAGTATTTTTAACAAATTGTTTAGAGCTAATTTGCATGGCTATCTTTGGTTATCATTTTTGCTATGTTGAGTGGCTGTTTTGGAGATTATTATGTACTATTCATCTTGAAAATGGTTGTGTTTTGGGGGCTGATTTGTTGGGATTAATAACGTATTTTGGATGGTTGTTTGGGCTATGTTTCAAGTACAGCTTTGGTATTTTTTTTAGAACTTGTTAGAGCTTATTTTTTAAGTGCTGCCTTGCTATTTTTTAGAACTTGTTAGAGCTATTTTTCAAGTGCTGTCTTGGTATTTTTCAAGGAATAAAATTTCGTTTCGAGATACTATTTCAAACACTTAGGAAACGGAAATGTTTCGGAAACTTCATAGGAGCGGAAGTTTTTTTAAGAAACATTTTAAAGAATTTTAAGCAATAATTTTTTTCAATTTTAAAGAATTCTAACATAATAATATTAATAGAGATATATAAAATTAGATAGTATATTATTGAATAACTACATTTTTAACCAAATAACATTGATATAATCAATGTCCATAAATTTTGACAACATTTGACATATATAAAATTTAATATAAAATACATATTATACTCTAAATCTCAAATTACAGTATTACACAATACATATTATACTTTAAGTTTCAAATATTTTTGAGTAATATTTTTATTTTTATTTTAAAGGATTCTAATTATGATAAAATTATATAAAATTAAATAGTATAGAACTCTCAAAGCTTGGCACTATGTAACTCACGCAAGGCAGAGGCGGTGAGGCTCTATGTCGGCAACGTTGAGGCACTAGGAATTGAGGTGTGCAGCGCTTGGGCCCTGCCATCTGTTTCTCTCTCTTCCTTCTTCAGTCTTTCGACTATTCCGTTGTGGGTATGCTGCGTGCCTCTGTTGCCATATTCCGCCAAAAAAAGCTTTTATTTTTTGAGGAATCGAAGCCTCCAACCTGTCATTCAGCACCTAAAAAGCTCCTCAGTTGAGATTATAGGTAAAAATCTCATCTTGCTTTTGGGTTCTATCATCTGCTCGTTTTGGCGATTTACTATGCTGCATTTGGCCTTGATTTTGGGTTCTAAAGTGGAGTAAGTGAGTGGCAAAATCTGGGTTGTAATGGTAATGCTGGATATTTGATTCGTTTTTTGCAAACTTGGGTTGCTCCAAGTCTTCCCGTGCCATCTGTTTCTCTCTCCTTCCTTGCCATATGTTTCTCTCTCTTCCTACAATCTATTTCTTTCTCTTCCATTGCAATATTCTTGCCGAAACAGAGCAAAATTTCTTCATTTCGGTCGAAATTCCTTGACACTGTAACATTTCAATCGAAGCAGTGGAATTTCCATTTTGAATTGGCTTTTCGTGTCAGTCTCCCACGAAACTGAAAAATTTCGTGCGTTTCGGTCGAATCGAAACGAAATTTAGTTCCTTGGTATTTTTAAGAACTTGTTAAAGCTATGTTTCGAGTGCTGTTTTGGCTTCCTTTTAGAACTGTTTAGGACTGTTTTTGGATGCTATTTCAACTTGCTTTGAGTGTGGTTTTACTCTGTTTTTGGTGGCTGTTTTATCTTAATATTAGTGGCTGTCTTAGATGGTTGTTCTGGCTATTTTAAGTGCTTATGGTTAAGTTAAATGTGAATTTGTTTTTGTTTTTGGATGAATTTGATTGTAGTTTTAGGATATGTTATTGGTGAAATATTGTTAATATGATTAGGATATGCTTTCGTGGACCATTCTCAGTTGCTCATATGTAGTCCTAAGTAGACACTTACCCAAGGAGAAGCTAGGGAAAAGCACCAACAAGGCAAATGAGAAGTTGCGAAAAAGGCACTAGGAGCATATTATTGCAGCTTGTGCTTAAGGCAAATTTGTCAACTATGTACTAGATCCTATGAAAAATCAATTATAGTGCAGAATAACTGAAAAATTCTCTACATTTGTTTATTTTGTTGGGCTTTTTTGTTTTGTTCTAACTCTAGGGTTGAGGAATTTTATTAGTTTAGAGTTAGTTTCTTATATTAATCACTGCTTGAGTTAGTTTCTTTTGGATTGTAAAATGTGTAAAGGCTAAGATCAAATTTTATAAAGTTTGTTTAAATGTAATAATGTATGATTTTTTGTTAACTTTTTTTTTGAATTTTTGTAATTTATTTAGTATTGATTTAAGAAATCAACAAAAAAAAAAAACTTAGGAATTTCTCATGGACAAAAATCCATGAGAAACATTTTGTCAATATTCTCACGCCAAAAGTAAGTCCGTGAAAATTTTTTCACGGAACAAAATTCCATCAAAAATTTAGTTTGTTAAGCAGGTTTTTTTTGTGCCCCAAAATTCGTGAAAAACATGTTTCTCACGAAATTTTAGGCATTTTCTCACGGATTTTGTCCGTGAAAAAATGCCTATTTTCTTGTAGTGCATACTCTTTGACTAAATAGGGAAAAATTATCATGAGCATTGCTGCTAGCCATACCTTAGCTTTCCTGCTCTTTTTCCAAGTTTTTATTTCTTCTGATTCTTTCTTGGAACGTCATATCCTGTGTGTTTGGTTTTCGTTGATTTCCAAGTTATTTTTAACTTCCTGCAACCTGTGTGTTTGGCTAATTTTTCCCTAGTTTTAACTTGGTGCAGGTTTACTAGAGAACAAGTTGAATAACTTGATTTCTGGTAATTTCTAGTAACGTCACATATCTTTAAATTTCTACTATTAAAGATCTTCCATGTCTCGTGATATTCATGTCTCATATAACTATGTCCCATTGCACACTTAAGAGTTTTTATCACCCTACTTTCTGTTCAGGGACAATAATCCAGGAAGGTAAATATCTCACCTGCTTCACAATTTGTGTGTCATTTTTTTTTGAGTTAAATACATTTTTTCTTTCATGAATTATTTATTAAATGTCACTTTAATCTCTAATTTATTATTAAATGTCATTTTAATCCTTGATTTATTATTAATATCAATTTACTATTTGAATAATCACGTTACCTGGCAAATCAGTCTTTATATGATCACTTTTGGTGCTTATGAAAGACTTATTTAACAGAGTGAATGATTATTTAAGGATTAAAGTAACACAAAAAATAAATCAAAAACTAAAATAACATTTGAAAAATAATTTAAAAATGAAAAATATATTTTACTCTTTCTTTTTTGTTTTTTTCCTACATCTGAATACTGCTAAAAAGTTGAACAAAGCATGAGCTAGTTGATTTGAGACTATTATTTTGTTAATCATTTGACTTTCCCTTGCTGAAAGTATAACCATTTAGTGGGTAAGACCCCTTAGTTCCTCCCCTCTCTTATCTTGCTGAACGCATCACCAATTATGTGTTGGTAGAATAATGAATTGACACCTAATTCAGCCACTTGATATATACTGCCACCAATATAGCCCACTAATCACTTCTCTTTGCTAAAATAAAATAAAATTAGAAATATGGAAGCACTATTAGCAATTTCTAACGTCTCATTAGTTAATTTTTTTCTTTTGATAATCTGATTATATTGTTACTCTCTTTCTGGTCTAAAATTTCTTATTTTCTTACTACCCAAAAAATAAGAACTTATTTTCTATACACATATCAATTTTTAAAATGTTATTTTTTTTAATATTTTCTTAGAAGAAAAATTTTAAGAAAAAAGGAAATACATGTAGGAAACTCTATTGTTTTGTTTAAGTGATGTGAATTTTCTGGTTACCTTTATTTGATGGTTGATGAGTGGAGTTAAATAAGTTGTGGTATGTATTCTGTAACTTGATTTGATTGTCTTTCAACTACAATTAAACTTCGTTTAGTTTGGTTTGTAATAGAAGGTTGTTTCTCTTTTTCTGTGTAACTGTTTCTTCTCAATAAAAAAAAAAATTACAATTACCCATTTGCTTGAAAGTTATTAATGGTTGCATAAAATGATGAAAAATTTGTAAGAGTCAAAGAGTTTGTCTCTCTTAGAACAAATACGTACTGTGCTCTTATATATTAAGCTAATTGCTTTCAGAATTAATTGCAGAACAAAATTCATTAATGAAAAGAATGCTTGAAAATACTTATATAGCTGTGTTATCTAATTTCTAGTGTAGCAATTTCGTTGTGTATCTTTTTGTTATCTATTATGTACATGATTTAATATGCAAATATGCCATTAAATTTAAAATAAAAAAGAGTATAAGCCAAACCTATGATAAAGAGAGATGACATATTGCTTTGCTTGAGTTGAACACCTTGCTTTCTATATATCAGATTTAAGCATAGAACTTGTGATAAAGAGAGATGTAACATCCAAAACCACATCCAAATATGCTAGAGAGCAATGAAAAGAGAAACCCTCTATGTTTTCAATCATCAAAAAGGAGTTTAGATTAAATTCCCACTAGCCAAAAGCTCCAAGAAACTGTGATGTAATAATTTGATACACTATCACCGCAGAGTATTGCTTACCTATAGTGCTTTTGGCCTTTGCTTGAGTTGAACACCCTGACTTAGCATTCTTGTCTACACCTTGCTTTTTGTCAAGAGCCTGCTGTTTCATAACATTTTCTTCAGTATGTTTCATTAAATGGTCTTAACCTAGCCTCCTGTTTCATTATTCAATTGCTTTCTCTTTATCATATTTATTTGCATTTACTTCTTATGACTTTCCACCTTAATATGATCAAAATTAGTTGGTCGTTGCAGTGTTACATAAATAAGAAAATATGTTGGTCAATTGATGAATGTAGAACTGCTAATTGCATTTTGAATGCTTAATAATGGTTCAATTAAGTTTCATTTCCTCCCTCAAAAAAATAAAAATAAATAAAGTTTCATTTCCTTTGCTCTGAAGATAGTTTTTGTTCAAGAATTGGATGCAATTATTCTCTGTGGTTTTCCTGACTTTTGGAGAAATGCCGTATATGTTTCTAAATTTTACTTGAACCAGTCTCTATTCTCAGGTGATGCCTGGACAAAACTGTATTTTATTTGAGGTGTTAAATAGATAAGACCACAATAAACTAAAACTCTTATGATCCAAAACTTCTTCTCCACACCGCATTACAAAGGTGTAGGTGTCCTCAATTAAGGCACAAAAAGCTCATCCCCACACTTGCATCGCCACACTTCTGGTAGTACCCAGCCATACTGGAACCTGGGTCAACCGGCACGAGAACCGATGTACACGGCATGCATTGACTACATTTGGATATACACGAGGGTGGCGATGAACCGGATCCAACAAATCTATTCCAATCAGTTATTCCTCTGTCCAATGACACTGCCGCGTGTGGATCCATCAATACATTTTCCTTCTCTGGCTTCCGGTGGTGCTTGGCAACTCCGGTACCTTAAAAACAGTGTAACCATTTGAATTTGATAGTATGGGAAATTCAGCGAATTGCTGATATAAAAACTGTTGATTCTGGATTTTGGAATTCTTGAATGAAGGAGAGAAACAGAAAATTGTTTTCAAAACCAGTAAATAAACAAACTCTAAACTTTTTGAAACAAGAAATAGTATAAGAAAGCCCACAGCTGAAGCACCATGATCAAGAAGTTTACGATCGTGTGAAGCTGTTTTCTGGTTGTCTTGTGGCTCGAATTCCACCATGTTGGTTCCAGTCATAATAGAAAAATTCTGCTCACTTATTACATCTACATCACATTACAAAAACCGAGTTTATGAAAAGAAAGATACGTGGATTTTATTATTTTAGAATATCTATTGAAGTGTTTTAGAATGCTAATGCTTGTTAAGAACCAATTCAACCTAAAAGCTTAAGCTGATAGGTGAAGGCCCATGAATAGATTTATATCTAACACACCCCCGCACGCGAAAACCCTTTAGGCTTGAAGCGTGGACAAAACACAAACCCATTTATACCATGTGCTAAAATTTCAATTTAATTGAGAAAGTGAGGGCAGAAGGATTTAATCTCCTGACCATTTGATCAAAGAGGCTATGATACCATGTTAAGAATTAATTCAACCTAAAAGCTTAAGCTGATAGGTGAAGGCCCATGAATAGATTTATATCTAACAATGCTCTCTATAACCACAGTTGAGCCTGCAATATTTCTGTTTCGAAGGCGACCACAAACATAATATTCTCCTGTGTCAGCATATAGATTCTCATATAAGCAAGGAAGCACAAACGCACCTGCAGGAAGAACAAGTAAACCTGCCAAGAGAAGTGAAGAGACTATGAGGAGTGCAGTGGTTTGCTGCTTCGAAGACAATGCACTTGTGAATGATAACAGCCCCATCGCTCTCTGTAAGAAGAATTGAAAATAAAAGCAATGGCGCATTGTGATGCAATGCAACACAGATTTGTATATAATATGTGCAATTGTGGCTATATGTGCTGCGCAATTGTTACTGAGAGTATTTAGGGTTTGTAGTGTGGATCATTGGGCTATTAGGAGAAACTTCCATTCTCTACATTTTTTTCTCTTTCTTGCGGCCCAAAAAAAAAATTTCTTGTTTTCCTTTTCCTTTTTTGGACCAAAAAGTTCTTGTTTTCTTAATTTTACTGAAAAATGTACACCTCTAGCAAGTAGGAGAAAGCGTTTTGAATTTCAGGTTAAGCATAGGCAAGGTAAAGATACATGTATGAATTTCTTTTTTATTTTACATTGTAAATTGTTGTTCTGAATACAATTTGAATATTGTATATATAAATATCTTACATAGGGGTGTAATTGGTCCGGTTCGGTCCGGTTTTCACCCTAAACCGGGACCGAACCGGCCATAAGAAACTTGGTTCGGTTTTTTAGAATTTTTTCAGCAAAACCGAGTCAAACCGAACTGATTCGGTTTGGTCGATTTTCTCGGTTTCCAGGCTTAAAGGTATGGTGACATGGGTAGCTGTCAAAATTATTAAGAATGGCGAGGATTTCTTTTTCGTATGAGCAAAAAAAAGAAACCTGGACTAAGTTCCTTTCCTTCCTTCAAACAAGGTTACAAGTGTTTGATTTTTTGGTGCTGAGGAAATTAAATAATATGATATAATAACGATTATCCATTAAACAAATGGGTAGGGTGATATCATTCGATTCATGAATCATTACAGAAAATAATTAAGAAATTGAAAGTAAAGCCATCACATGCACCAGCCAGCAGATTGGTTATTGATTAGCAATGGAACTGACCCATCACACCATCCCGCAGCCTCAATTAATTAAAGACATCACTTGAAAATTTAACACTTAATAGTATTTGCATCCCTTACAAACAGCCATGAAGACGAAACAAGCAGTCAGAAGATGGGAAATGATAACTAAGAGAAAATTTAGAGAGAAGCTTGAATAGATAGAGCTTGTGGTATTGGACCCCTTAACTGGTTATTTGATAGATCAAAAAGGCTTAGGCGGAGGGATGTAAAACTCACCGGAATTTCGCCGGAGAAATCATTATAGGACAAGTTCAGAGAATTCAGAGATGGTAAAAAACCTAGAGATGAAGGGATTTCGCCGGACAGTGAATTCTTAGCCATATCAATGTCACTGAGAGAATTGCACGAACCCAAAGAACTTGGTATTGACCCAGATAACTCGTTGCTCTGTAAATGAAGGGTGCTAAGTTGTTTGAGCTTGCCAATACCCACTGGGATTTTCACGGAAATTTGATTCTCGCTTAGGTCAATTGTCACCAATTTTGAAGCTTTTGAAATTTCTTATGGGATTTCACCGGCCAAGCAATTCATTCTAGCATATATCTGAGCCAAGGTAACAAAAAGAGAGGGCTTCAATCAATGAAACCGAAAGCTCGGTTTTGCCTTACACCTTGCGCCAAGTCCTCTGGGTTGAGTTGCCACCGTCCATCGCCATTGTCCGCTGGTCTGGTCTCTAGGTGAAGGGACTGAGGGAGAGGAGAGTGAGAGGAAGAGTGGGAAGGAGAGGGACAATGAGAGGAAGAGTGAGAGGGAGAGTGATGGGGACATTGGGGAGAGTTAGGGTGTGTTTGGGAGTTTTTTTAGAAGGGAGAGGAGAGGAGAGGAGAGGAATAAAGTGATCCTCTCCTTTGTTTGAGAGATCTAACTTGAAAAAGGAAAGGAAACAAGGGGAAAAATTGTAACCCCCGGAATCCTTTTTTGAACGACTTCCGTGTTCCTCCAAATTGGAGGGTTTGGAGAGGAAACCTATGCTAATGACTATTATACCCCTTCACATTTTTGAAAATTCCTCACCTCTATCCCACATAAACTCAAGACTCTCATTTCTTCTCTACGCATCTCTCGGCTATGCCTCCGCCTCCGCCTCCCTTCATTTCAGAACCCAACCTCGACGTCGTCGATCGCCGTCACCGATTGCCATCATCGTCACCCATTGCTCCGCAGTCCACTTCCAGGTAATCTTTCTTCTACCCTCGAACCCTTCTCCCCATATACATTTTTTGAAACAAGGAAGAAGGAAGTAGTGTCGGCATCATGTTCCTCTGTTTGATTGCTAATTTTTTGTGCCTCTGATGTTTCTCTGTTTGATTGCATCACTGAGCTAGGATATGGGTATCTGGTTTACCGATTGTTATTTATGGGGAATGCATGATCTGTACATATAGTTAGTGTTCTACACTGATATGGAAACTATTGTGGGTATCTCTGCTCAACTCATTGATATGCATATTGAATAAGGAAACGTGTTTTCCTGCCTTTTTTTTTCTGAAACAAGGAAGAAGGAAGCAGTGTCGGCATCATGTTCCTTTGTTTGATTGCTAATTTTTGTGCCTCTCATGTTCCTTTGTTTGATTGCATCATTGAGCTAGGATATGGGTATCTGGTTTAATATAGTTTCCTTTGTCATATTCATTGTTCTGGAGATTGGGAAAACTCTATCTTAGTAGTTTGTTTAGTAAGTTTTAACCCTTGAAAATTACCGATTATTATTTATGGGGAATGCATGATCTGTACTTATAGTTAGTGTTCTACACTGATATGGAAACTATTGTGGGTAGGTAGCAGCTTCGTTGCCACCCTTCTTGGATTCTCGCTTGCTTGGAAGGTAAACTTTTGGGTTTAGTTAACATGAAAAATATTGTTGTATTTGTGGATTGCTTGCTATTATGTGTCTTCTTCCGAAGGTGGCCATATCTTTGCTCAATTCATTGATATGCATATCGAATAAGGAAACGTGTTTTCCTGCCTTTTGCCTATTTGATATCTCTGCCATTTTCTGAATTGGTTGCAACAAGTAATGTGCGGGAATGGAAATTGCACTGGTCTATAATGTTTAGCATAAGGCTAGAAATGAATATGTTAAATGTTTTGTCTTGCATGTTGAGGAATGTGAAATCAAAGAAAAAGGAAAATAAGCAAAAGCCTAATTCAAGATACACCAAAAGCTAATACTTTAATAAGGGAATTTAGTTCATTGAGCAAACATTTTGAGCTTGTCCTTGTTATATCATTTACAATTACTTTTGCAAAAAATTTCATGCGATTTTTGTTGGTTTTGTTAACTCTGCTATCCCTTTTGAATCTGAAGGAAGAGTTGTTAAGGGGAAGGCCAGGCTATGAACACCTAAATGATCCACTGCACATTTTGATTGAGGCTGAACTACCTGCCAACATAGTTGAGATAAGGCTAAGGCAAGCACAGGAAATCATAGAAGAGCTACTTAAACCTGTGGTATGTTTCTCTAACTCTGTTGCTAAGTTCACAACTTACTCATCAATAATCATTTTATGTTTTGATATTGAGTTAGGTAATCTTTCTTCTACCCTTGAACCCTTTCCCCCATATACATTTTCTGAAACAAGGAAGAAGGAAGCAGTGTCGGCATCATGTTCCTCTGTTTGATTGCTAATTTTTGTGCCTCTCATGNATTTAGATGTTGCTATATATATAGCTGTGGAAAAATACATATATTTACATAAGTGTGCAAATTACATGACTCCAAGATATATATTATCTCTCTCAGCCCTTGGCTTTATTTGACACCAATATAACATGAAGCATGCATGTAAAATGTTCATTTTATTAGTTACAAATCCAAACCTTAAGGGTTTAGAAGGGAGAGAAGAGGAGAGGAGAGGAATAAAGTGATCCTCTCCTTTGTTTGGGAGATCTAACTTGAAAAAGGAAAGGAAACAAGGGGAAAAATTGTAACCCCCGGAATCCTTTTTTGAACAACTTCCGTGTTCCTCCAAATTGGAGGGTTTGGAGAGGAAATCTATGCTAATGACTATTATACCCCTTCACATTTTTGAAAATTCCTCACCTCTATCCCACACAAACTCGAGACTCTCTTTTCTTCTCTACGCGTCTCTCGGCTATGCCTTCGCCTCCGCCTCCCTTCATTTTAGAACCCAACCTCGACGTCGTCGATCGCCGTCACCGATTGCCATCACCGTCACCCATTGCTCCGCAGTCCACTTCCAGGTAATCTTTCTTCTACCCTCGAACCCTTCTCCCCATATACATTTTCTGAAACAAGGAAGAACGAAGTAGTGTCGGCACATGTTCCTCTGTTTGATTGCTAATTTTTTGTGCCTCTGATGTTTCTCTGTTTGATTGCATCACTGAGCTAGGATATGGGTATCTGGTTTATGTTTTAGTTTTGATATTGAGTTAGGTAATCTTTCTTCTACCCTTGAACCCTTCCCCCCATATACATTTTCTGAAACAAGGAAGAAGGAAGCAATGTCGGCATCATGTTCCTCTGTTTGATTGCTAATTTTTGTGCCTCTCATGTTCCTTTGTTTGATTGCATCATTGAGCTAGGATATGGGTATCTGGTTTACCGATTGTTATTTATGGGGAATGCATGATCTGTACATATAGTTAGTGTTCTACACTGATATGAAAACTATTGTGGGTATCTTTGCTCAATTCATTGATATGCATATTGAATAAGGAAACGTGTTTTCCTGCCTTTTGCCTATTTGATATCTCTGCCATTTTCTGAATTGGTTGCAGGAACTAATGTGTGGGAATGGAAATTGCACTGGTCTATAATGTTTAGCATAAGGCTGGAAATGAATATGTTAAATGTTTTGTCTTTCCAGTTACATTTTCTCCCAATGTTCATTTTCTTTGTTGATCAATTTTTTCCCTTTTCCCCACCTTCTAACTCTAGTTTGAGTTCTTGGTTCTGCATGTAATTATCTTGGTAATCTTTGGACATGCAAACTGGTTGGTAATCACAGATTTATTAACACAGAAGTGTCCTGCACCCTTCTAAGACCAGTATATCCTATGGAACCATGATGTTACAGACAAGCATTTAACAGTAATTAGTAGCATGCTTATAGCGGTTATTACTTTCAAAAGAGATGAACATGACCACCACAGTAGTACAACCTAATACTCTAAGCATTGTAAGTAAAACTTGACGGTTGTCCATAATAACAGAATTTGGCCAAAATAGGCAACTGACACAAGCAGCAATTCATAATAATAGCAGGACATTGATCACAATGGAACCAATTCATTGGTACCAAGACATTAGATATTAAAATTGATATATTTGGAGTCAAAATCCTGTAACCATGCAAAGCTTCATTAATTTGATTAGTTACGTTAATTTCCTACGACTACGTTAGATGTATGACTTGTTTTGTTCATTGGCTCAACTATTATGGGAATTTCCAGATGTGTTCATAGAATAAAAAGTACTATGATTTGGAACTGATACCTTCTATGGCATCCACACATGAGCTGAGCTTAGGTAGCTTAAGGATTATACTAGAAAACCATGTCAATATTTAGAAACATCTTAATCTCAGTAGTTATAAACTTACAAGTAATGAGTAAATTTAGTTTGTTTACATCTTCAATTTTTAGCTGAATAACTTTTAGCATCACATATCCACAGGATTTGGATCCAGTGACTTCAACTATTGAATACTGTTGCACAACAGCTGGTATGTATGCAAATCATTTGTATTTCCTCTGTTGGTCAGCCATTTTTGTATGATTCTATTTGACATCTATGATATTTTTGCTTTATCTACTGATCTGTTTCCAGTGTGTTTGCTGAAGAAACTATTTTTTTTTTCAATTTTTATTTATTGGTTGTTATCAATTTTGTTAAACTCTCTAAATTGGATGATATATAGGACTAATTTCTGAAGTATTTGAAGTAGAATCTATATGCATCTTCGTGCCTATGAGAAAATGTATATGAGTATACAGGGATTAACAATAGGTCTCCTGTACACCTCTTTCTATATAATACTGTAAAGTTTGTCCTTGAACTGCTTATTTTGTTTGATCTTTTAGATGGATAATCAAGGAGATAAGAGAATTCTTGCACTGTTTAGTTGGAGAGAAAGGCGTCAAAGGGCTATTGTTCAAGTTGTATGCCTTATAGTTTATTGGTATTTAATTCGAAAGTGCTCTAGGATTGGGCAGATTGACCGTAGTTTGAGTTTAGAGAGAGAAAAGGCACGAGCAAAACTAATGACAGAAATATCTACTAATGAAAGAAGTCGCAATATAATAAGAATGGGACCTAAAGCTTTTTTAGATTTGTGTTCTAAGTTAGTAAGAGAGGGTGGTCTCCTACCAACACAACGGGCAACTGTAGAAGAACAAGTTGCCAAAACACTTTACATTTTGACACATAATGTCAGAAATCGTGAGGTCCAATTCTGGTTTCGATGTTCTGGTAAGACAACTAGTCGGCATTTTCATCGTGTGCTTAAATCATTAGTTCAGTTAGAAGATAAATATCTTAAACAACCAGATGGCTCTCAAATTACAGCAGAGATACTTGGAGGAAGTAGATTCTACCCTTATTTTAGGGTAAATATATTTTTAGATTGAGAATTTTAAATGTGTTTGATTAAAAAATATTAATGTAAAATTTTGAATTTAATGCTAGGATTGTATTGGGGCAATAGATGGTACACATATTCGTGCAAAAGTGTCTTTGGAGGATGCTCCAAAATATCGGGGTAGGAAAGATTATCCAACCCAAAATGTGTTAGCTGCATGCTTGTTTGACCTTAAATTTAGTTATGTGTTACCTGGATGGGAAGACACTACATCAGACTCAAGAATATTAAAAAATGCACTAAGTAGAGAAGATTATCTTAGAATACCCTGAGGTAATTAACATGATTGATGTGTTTTTGTAGCTTCTACTTTTTTTACCTGGATGGGAATGCACTGCATCAGACTCAAGAATATTAAAAAACACACTAAGCAGAGAAGATTATCTTAGAATACCCAAAGGTAATTACAATGATTGATGTGTTTTTGTAGCTTCTACTTTTTTTCCTAAGCTACATTTTAGTAATGATAATTATTGTTGATAGGTAAATATTACCTTGTTGATGTTGGTTTCATGTTGAGAAAGGGGCTTATTACACCTTATAGAGGTGTACGCTATCACTTGAAAGAGTACTCAAGAAATCCGCCTCAAACAGCACAAGAATTATTCAATCTTCGACATTCATCCTTGCGCATTGCTATTGAAAAGGCTTTTGGGGTTTTGAAGAAAAGATTTCCTATCATTGGTAGTGGAACTGAACCAACTTATGGAGTCAAGACCCAAAACAGAATTATTTTAGCGTGCTGCATTTTGCATAATTATTTGATGGGGGTAGATCCAAATCAAGAGCTGATTGATAAAGTAGATGAAGAAATTGCTAGCCAAAATGAGTCTCAACAACATATTCATGATCATAGTGATGAAGGTGAACATGCTGCTCTTGGAGAGCAATTGAGAGATTCCATAGCTGCTGCTATGTGGAGAGATTACACAGCTTGTATCTCCTAGTTTATAGTTTAGCTATTTGAAAATTATTAGATGAGTTTGGTCCATCTGTATCTCATGGTTTATAGTTCAGTTATTTGCTTTTATGACTCAATTAGATTGTATTGTGAAAGATTTATTACTATTTAATGTAGTTTTTGAACAATATTCTATTGGCTGTTTTTTCTGTTTTCTGTTACCAGATTGCTTTTATGGCTGCATTTTTCCTTCATTTTCAGCATTTTGCAATTTTTATAACCAAAAAAACAAAAATAGCATATATTAAGTGGCTAGCAACAGACATGCACCATATGTTAAATAATGTCAGACTTTAATATCTTTAATGGAAGAAACTAATATTTTTATATATATTATTCTTGTTATCAAATTGCTTTAATTTGAACTTTTACTGTTACGCTTAATCATTATTTTATAACATGTTAAGATGATTTATTACTGATTTATTGATTAATTTAATTTTTTAGAAAAATATTTAATTTATTTTCTAATTTTATTAATAATTAGTTTAGAGAAAAAAAAAAAACAAGTGTATTATATTATTTAATTTTATATTAAATATGTCTATTTTAATAATAAATGGTAAATTAGTAAAAATATTTGACATTAAGATTTTTCCTTTCCTTTCCTCTCCTTTTGCTCATTTTAATCATCCAAACAAAGGAGAGGAAAACCCCTCCCCTTCCTTTCCCTTCCTTTTCCTCTCCTCTCCTCTCCTTTCCTCTCTGAAAAACTCCCAGACCCTAAGTATTTTTTACAACCTTCAAATTGCAGTTTACCAACCAAAAAAAAAAAAAAGGAAAAATAAGTAAATTGCATTGACTCCTGTATCTTTATTCTTTACTCATGGGGCCGTGGTATTTAATTTAACTTGACTTTGTAATTTAAAGCAAAAGCAATTGGATGAACAAACATAATAGAACACCAACTTGAGATTTGTCTACTTCTACTTGTTCTCTTCTAGTGCTTTTGCTTCTCATCTTCTGTTCTTTCTCTATCCCATCTGTCTGGTTGTTGCAGATTTTAGAACTGGAGACAACACCAGTGTTTCAGTCGCAATAGAATTAACAGATCTACAAGCAAAGTAAATCCATCTCATCTTTTTTCCTTTTGTTGTGCTGGTTTTACAGTTATAGCAAGAATAAACGAAAGCAAAAATAGGGATTACTTTGTTTTTGTTTTGTTTTTGTTTTCCCATTTCAACAGTTCGCAAAGATTTTAAGAATTTGATTTTCTTGTACATAAATCGTTAAATTTCGCTAATATTATATTTTTGTATTAATTTGTAACAATTTCACCTTTTAAGTTTTAATACTATTATTTAATTAAAAATTTTGACCTCTCATGATTTATGGAAAATGAAAAATATCCTAAATATAATCCCATATTTTCTTCCTTTTGTTAAATTCCCATTGTCTATTAAATTGACAGTAAAATCACAAACTAAAGTTTATTTATTTTTATAGGAAATAACAAACAGATTGCAACAAGGAGCTCAAGAAATCCAGAAAGTGTGTCTGAGTGATTGCTGTTCAAAGAACCATGTGTCGCGATACAAGTTGGTAACGGAGGTAGTGAAGTTGAAAGAACAAATGACTCAGGGAAAAGTTTTGCAGATGGAGTAAACATAGCTGCCAAGGTAACAGAAAATGTGATTGTGGAACCTGTGGATGAAGTTGTGGGTATGGATCCAATGCTTAAGCAAGTTTGGGATAGTAATCAAGAAAATGATGTTGGTGTCTATATCTATTATCAAGGCCCAAACTACCTTTGGCTCATTTTGGCTCAATTATCAAAATACCCTCAATGTCTCTACAAATATTACTTTCTCAACATATATTATTACTTTTTTTGGACTATTTTCATTTATTACTTCACCTATTTGAGACTGATAGACCTAACTTAACTTTTAGAGTCTAGATATTTTTAACTTAGCCTTTAGTTCACTTGTGTTACTGTACAGATAAGACCCAGAGCTTGTCGGACTTGACCTTGACCTGTCAACTTGACTAGCCGACCTACCCATCCTTGATCCAACCTCAACACAGACATTGTGGGTGGGGCAGGAAAGACCACTCTTCTTCAGAGAATTAACAATAATTTTGCAGAGACAAGCAACGATTTTACCACAGTGATTTGGGTCATGGTAAGTAAAAATCATGACAGTGAAACATTATGAACACTATACGAAGAAGATTAGATATCAATAATAATGTTTGGAGCAACAAGGACAAAAAGAAAAAAGCAGCGGAAATTTATAGGGTCATGAATCAGAAAAAGTTTATTTTTCTCTTAGATGATTTATGGGGCCATCTTGATTTAGGAAAGTTGGGGGTTCCACATCCAAAAAAGACCAATAATAAATCAAAAGTATTATTCACAACAAAATTTGAGGATCTCTGTGAAAAAATGCAGGTACAAAAGAAATTCAAAGTCGAATGCTTAGACTGAGAAAGAAGCATTTGAGTTGTTTTGCATGAAGTAGGCCAAGAGACTTGACGGGTGCCGAACCGTACAAAATTAAACTACTAATTGCAACTACTAAGTATAAGAGAAACAAATAGTATAAAATAATGTGTTATCAAGACTCTCAAATCACACCCACAAATTCGAAAGCTAGCACAAGAGATTGTCCCTGAATGCAAAGGATTGCCGCTAGCACTAATTACTGCGGGGTGAGCCTTGGCTGGTAGGAAGGATCCCGAAGCATGGAGACATGCAAGAGATTTGTTACAAAGTTTCCCTATGGATATTTCAGGTATGGAGGAAGAAGTGTTCTGCATTCTTAAATACAGCTTTGATAATCTTATCATTGCTGCACATAAACAATGTTTCTTGTGTTGTGCTCTATTTCCGGAGCATTATGAGATTGTTGTTAATGATCTTATTGATTTTTGGGTTGGAGAAGGATTTCTTGAAGAGTATGGTAGCATATTTGATGCATATAAACATGGAAAATTTGTTGTTGATGACTTAAAGCAAGCATGTTTGTTGGAGAGTGTACATCATGATGAATCTTGGATTCCCAAAGTTAAGATTCATGATGCGATCCGAGACATGGCATTGTGTCTTTCCTGTGGTGAAGATCAAAATAAAAGAAAAGTTCTAATCCAAGATGAAGCTTTAGCAAGTCCAAGAACTAATGGTAAAAAATGGAAGGTTGTGGAGAAGATTTCGATCATTGACACTCAGGGAAATTCCCACGTACCAGCTTGTCCTAATCTCATGACCCCAATTGTAAGGAGATCTTTGCTCCAATTACATTTTTCAAATTTCCAATCCATGCACAAATTGAAAGTTTGGACATTTCATGGGTTGGTCAGTGCAATGCTGCAAAATTTGGTGAATTAATTCACTTAGAATATCTGAAACTGTCCATAATGGGAATTGATGGAGCATTAGCGATGGCTGAGTTATTTGACAATCTTGAAGGAGTTACTCATAGAAGATGTTTATATTCCTCAAATAATTTCTCTGCAGGCATTAAAATAATAATGTTTTCCAAGGGCTAAACAATGTAGGCCTAATTCTAGCTTCTTAAAATAATAATGTTTTCTAAATGAATAAATGTTGAGTAAAAATAGCATTGTCAAAACAGGCCAACATAATTTTAATGGACTAGGCCAAATTGGGTAGAGCCCCATTTGGGCTAGGCTAAAAAAGGCATGTTTTTAATGCAGCCTTAAATATAATGCCTAGGCTTAGCCCTTTTAGTCCTGTTTAATAATCGGGCTAGCATGGTTTATATTATTTTATTATTTTTTAAATTAAATATTATTTTTAAAATAGAAGAATAGGAAAACGAATAAAAGTATAAAAATTAATTAAAAATAGAAAAATAATTATAAAAAAAAAAAAAAATTGAATTAAAATCGGGCTAGCCCAAATTGGGCCGGGCCAAAATTGGGCAAAGCCTAAAAAAGCCAAATTTTAATCGGATCTCAAGATTCAAGCCCAAACCTAGTTTTATACAAGTTAAGCCAAACTATTAAACGGCCAAGCCCAAAATTGACAATTCTAGGTAAAAGTTGGAGCTTGTTCTAGAGATGCTCCCACATCATACTGTTTCGGTTAAAAAGGAATCATCTTTGAGTTAACGAGAAGTTTTTTTAGATTATAAAATTATTTTTGGGCTTTCACTTAACAGCTTAAGTGTTTCTTCACTAAAACATTTCTCGAAAAATTCTTATATGGTATATGAGATTCAAGCTCCAACGAGAAATGATCCTATGACTACCATGAACTCCCCAAGCACTTCAGATATCCTTTCATCCTCTGTTGACTCTACAAAATCATTATCTTAAATGCTGCAAGTTAAGGAACCATCTTACTGAAAAGCTTAAATTATTAAGTGAAAGATCACTAATAGTTTTATATCTAATACGTCATTGCATACGAAAGCCCTTTAGACTAGAAGGGTGGACAAAGCACAACCTTGCTCATAACTTACGCTAAAAATTTTAATTTAATTGAAAAAGTGGGGTTAGAAAAGAATATGTGTACAAAATAGTGATTTCTTGACCATTAGTCTAAGAGGTTTCGATACCATGTCAATAATTAACTCAACTTAAAACTTAAGCTATTAATTAAAAGCCTAAAAATGATTTTTATATCTAGAAACTTTTCCTCCATCAAATGAATAGGCATTTCCTCAATACTTCGTTTTGCACTTATATAGTAGAGAAAAAGACCGTGAAAAGACAAATTATATGCAATATCCTATAATGGTACAGAGAGACCTGCATGATGATGGGTAGGTACTTGGCTAAAACCTGTAACGAGTTGAAAAAAAAAACATGTTCAAGTAGTAAATTCAACTTGTCTCACTTAAACATTTCCCTACTCCACTCAAATTCATATACTATTGTAGTGAATTGTAGTGGCACAAACATTTGTGGTGGAATGATTTTTTTTTTCTTTCCACAACCATCCCTAAACTGATATGTGGTAGAATATATGATTTCAACAGATCCTATTTAAACTTTTTTTTTTTTAAAAAAAAAAAACTAAACTTCTCTGCTATATACCATATATAGTTGAGGGTTTTTGTGAGAGAAAGTTTGTAGAAAGATTATTACTATATATTGCAAAATGAGAAACCATACTCTTACGATGTGTAAGAGTATAGAAAAGTCTTTAATTGTATAGAAAATGTTTGATTGCATCCAGAGTACAGGTTTTGTTTAAATTTTTGTAAGTCTAGTTTAATTTAGATACAGAAGCGTGCATATATAAAAGAGGTGTAAGAAAAAGGGTGAGAGAGTGTCACACTCTTGCACATTATAGCAATAGGTCCTAAGGCTGCCTAATATTAGTTTACAGAAAACTCTATATGTTGAGACAAAGTTGAGAATCAACTACAGGTATTTGGGTATCAAAAATTTTGAAATTTGGATACACTAACGAAATATTACTATAAATATAAGTAACAATTAATGTCAAGCATCTATTATGAATGAGATTTAAAAGCAAGCATTAGGTAAGGAGGACATATGCAATAACCAATGAACTAATTAATCGATTTTGGTAGATTAGCATCCGAATCTGGTTGAGTTCATTGTCTTCAAATATGTCGCTATGTCTATGTCAAGTTGGTTGTACAATTACTATCTATCAAATATGGTAGAATTTAATTGAAGAATCTGATCAATTTAAGCACTTATCAGGATCAAGTATTTTGTTGTTTCTCAAGATAGCATTAGCTTTGAAAGCAATATGGACACAAACGTATACATATTAGAATGATATAGGTTTAAAATGTAAAACCTCTCTTTGTGCTGCTTTTATTTTGAGCAGTGTTATTTCTACATCAATTTTTAACAAAGACTTTACATTGTCCAACTCAAACTTTTTTCTGTCAAATTTGGACTGTACACCTCAATATGTATAGATAAAATGAAAGAAAAATGTTGTTAAAGTATGATTTTCCTTACCAAATGGCTTGCAGTCAAGTGGTACTGAGGTCGTCTTTAGAGCTTGTGAGTTTCATGTGCGATTTTAAAGTCATAGCCAAAATATTAAAAACAAAAAAAGTATGATTTTCCTTTCATTTCTAACATGTTAATTTTGTGCTTATAGGTGGTGAAGAATTGGAGCTTAAATTATTTGGTCAAGAAAGCTCGGACAGCAATCTAAAAAGTCTTGGCTGTTAGATAAAATGTTATGATATGAAAAGTCCTACATTGGTTCTGCAAGCAATTGTGAGATGGTATTTAAATAGTGAAGGCACCCTCCCCTAATGGACTAGTCTTTTGGGGTGAGTTCTACTTTCGCAGCTTGAGTTCCTAACATTGGTGCTTTCATTGAGAGACAGAAACGCAGCCGAAGGGGGCGACCAGGGAATAGGCTACCTGGAAGACAAAGTGTCAGCCACCCTGAGTGGGTAGCCAAGAGTGGGCCATCCGTGGGCGTCAAGCTTCTCAGGGGGTGGGTAATGTTATGATATGGGAAGTCCCACATCGGTTCCGCAAACAATTGTGGGATGATACTTAAGTAGTGAAGACACCCTCCCCTAATGGACTAGTCTTTTGGGGTGAGTTCTACCTTCGCAGCTTGAGTTCCTAACATGAAAGTAAATATATTAAGACATCCTCTCACATGTTTAAAAATTGGAGAATGGAGACTGTTAAGATTCAAAGACTAGATTGCTTGGCAGAAAGAAATAAACACTATGATAAAATATCAAAAGAACCAATATAATATATAGTCACACAAATTTACATTTTTTAATTGAATCATCAAATTTTATAATGGGAAAAATAAAGCTTATTAATGGATAACTATTAATATAATTGATCTAGAGATTATATTTTAATTATGAAGCTTTGTAAATAAAAAAGTTTAAAGTGAGGGGAGGCTATCTCATTTCAAGGTTAGGGCATATGCCACATGCCTCAATGAGGACTTATAGTAGTACTTAAATATTGCCTACCAAATGAGAACTGCTCATAATATGATTCGAACCTAAACTTTACAAGCAAATTAGTTTAATCCTTATCAGCTGAACGAACCCGTTTGGCTTTAATTTCGAAGCTCACAAGAAGAAAATTCAATCAATTTAAACTCCATTGTTGTAATTTGTCTTTTTCATTTTGGTAAAAAGTACAGGTGATGTAAAATTGTTCAATTTTTTTTTTTTTGTTGATGTAAAATAGTTTAGTTAATATGTGCACCGCTAGACACAGCAAATTATTGAAGATATTTTCTGTTAAGTCTTTGTGGTTTAGGAAAAATGTTAAATTGGTTCAGTTAAAACTATAAAATGTAAATTAAACTGGGCCTATAATAATGATTATGAGAGAAATTAAATAGAGATTAGTGTAATTCTTTTCTTTTCAAAGAAAAAGCTTTAAAGAGTATTTGCCATCTTGTTTAATAACTTGCTTATGCTTGGAAAAGACAAAACTTATTAACTCAAAAACTTAAAATGTCAAGTCAGAGCTGAGACCTTTTTTTTTTTTTTTCTGGTACTGTTAGGGAAGTCCTCCTTCGGTCTAACTAGAGATTATCCACATTGAGCCTAAATTTCTTCTTACAACCACCTAATGGATTCAAACTTGAAATAACATGGAGATGACCATACATTTTTGTCACTTGAACCAATATACGTTGCTAGCTAGCTTATAACTTTTTTGAGAAATCTTTAAGTCCACACTAGAGAAAAAGAGGGGGAAGGGGATGGCCAGAAATTTAAATTGTCCAGAAGAAGTGTTAAGTGGGTTTAATTTAAATTTGCCTGGCTGATTAGGCATTGTGAGGTATGGTGAGAACAAGGGTGATAGGTCTAACACTGTTCAATGTTTTTTTAATATATATGTCTAACCTATTTACCAGAAAACATGTATTATTTAGCCAGGAAAAATAGATAATTAATGGTTAGCCATTAACTATTGAGCAGATTGATATGAATGGCATATAATTTCTTAGTAGGCAAAAAGATGATTCTTTCCATTTAAGCTCCTTTGTCTTTTTCTTTACATGTACATCGATCAATTTGAGAAGACAATAAAAGGAAAGAAAAAGCTTTAGATAGTGTTTGCCATCCTGCTTCGTAATTTACTTATGCATGCAAAAAACAATGAAATGTCACTTATAGAAGTGCACAATTATTGAAAATGAAAGAAAAGGAAACTTAAGTAAGAGTTTTCCTTATTAAGCTTGAAGAAAATGAGGTATGCTGGGAAAAGTTTCATTGTGTCTTACTTTCTTCACTATGGTTCATTAAATCACATTGATCTACTAGGAAAGTGACATAGCACATAGCCTCTTATCAACCTTTAGATTTGGTTATTTTGATAGGTAACTGTTCTGGTAAATCTATTTCTCTAAATTATCCATTTCAATGTTCCCTTTCTTTGTTTATTTTGCCCTTTCTGTATCCTTAAAAGGTTCAAGAACACTAAATAATTGTAATTTAAATAAGCGTTTAGTATATTAGTATTTTCACACTGGTATATTAGGATATTCAGTTATTTTCATCCTTACGTTTGGATGCCAATATAATTAGATTTTAAGGTACGTGAGAATTCAAGATCTTCACATTCTTATGTTATTTTCTGCATATTTTAAGTTTTTTTTATTGACATATTAATATACGGATCTTTGATTTTTACTTTTTTGATATTAGGGTTTCTAATATTAGGATATCTTATAACATGACGATGTAAAAAAGTAGGGGCACAAAACACCATGCAAAAGTCGTTAGCCAACCGGTTGCCATTGGGCATTGTCAAAGAACATTGATATAAGGCTATATAAACCCACTGCATCTAATTACATGGGTAAATAATCCTGCTCTTTCATGGCTAACTCAATCACTGTGTTCTTCAACTTTCTATGCCTCTGTTGCGCTTCTGCTGCAGTAGTGTCTAAAGATGGCAGTGGAGATTACAGTACCATTCAGGCAGCTATAGCAGGAGCTCCAAGTTTCAGTGAGACACACTACACCATTCATGTTCGAGCTGGAATCTACAATGAGTATCTCAGAATCCCATATGACAAAATTAATATAAGGCTCATTGGTGATGGTCACCAAAACACACAGATTATTGGGTATCGTGGTACCCTTGGATCAAATACCATATTGACTGAAACAGCCACAGTAGGTATATATCACAGCTTGATACTTTCTTCCCATTTTCTCAATCTAAAGAATGAATTCATTCATAGGATAAAATGTTTCTTATATATAAGGGATACTACAAGGAGAAAACAGTGCAGAGAAAGCATTAGATAGCGAAGATGTTGGAGAGAAAATTTAGTTATATTTCAGAAAATGTATATGTAAACTAGCCTATAGATTGTTCTTATTATTGATAATAGTATTGATTAAAACAAAAGGAGTTAGTATTTATTTGCTAGTCAAGTAATTAACTCAGATATGTTGACACTTAGCAATTCATGGATCAGGCTTCGTGGCCCAAAGCATTGCCTTTGTCAATGCAGAAGGTCCAAACGCAGGCCAAGGAGTAGCACTAGAGAACAAGGCAGACAAGGTCGTGTTCTATAAATGCTCATTCCAAGGTTATCAAGACACTTTATGGGCAGCTTCAGGTCGCCAATTCTATAGAGAATGTGACATCTATGGCACAACTGATTTCATAATGGGAGATGGAGCTGCAGTGTTCCAAAACTGCATGTTGTATGCAAGATACAGAAAGTATTTGGTTTTCACCGCGCAATCTCGAGAGAAGACAACAGAACAAACTGGCTTTGTCTTCCAAAAATGTCAGTTCACCATGTCCCCAGTGGATGAAGCTAAGAAATCGGATGTAGCTGGAGCACTTTTAGGTCGACCTTGGAGGACTTACTCTAGGGTTGTGATATTGAAGTCATACATTGATTCAAGAGGGTGGGGAGTTATGGATGGGACACCCACTAACAAGGTAACGTACATTGAGTTTGGAAACACAGGACCTGGTTCTATGACAAAAGGAAGAGTGAAGTGGCCTGGGGTTAGAGAGATTTATGATAAGAGGGAACTTGACGGTTTTACTGTGTCAAATTTTATAAATGGTGATGAATGGATTCCAATATGGATGGGACACCCACTAACAAGGTAACGTACATTGAGTTTGGAACCACAGGACCTGGTTCTATGACAAAAGGAAGAGTGAAGTGGCCTGGGGTTAGAGAGATTTATGATAAGAGGGAACTTGAAGGTTTTACTGTGTCAAATTTTATAAATGGTGATGAATGGATTCCAACAACTGGGGTTCCTTATGATAGAGGATTATAAATGTTGTTATGCTTAGAAGAAAAAAAGAAAAGAAAAGAAGAATGACGATAAATTAAATGGAAAAAGACATACTAAAATACTTCATTATTAATAGTGTGAAGAATAATATCTTATTTTCTCTACTCCTCTTTGTCCTTAATTTTCAATTTTTCTTCCCTTTTTTATAATAATAAAAAATAACATAAATTGTGCCTTCCTTTTGTTCTTATATTGTAAATTCGTTATGTTCCTAAATTTTCAACTTTTTAACTATCTGTTTTATGTCCGAGTGATCTTGCTGTGTCTGGACTTTCTCTAATTCTCAAGTTTTCAAAACATTTCTGCTTTTCTTTTCCCTTGTAAGCACACAAGTGTTTGTCATTGACCTGTACAACAACTATGAATAGTATATATATATCATTTTCTTTGCAAAACAATTAAACCTAGGCTAATTAGCTCATTTAGAGTAAGTATGGTGATGTGGTTAGCTGGTTATCATAAATGATACTTGCATTTTTAAGACAGGAGAAAATAAGACTAGATGGGTTCACTTTCGAAGATTGATACTCAACAAACTCAACTAGTGATCAACCAACTCGATGAAAATTTGCACGTACAAATTTCCTTTGTCTGGAGTGGAAACAAAAATCAAATTCTTTTAGCTAAAAATATTTTGAAGACGAGGAAAACTAAGTCACTGACAAACTTTCAAAGATCTAATCCTTAACCTAGTAAGTATCTAGACAATGAGATGTCACTGATTGTTAGTTTCTCCGCATAGTATCAAATCCTCTTTAACAGTGACAAATCCAAAATTAACTCAATTGGGAGGGGCCAACGACAATAGCTAAATTACAAAAGTGAGAATTCTTAAAAATTACCAAAGTAATTTGGTAACTTTTTTTAAAACGAAAGGGTCAATACCCTATGGCCTCCCATAATCCATTGCTGCCTCTTTAACAAAGTGGTAAGAAATTTAATCTATTTATCAATTTTATTTTTATAAGAGTTAAACCCCTTTTCAGTCCCTGAAAAATTCAGCCACCGACAAATCAGTCCCCCAAAAATTTTCGGTGACAAATCAGTCCTTGGATTATTAATTTCAATGACAAGTTAGTCCTCCGTTAGGGCTTGGGAGTAAGATTTGACGGTCTTTGCCACATGGCACTTAACGTGTTGACGTGTCTGTTAATTGCTAAAGTGGCGGGCTGACATGGCACCTAGACATTTGCTGATGTGGGCTTAGTAAAACAGTGTCATTTAACTACCCTGATGCACTAAACTTTTGCCATGATACGGCGTCGTTTGATGAAGTCTCCATATTCCCAAAACAGCAATACGTCGTCGTAGTGACAGAAGGAGGAAGGGGGAGGATTTCATCGCGATCGTGGTGGAGGTACTCTGCAACTCCCAATTTCAAGCCAGTGGATGCATTTGCTGTGTGAAATGACCATCATGAAGGAGGACGTTTTGCCCCATTGATGTGCGAAGTTGGTCATACCCATAGAAAATCGACTTCGTCCGAATAACAGTGTTCTGATTTTCGACATTGTCCTCAGGGTAGACATGTGAGATTCCCTTCTATTGTGTTACCTTTTGACCTTTGATACTTGAATGTAAATTCGTCTGATGTTTTGATTCTTCTCCCTGAATATCAGTGTTTAATCTTCATATGTAGTGGGTTTTTACCTTTAGACGTTTAGTATTTTACTGCTGTAGGTAAAAATAACACCCAAGTCAGAGCTAAGAAAGAATTAACTATATAATTGAAGAAAATCTCAATATAATAATGCATGGGCTGTCGAAATAGTGGTTTTTCATATGCAAGCTTATAATGTGCAGTGCAGCAATTGGAAGTCTTGGTTAATGTTACTGCATGTTTTGTTAAAAAAATTGAGGTTGTTGTGTTGAATGATTAATTAATTTGGAAAAAAGGAAGAACTGACAGAATTACCTCAATTGTTTTGTGAAATTAAATTTTGCTTTGTGAGTCAGATAAATTCATGAGCAAGTCTCTATTTTCCTTTCCCACTTTTAGAACTTGGTAAATGGTGAAGTTTCACTTGTACAATCCAATCCACTTTGTTAAGAAGATAATTGAAGCATGTATAACTAAAATTCCCAAGAAAAGTAGCTTACCATGTTAGAAGTTATAATTGCAGTCATGTCTCAAAGGACATGAGGGCCAGGATCTAGCAAATAGCAAATTGGTCATTTAGATAACAAAACATCAGGTTGTACATGTAGGGACACTCTTAATGACGTTTGCATGGTTTAGCTCCTTATTAGTTCACCTAACATGTTTCTTGCAACAGCTGCTAATTTGTCATCTAATACTTTTACTTTTTTGTCTTCTAAA